>JAAGVU020000040.1:25703557-25715762 GCA_011763525.2 Mormyrus iriodes
ATACATATATACATACATACACTTATATTTGCCTAAGCAGGGTATCACCCTCAGGTTTACGCCTCTCCTTACTCACCTCCACTTTCCCCAGGATTACACCTGCATCTCTTTTCACGTGGATAGCTATCACAGCTAACCCTACTATGATACTGAATGTATTTAGCTTTTCCATAAATAACAGAAGCAATGTTTTATCTTTCAAATGTAAGATAAATGATTTATAGTTCAATTACTAAAAATTCAACAAATTCAGCTTTAGTATCTTCCTGTTTACCCAGAATGAAGAATGGTTCTAATTTAACATTGTAATTCACAAATGCATTACACTGCTTGAATAAAGATAATGGCTATTGATCTGCGGGCAGCCAGTTAGCTCTCCCCAAGGAAAACCATCAAGTCTTCAAAGTTCATTAAATCAGACGAAAAATGAAAAGTGATAATCGGGTACTAGGGAGAGTACCACAGTCCATTGCAGAGCTAGCACACACATCTACACTAAACTCTACCATTTCCTTTTTCCTATACTATTCCTATTTCTCAATATCATGTAAAGCGCTTTGGGGCGACTCTGTTGTGAAAGGCACTATATAAAAATAAAATTGATTGATTGATTGATTGATTTACAATCCCCCCATCAACTAAACCTCAGCTAAACTTTTGTTGCCTGAGCTGTAATGGGACATCACTGACGCAGTATAAACCTTTTAATCAACAGCATTTCATCTGATTAATTCTATGCTTCCAAAAATCATAAACTTGTTTCGACAAAAGAAAACCGTTAAAAATGAGAAAAGACCGTAGAAAGTGCACAGATGGCTTATATTTATGATTGCACTGGGCTAAACCTGCCTCAGAAATACCCTCCACCACAATGCCACCTCCGTGCTGCCCAGGGAGTGCATTATCAGATCACTCCAGCAAGCGGGAGAGTAATTGATAGGATTTGCCAGTCTTCCAAGGGTAGAGCTTGTTTGATTTGGAATTGGCAATTTTCCTGTTGAACACCAGATATGCCAGATATTCCATTTCAGCACTTTTTTTACAAACTAAGTGAATTTCAGGCAAAAATGTAGACTTTAGGAAGCACTGAAACCATATAATTTCAAAGAGTTTGTGTTCAGTGACACCGTCGAAGCTTGCAGGCAGATGATTGGATGTCATTTCTGGTTTCCTCTCTATCTGGAAGATATACTTTAACATCTCAGTTTTGATTGGTTCTAAGCTTGTTGGAGCAATGATTTGATGTATGCAGACTAATGTCCTCGGTGCTGGTCTTTAACAATGAACATCATACATTTGTCTGATTTTGTTGTTACCTACGATTTTATTTATGTCGCTTGATAATGGACTCATGCAACAATTCTTTTAGCAATAATGCAAATTAGCCCCAACTGAAACAAATTACCAAGAACAGGGACAAACAAACTATTTATCAGAAAAATGTATGCAGCTTGTCAATATGCTCATCTGAGTTTCAATTATTAGCTCCTATTTGGAACAGGTCTTGTGAGATGAGAGGGCACTATGGGACACTATACTGATTAAGGCCAGTTAGATTCCTAGTTTTGACTGAGACAGACTGATATTTCCAGTAGCCTATAACTAAGAAGTAAAAATTGCATTTCCTTTTTAATTAAATACATTCGAGGAGATGCAGCTTTGGTATAATTTGGTTGACAAAGTTGGCACCCTCACCAAATTAGGATTATTCACAAGGATGGGGCTAAAGCTATTGAATCTTTCTTTTGTTAAAAAAGAAGCATTTGGTAATATACCAGCATGTATTATATTAGTTTTTTTTATTTCGATACCTAATAGATTTACTTAATTTTAGATGTACCAAGCAATAATTTGTTAGACAAATAGTGGCAACCAATGGCCTGCATGCTTGGTGTGTTGAACTGTGGTTATACTTACATTTTATAACCATTCATATAGCTGAAATATAAAATACTCATTGCTTGCACAGACCACCACTATTTATTGCTTGTGTTCTGTTATTGCTTTCTGTGCTCGAGGCTCGGCTGCCCTGATCGCCGTACACAATCACTGAAGTGTTCACATGGGTGTTGGAGCAGGATTCAAATGTTTGGACTGATGATGTTTGTGCCCCACTCTGTGTGTCCCACAGGATCGGAGGGGCGGTTCCCATAGTCTTCTCCTTCTTTGCGGAGGTGTTGGCACGGGAGAAGCGGGGGGAGCATCTGAGCTGGCTCTGCATGTTCTGGATGATTGGGGGGATCTATGCCTCTGCCATGGCCTGGGCCATCATCCCACACTATGGTCAGTGGCCCTGCCTAAGACTGATTGCTCCCATTGATGCCTTGAGTATTGTGAGCGCTAAGTGGTTTATAATACAAACCATGTGGTCAGTAGTGTCTACAGATAATTAACAATTAGCTTACTATCACTTTGCTACTTACTATTAGTTATTATTGTTTGTTGTAAACAAGTAACTAAAGAAGAAGCAGTTAGAAGAAACAATAACTAACCTCTACATCATAACTTGATAACATGGTAATATAATTTTTTTTTGGTGCTGGTATAATGTCTTGGCAAACACATAATGCAATTCTATTATAAATAATGTAACCAATGGGATAAAAGGTATAAATCAGAAGTAACCAAACACTAAAGGCACGGAATAAAAGTAACAATAAATGATGAAAAAAGACATATGTCAGCACGGCTGCTGTACAGAATAAGGAACTGAAGGGGAATTCATTTGGAGCAGTTACAGATGTTACATTGCATTACGTGTGATGTCCTGCGTGGTGTCATTTCCCTAAAAGACTGCCAACCTGCAGAGGGGTGCTCATTGCTTGCTGAAGGCCAGACGTGAGGATATTTACAGTACAATGGCTTCCCACCAAGAATCCACCAGATGACATAGTGCTGTAATTTATCAAAGTTGAGATTAGCTCATTTATTTAAAAAGCACAATAAAACAAAGCCTTACTTCTTCATTCATATATATGTAAACTTTGTATAGTCAGTGAACTTTGTAGCAAATATTCGTCATCAATCTGGACCTCTTTGCTGTCACTTCCTACTTTAATTATTTAGCTTCATATAGGGGAGATTTGGATCTGTACCAGACACTGTGACGTTACAATTCAAATTTAGCTAAAAAAAAAAACAAAAAAAACCTTCCTGTATTTTTTCCCTGTCTGTGCTCTTAAGAGCCTCGGCTTGTAATTGAGGTTGATCGATGAGGTTTAACAGCTCTCTGAAAAACTCGATGGATAAATTTACTGGCTGTTTCCCCAAAACTGTCTGAGGCGCCAATGTTTTGTCTCCAGAGCCTGTTTATTTTTGCTGCCAGAGCGCATAGCATACAACAGTTTTTTTTTTTTAATGTTGCTTTTTGTATTCTATGCAATCACTGTGGGCTTGATTCAGAGGGTCGTGATCAAGGACTGTATTGGTGCATTGCAGGTCCATAAATCTCAGCTGGCTCTCTCTGTCCTCCGCAGACTCATTCGTGTGTGTACATTAATCCGCATAATGTGATTTTCGACAGCGTGGTTTAAACAGTTGCCCTTGGGGTCTCTCCATTACATTTCATGAGAAAAGGCAATTAAAGCAAAGATTCTCTGGATCTACACATGGACTATCAGCAAATCCCATTCTCTGGGTGATTACACAAGCTCCTAGACCAGCAGCATGCTACTTACCACTAACCACCAACACTCTCAGTACAAATCCACCCACATGGATCCTCACACCCACACACATATATCTAGAGACACACACACTCAGACATGAGGACCAACATACACTGATCCTCTCAATACAAACCCAATCACCCTCATCCTTCCCATCAAGCACTGTTACAAGTACAATGAAAAGAATATGCATGCATACTATACTGCTATGGGCACCACCACGATACTTCTCCGCAAGTGTAGGACATGCTTACTAAACGCTTTTTCCTTAATTATTATTGCCTCTTTCCTGGATTATTATCTCTGTATTAGAAGAACAAGGTTCTCTTATTTGAACAAGGATTAAATGGAGCAGTCTCCTCAAACTGTAGTGTAACAGAATTCCATTACCCCAGCCACATAGAATGAGCAGAGTCCAAGCCTCTGTCAAGCCGTTGTAATACATCTTAATACTCAAAGGTTTTGGAAGCTGCTAGTCAGTGTATATATATTGTTTTACAGCTGTAATCCATTCAGTCCAATATATTACAGTGTACAGTGTCAAAATGATACAAAACGCAAGATTCTTTATTGCCACACAATCAGGTGGGTAAAATTTGGATTTGGTCCAGCACAGTTCAACAACAGAGGACAATGGACACTGTGGTATCGGAGGTGTCCTGTGTTGGTTGGAATAACAAGGAAAGTTAAACTACATGTAATTGCAGTAACACCAAAAGATATTGCTAGCTTCACTGTATTTTACATATACAATGGCAGAACATTATTTCAGGGTGTATTCTGTAAAATGTCATTGCAGTGCATATATAAAAATCCATGTAGACCTGATAAAAATTACAAGGAATGACAATCTAGTTGAAGAACTGTAGCAGCCTAGGATCTTTAATGAAAACTGAAATACTGTTTCAAGTAAATAAATGAAACATTTAGTCTTATTTAACATTTTTGGACAAATTAACATTTTATTTTCATTTCAACAGTATTGTTAAATAAAGGTGACGTGATTTAACAAACAGCAACAAAAATACATTTTATAACCACTTTCTTTCTCTCTAAGGAACTCAGGGAGCTCTTTTGATCTTGGCATGATTTTTGCCACATTCCACAATGGCAAAGACCAACCCAGTTCACCGACCGAGTCTACCGACTTAGTTCATAAAGTGCTCCGAGTTACTCTGTAATGATGCTCTAACCCTTTGCAGCTGCTTGGGCGTACCTGATCCCAGTTTCAGGCAGGTTTAATTGGGCAAATGCTAGCAGTGTACATTTTATTGTTAATTGTTAAATCAGAGATTTTGCACATAAATGATGTCAGAGACCATTGCAGGGGTCCTGCTGCAGCAATAAGGCCATTATATTCATCCATGGCCACTCTTTCATTTTCTTGCTGAGGAAATTAATTACCCTATCACAGGCCTGGAGCAAGATATGAGAGACACTTTAATTTAATGTGTTTTCAAACAGAACAGCATCCACAGACAAGTATAACCTCACTCCCATTAAAAGATTTCAGCAAGTCTCATCAATAATAATAAGGTCAAAATTCTTGCAAATGCAAGAAGCATGAAGAATGCACCAAGTACTGATCGATGCATAAAATATATGTTTGTTTGAGATCCTGCTGTCACGAATGCATCAACCCAAATGTCCATCCAGCCCCACTCAGTCAGGTCCAGCTCTGCCTCCCTTGAATACTAAGCATATCTGAAAAACAATTGGCGAAATTACAAAAACAAAAGCATCTTCTTCTCAGGTGCTTCCTTGTGGAGTATTGAGTGTCATATGTTACAGAATATTTGGATTCATGAGGGAGGTGACACTTTTCACTACTTACTTAATGTCTTGGGCAGGAACCAAGTCTGCTGTGATAATAAACTGTCTGTAACCAGTATTTCCATTAAAACATTTTCCATTGGTACTGATTATTATATCCTCAAAGGACCATTTCAAAATAAAAGCATCTTTCAAAATAAAAGCCACTTTGGCATATTTGGACTAATCATTTGAATCACAGTTTGTATTTCATTTGTTTTCCCTGGTTCTTCAGCCCTTTGCCTACTTAGTGGGTCACAATATCGGAAATAAGCTAGGAGGGTATTAAATATAGATCCTCTCCCCTACCACTGCACCTGTACTGCAGCTCTCAGTCACATGGTGTAAGAACATCTAGAAATGGTCACACAGCACCATTTGAAGGCTTGCTAAGGTTTTGGGAAAATTTCAGAAGTTCCAGTCCCACAAACTTTGAGCACCCTGTGTATACAGTCTAATCCTTTATCACTGATGTAGGATATTTACAGCTACATGAGAACCATTTCCTTTTTCAGTTTTTCTCACATTACAGCGGCCGGCTCCTGTTCCTCGTACTTCTGTACTACAGGGTTCTGTGATTTTTGCCTTCAGTTGAGAACATTTTATTGTAAGCTACAATCACCTTCACTACAAGTCCTCTCAGTGTGTTGGCAATTTCCTCCACCTCCCTTGCCAAAGTGCCTGGCAAAACCAAAACTGCGTTCACAGCCCTGTTCAGAGCCATTGAGCTGTCTTTGCTGCAGACACCCTAATGTTCAAAATTTACTTGACATGATGTCCTTGTGTGTTCCATGTTCCATCTGAAGTGAATAATCAGCCTATGTGCATTGCCCATCCTTCCCTACTTTACTCAGGTGCAGTGCATAGCCAGATACTTGATTGTACTGAAAAATTTAGGGTAATGTGATTCCCATGAAGTGCTGTGACAAAATGCTTTTGTTCTACAGTGCCCAACTTTGCCAGTACCTTATCGCCCTTGTTTCATCCCCCAGGGTGGAGCTTTAGCATGGGCTCGGCCTACCAATTCCATAGCTGGAGGGTGTTTGTGGTCGTCTGCGCCCTGCCATGTGTCTTTGCAGTTGTCGCCCTCACTTTCATGCCGGAAAGCCCCAGGTTCTATCTTGAGGTAAAGATTAAGTGAGCATGACGTGGGAAACACCATGATCTATTTTCATTTTTTGCCACAAAGAGAAATTCTTTTGGTTTTATACAAAAAAGCTGCAAATAAAAAAAGATAAAAAAGAACTTTACATTGAGATACAATGTGTGTCATTGGCTACAACAAACCCTCCAGGACAGGTACAGTTAGCTGCTCGCTAGGAAGTGGCTCACTGCTCTCGTGACTTAGTCTTTTTGCCATCTCATCTTGTCTTAGTGTAACAGGGAACCAATGGTATTCAGGCTGATTCTCCCCAACCTTATCCCTCCCCTTCCCCCCAAAATATTTTAGGTGGGGAAGCATGATGAGGCCTGGATGATCCTCAAGCAGATCCATGATACTAACATGAGGGCCCGTGGGCAGCCAGAAAAAGTCTTCACAGTGAGTCCCCACTAATTTTCTCCCAGCAGAAGCTAAGTAGGTTGGCTACCATCACAGCTTAAAGTGCCCTGGGATTGGACAAGTTCTCATTTCCTCTTTAACAGCAGGCTCATGGTTTTTACTTACACAACAGTGTTCTGAGGGCAGCATGAAAAATGATTGGTTCAAAGAGATAACCAGTCAGATTATATAGGAGATGGGTCCAAGCAATTAGAGGAGATTAGGGACCGAGACATTTCATTGGCTGCCCTCAGAACACTGTCGTGTAAGTAAAACTCCCACGAGCTAAAAGCAGGCTATGAAAAGGATATTAACATATACATATGCACAAAAGCAAACATTTCCTGCAGTATCTGTGACATAACAGGGAAGCAAAGGACAATAATAACTGACTGATATTATGATTATTGTGACATTGACCTTTGCTGAACATCTTAAAACCCATGATGTCCCTCACACACACTAAATTCTAATATCTTGGCCATTCAAAGGTCTTTTATTCTTGGTACTGTATCATATTGGGCTTATATCACTTCATATTCTTTCCGAGATATCAAACGGACCAGATGAATACTGGTTTGCTATTGTCATAAAAGTTTGGGGGTTGTGGAATAAAAAGTTTTCAGTTTGAAGCCAGAAAGATTCAATATCGGACGGTGATCATTTGCTTGCTTCGATGGCAGACAGGTGCATTTCAATGCAGGTGAACAGGATCAAGATCCCGAAGCAGATTGATGAGCTGGTGGAGATGCATTCAGAGTCAGGAAACCCTGTCTCCAAGGTCCTATTCAGGATAAAAGCTGAGCTGCAAGGGGTGAGTCATGGTTCAATACATGGTTGCACCAGAATCAGCTTGTTGTTCTCCAGTAAATTATGATTGTTGTTGTAACTGCAGGTGTTCCTCTGGTCCATTGCCAAAGTCTGGTCAGTTCATTGAGCTATAGACCCTCTGAGGCTGTGGGTATGTCATTAGATATACTAATATCTTGTCCCCTGAGTGTGCTTTGTTTTTCTTTACAGATCTGGTTAACCTTTATGAGGTGTTTCAACTACCCAGTGAAAGACAACACTGTGAAGCTTGCTATTGTATGGTTCACACTGTCTTTTGGGTAAGCTTCATCAAAGGCGAGAGAATTATTACACATCTGAATTTCAGTGGCTACATCATTTACAGGCCATTACATAATGTAGCTCATTTTCATTTGCCTTTGAAGAATAATATCTAAGCGTGTCTAGTATAGGCTGGTATGATGATGCAGTGGGTAGAAATGGGGCCTCATATCTCTGGGAGCTATGTGAGTTTGGTGTATGCTCTCCCTATTTTCCTGGGGATCTCCTGTGCACAACTGTCTTTAGGCCATTCTGCAGGTTTTCTATGAGACTGAGGTCTGGGCTTTGGTTATACTATTACAAGACTTTGATCTTCCTTTTCTGAAGTCATCCCTTGAATGACTTGAATACGTGCAAAAACCAGCGATTTCAATAATGGTGTATAGACTTATAGTATATCCACTATATATGTTGTTGCATTATAAAGATAACTGAATGATCCCATTAATGAACAACATGCATATGTTAAGCATATTTACATATATTTGACAGTAGCTCCTCATTTATCTGAGTACAGTATATGAAGGGACAAGATCAAATATTCTGCTGTGGATCTTTTTTTTTAGATTTAGATTTATTTGTGCAATTGCTGTACTGAGTGTGCAAGAGGAGTTCTCATTTATTTGTCTGTATGAGAAATTACTGAAAAGGTCCCTAAAAATATTGTCAAGGTAGTAAAATGACCTTGTGTTCTAAAATGAGTGAAGGGTGAAAAGATCATGGGATGTATAAATTTATTGAATGGTCAGAGGGAAAATCGGGGTGTTCAGATCAGGCTAACGGGCTGCTGACTGAGAACTCATGCTGTGGACAGCCAGATTCTGACTATGCAGTGAAAATCAGTCAAATAACAAATGTGTGAATTGTCAGGAGGGCTGGAATCATAGAAGCTTGGCTGCCAGCTGGTGAGAACCTAACGTTAGTGACTTTTTGATTCAACAAGCTGCTAAGGTGATTTTGTGCTTTACGTACACCATTCAAATTGCATCCTAAAGCAATATTTTATTACAGAACCTCATTGTACTCACATTAATTGCATTCTTTTTTCTTCCCTCAGAAAGACAAATGGCCAGACAAATGATTTAATATCTGACTGTTTATTACAGGAATAGACTGTTAATCTGACAAGCTCGCATGAATTTGTTGTCCTTGTAATTGAAGAATAGCATACAAAAATACAAACACATTTATGTACTTGAAGTTCTTTATATGGCTTTCCCTTTCAACTAGTATTATTACAGTACCACATCCTTGCCAGCAATAAATGGAAGGTAGCTGAAACCGGTAGCAGTCAGCAGTTCCAATTATATTTGCTGAAAATGCCAAAATATCCGCAAGGGAGGACACTTTCTGCAGCATTTGTCTTAAGGCACATTTTCCATCATATCAACTGTCTGGTGAGTGGAATTCAATCTTGATTTACCTGATGCCTCTGGGCTGACCTGGGCCCAAGAGAGATGAATGTGCTGACCTTTACACATTGCAGGCTCTTTGTTTTTGAGGCTAAATGAAAGGGCTGTCCTTCCCCCCCTTTGAACACAAGAGAGGTGAAACACCACAGTGAAAACTTGAATGTGAATCAGTGTGTCACAATAACACTATTATTATTATTATTATTATTATTATTATTATTATTATTATTATATGATCATGATAATAATAACATTGATTTTGTGCTTGTGTTAAGTATAGTTGATTGATTAGCGAATAATACGTGAAACATGGACATGTGATTTCACAGCTCAATATATAAATGCAGTATGTTGTAAAGACTGAAATAGATTCCCAGTTTTGATCCTGCTCACATGGCCCAAAGAAGATTCCTGTCATCAGCCCTTGTACATCCTGTGTACCTTGCTGTAGACTACAGTGAAAGGGAGCCGTACTCTAGGCGGCCTGCTCTTTCCGTCTGTGTGTTTTCATCAGCAGATCAAAGGCTTCCTCATCATTGATGGAAACGACGCTGCCATAAATAAAATAAACTTTCAGAACCTTTTAATCAGGCAGGCTTTAATGTTGACCTTGAGCGGCTCAGAGTTCAATATCTCATCATGTCTCATCATGACAGTAGATGGAACTTAAAAGCTGGTGCCTTTGCAGTTCTGTGATGGATGTACATTTGTGCCTTAAAGATGCTTCCTATTCTTTTAATGGCTGCATTCATTCTGCAAAAAAAACCAAAAAAAAAACGATGGGAGTATCTTATGACACATTCCATTTGAACTGGGAAGTCCGGATTTCCAAGTCCCTAGTCAGAAATTTCAAATGGAACACCCCCTGAATTAGAAAGTCAGAGGAACCCCTGCAACCCCAACCTCAAAATTCAAGATTGCTGAGCCCTTCATTAACAGAAGTATAAGCTGTAGTTATGTACTGTTTACTGCCTTGCGCCTGCAGCATCCGGGATAGGCTCCGGACCCCCCGCGACCCATATGGAATAAGCGGTTATAGAAAATGGATGGATGGATGGATGTACTGTTTATTTGCATTTATGTATTATTTGTGTCACATTAAATCAGTCACACTCACAGTATTGTGCAACTGCTATCTGTGGACTTGTTGGTAGGGTGTTTGCATGCGTGAAATACCACGTAATGCATTGTTATCAACTGATATCGCTTACATGGCTAACAATGAACCTGGCTAGAACTGCAGCCTGTTTCAGTAAGCAGGATTTCTTGCTTAACCAAGTAACTTGTTGGATTTAAGGTAGTCTGGGGTAAATGTAAGTGACTGAAGATAATGGGCATTTAAACTGAGGTACCTTAAATCTGACAAGTTATCCGGCTAAGCAAGAAATCCTGATTTTTGAAAAAGGTCCCTGGTATCACTAAATGGCTTTCTGACTTGTACTTGAATGTGGTCAACTAGGGTGTGATGTTATTCCCAGCTCCGACTTCTGACCTCCAAGGTTAATGGAAGACAGCATTAGTCGATGGCATATATAACTATTTTGATACAAAAAGAATGACTTTATGCACTACAAAAGAGAAGCATTTCTGAAAAGCATCATAATGCAAAGATAATCAGGTAGCACCTCCTGTAGGAATATTAATGAACCTTCCCCTGTCATTCTATGTTTTTGAAATTTGCATACTGGCACTGCTACTTTGCGCATCTACATGCAGTACATGAGTGTGCAAAAATAGGATTATGTATAATTTACAACCTGATGCATTGAATTGCCGCCTTAATAATTGATTCATCATGATACATAAATGCATTTTACACCCATATTTGTTATGTATATACTTTATTCAGGATTTGTAATGTAGAATTTGTTTCACTTTTGCATATCCCATCTTGCTCTCCTTTGAGACAGACACATATAGAGGTAAGAATAAAACTTAGGGTCAGACTGCAGGGTCAGCCATTTATCTGGTGCCCCTGCAGCAGTTTCTGGGGGTTAAGGGTCTTGCTCCAGGGCCCAACGGTGATGTGAATACTCTGTTGACTACAGGATTCAAGTAAGCAACCTTACTATAACAAGTTCAGAGGCCTAACCTGCAGAACCATACACATATACAGATGTAAATGATGCTGTATGTATGTGTATATATATCCATGTGCATGTGTGTTACTGTAGTGCACAATAACAAAAAATGATTCATTAATTACAAATGATTGTTAATGATTTATTGTTTTTCATCTAGGTAACACGTTTCATGTTTACTGTACAAATTCATACTCCAGTGTCTGAAGTGCTGGACATTGGCAGCAAGTGTATACAGTCATGTGTCACTTAACGACAGGGATACATTCTAAGAAATATGTTGTTAGGTGATTTGTTGTTGTATGAACATCACAGAGTGTACTTACACAAAGCTAGATGGTGTAACCTACCACACACCTAGGCTAAAATATTTTTTTTATAAATAGAAAGAGTACAATCTAAAATAGCAATAGAAAATGCAGTATAGTAAATACATAAGCTAGTAACAAAGTTTATTATCATTATCAAGTATTATTAAGCTACACTATATTGCCAAAAGTATTGTGATGCCTGCCTTTACACACACATGAACTTTAATGACATCCCATTCTTAATACATAGGCTTTAATATGGAGTTGGCCC
>JAAGVU020000040.1:25715862-25728782 GCA_011763525.2 Mormyrus iriodes
CCCCGCTCTGTGATTTTATGTGGCCTACCACTTCGTGGCTGAGTTGCTGTTGTTCCCAATTGCTTCCACTTTGTTATGATACTACTTACAGTTGACCGTGGAATATTTCGTAGCGAGGAAATTTCACGAATGGACTTATTGCACAGGTGGCATCCTAGCACGGTACCATGCTTGAATTCACTGGACTCCTGAGAGCGACCCATTCTTTCACAAATGTTTGTAGAAGCAGTCTGCACGCCTCGGTGCTTGATGTTATACACCTGTGGCCATGGAAGTGATTGGAATACCTGAATTCAATGATTTGGAGGGGCGTCCCAATATTTTTGGCAATATAGCATATATCCAGTCTGAATGATTTGCCCAATTTAACCCCAGATTGTGCATGTTTTTTTTATATTTTGGGCTGCAGGTTCTATGGCCTGTCTGTCTGGTTTCCAGATGTCATCAAGCACCTGCAGGCAGATGAGTATGCATCCAAAGTGAAGACCCACAACAATGAGCGCATAGAGGATTTCACATTCAACTTCACTCTGGAGAACCAGATTCACACCAATGGGATGTTTATCAATGACAGGTGGGAACCTCAAGCAACAAACTAAAAATATTTATTTTGTCTGGTTCATATTTAGATTCTTAGGCATTTTTCAGGTCTCCACAATGTCTGAAAGCAAAGCATATTAGCATGCTGCAGCTGTATGTTCCTGTAGGCAGTATGCATAAATGAACAATGAATACTCCTATAAAATAATAATTTTACAGGAAGAGTGAGTACAGTTATAATAAGGAAGCCATAAGACGATAATGGCCTTTATATTTCAGAAGGTTTGGAAAACATGATTTTTGATTATTTAATATATACCATGTTCTTTAAGCATACTCCTGTATACATATGTATAATATATCTGTATTGTTTAGAATAAAGATTCATTTAAATCAATACATGGTTCTTATGACTCATACCACCATTATTCATTGTGGCATGAGAGTACTGCATTATTGTTCCAGAGATTTTGGGGTGTATGCCCAGCTATACCTGTTCAATTTTCCACATGAGTTAAGCGATTCCATTGTCCTTTCACAACCAAAATGTGCCACTGAGGTATATTGGTGATTCAAAATGACTATTATTAGACAAGTACATTGTGGTAGGCTGATATCCAGTGCAGATTGTACTTTACCATTTGTTTTGTGCTTCTTCTGACTCTCAGCTCTTTATCACCCCAACAGTGAATGTACTGGCCTGTACTAAATCCCTTAAATCATCCCACAGATTTATTAGCATGAAATTCAAGTCGGTCACATTCATTGACTCCACCTTCCGAAACTGCTATTTTGATGATGTCACATCTGTGGGGTCCTACTTCAAGAACTGCACTTTTATTGAAGCCTTTTTCTACAACTCAGGCAAGTCTGGTAGCTCGGTGCTGGTCCTTGGCCATTTTAAGATTCTGCTTTACTATAAATCTACAAAACCACTGCTATACTATGCCTTGCTATTGCTATACTATGTCAGCTGTGAGTGTTGACATCAGCAGCTGTCAATGAAACTTTGCACATAAATGGATTGACAAGGCATTATTGTACCTGAAAAACTGAATGTAATTCTATCCTCACTCATTATTTTGTCTCCCTTAATGTGCAGATCAGGTATAACAGAATGCTCCTTTCAGTCATTTCCTCTATTTCCTCTATTTTCCTGCTTCATTATAGATATTGATGACAGCAAGCTGATTAACACAGAAGTGATTAACAGCACCTTCCATCACAACAAGACGGGCTGTCAGATGACATTTGATGATGACTACAGTGCTTACTGGGTCTATTTTGTCAACTTTCTGGGAACGTTAGCCGTATTACCAGGAAATATAGTATCTGCACTGCTTATGGACAAAATAGGCCGCCTGACCATGTTAGGTAAGCATCATGAGCTCCGCAGGTGGAGAATGTGCTTGACTCTGCTTGTAATGTGATTAGATGAGAAAAGCAGCTACATACTGGTTTGTGCTTGGTTATTTGTGTTTCGCCCTTTACCCAGCTTTGAGCTTTCAAGTCTTTAGCTTCTATATTAATAAATGGAGAGACTTGCAATACTGAGTGTCCTATATTTTATAAAATGTGGCAGTGCATGCGAGATATGTTGCATATGCCACTTATATTTTGTTTGATTTAAATGTATTTTTCTTTTACAGCCTATGAATTTCTTTAGAGGTTTTGTTGATTACATCCTTATTTCAGCTGGACGAGTAATATCATTTGTCATATGATTGGCATCTCCAAATTATTATTACTATGATAAAAAAAAACAATGAATGTGGTTGCAAAAACTAAAGGACAATGGCACAAAAAGGCTTATCAGTGAAATTTCAGTTGCATTTAAACACACAACCCACTACAAGATCATATCCTTACGTTGTCTTATGCAGCTTTGAGTTTATTACCATTATGAAAAAAGTTTCTTTTTCTTTTTTTCTGTACCTGTTTCAGACAAGTTGACTTTACACTGAGGTTAGTATGTCCATCCGACCACTTTTCCTCGTCAGGGGAGCCTGGAGCCTATCTCAGGCAACAGAGAGCAAAAGGCAGAGGTACACGCTAGTTTGATGCCATTCAATCTCAGGGCACATACATGCAGGTGTACACTATGGGAAATTTAGAGATCCCAGTTAGCCTAACTACATGTGGGAGGATACCAGAGCAGCTGGGCAGAACCTGCACGTCAAAGGCTGAACATACAAACTCCAGTAGGGGTGTGATTTGAATGCCCAACCTTACTACCCACAGAGTCACCAGGCTGCCCAGAGTATTGGATACTCAGCCTTATCTATGGTAAATACAGAAGTGGAAATTTCAGGTCTAGAGAGTAAAAAATCCAGACCAGGATTTTGTTTCAACCAACCAGTTGAGTACTCTGATTGCAACTCTTTGTATTGAACTGGTTGGTTGAAACAAAATCCTGGTCTGGATTTTTACTTTCTGGACCTGAAATTTCCACCTCCGGGTAAATGTTACAAAATTTATGAAAATGTGATGCTATTTCTGAATTATTCTGGTGATGAGCTTCTGCTCATGTAATTGTCAGATCCCATTAACAGGTATTTAAACACAGTATTCATGCTTATGCAGATAAAATTGGATCCAAAAATTATTCGTGCCTATTTGGTTTTAACTTCTTCTTCATCTTTATTGTTTTGACATATTTAAAAGGTGCACAGTGCCATCTGCTGTGCTGGAGTATGGGTGATGGAGAATAAACTGTAAAACCAGATATTATTGCCCAAAGGAAGGACATCCAATTATGTACTAAACAGGCCATAGTGATTATGTTATGAGACATGTGCAGCAGCGGGTTTGTTGTGTCTGGAGCCCCACTCAAAAAGTAACTTTGGGCCTCCTGCCTCCCTTAGTGTTCTGACAGTTTGTGGCCAACTGGGGGCCCCGAAACCATATGGGCCTATGCAAAGTGTCGCATCAGTGGTGGTAAACAGAACCACTGCATATCTGTATAATACCTATATATATAATTCTAAACAGTTCAACAGTATCCTCAAACTGCTTTATTCAATTGCTGCGGCATCCCATCCTTCCATCCATTTTCAATGCTATAAATAAAATGTTCATGGCAGTATTTTAATCTCAGATCTATGATATAATAAATGGGGGGAACCTAATTACAACAGTCATTTCTCGTAGGACTGTTATGTTTCGGTAGGCTGGCATTCCGTCTGGGCTTTTTCCCTCATGCTGCTTGAAGCCCCACCCTTGGTAAGCACTAAAAGGATGGATGGGTATTTTTCATGTTCAAAGATTAAAACACCCTTTTCCAAAATGTGCATATGTGACAGGTTTAAGTTTCATGTTACATTCTGTTGATTGCAAAGCAGTTTTCCAGGAGAACTTCCTGTCAGAAGGCATGTATTGGCTGAACTATACTGAGACAACAGGCTAAGAAATGAGTGCAGTTTCCAATAGTACAATGTTCAGGGCATGTTCATACACCTCAACAGCGCGTCCTAATAGAATGATGCTGTCTAAGAAACTGGCCACATTTGGCAAGCCCTGTATAATTCTTAAATGTGGACTGCGCATAGGCTAAACCAAACCATAAGGGATACAGCAAAATCTGTACAACTCCTTATGTGTGATGAAAGCAGTCAAATCCCCACTGTCAGGGTCTTGCAATACCTTGCTATAATAAATGCCCTGCTGCTTATAAAGCTGTTGAGCTCTTGTGCAGACTGGGATATGCTGTGCAGTTCCTGATGAGTCAAAGTCTGAGAGTGTGATTTTGTTCAGGTAGTAACTTAAATTTATCTTACTGCTGAGAAAACACAAGACATTCAGTTTCCCAATTTTTTGTCCTAAACCTAAACAGTAACCTAAACATGTTAGAATTGATTATCTTTTATACACCTTTTATGGACCAAAAAATCCGGTATTGTGGGTAGACGGTTTGCTTTGCAATCAGAAATGGGGACTTAAGTTAGCGACTCGTAATTGCACTGGAGTCGCACATGAATAGACTAACGACTTCACTTGCAACTTGTTCTTAACTAACTTAAGGCTTGACTGTATGGAAGTTTAAGAGATCCTCCAATTCATTCTTGCTTTCTAAACACAATTTGTAACTCTTGGATAAAGACTCATGAACATTAGGAGTCTTTCATAATTTAATGAGGAGCTGAATATTTCTGCAGAAGGAAAGTCTTTTTTTTTACAACCCTCCCAGCTCCTTTAACCAGACCCTCCAGGATTTAGTGGTTCTGCGACCTCAGATATTAAGAAATTAACTCGAATTCTTGCAAGCTTACGGAATTTTTGCAAAAGTTTGCAATTTGTCAAATTTATTAGAACTTTGCATACATTCATGTGTGTTTTTTGCTAGGCTGCACTGCAAAGAAGATGAACACAGTGAACACATCTCATATAGGCCACGAGCACAAATGGGCATAGTCTAAATAAAAAACAGTGGGCACTTTGGAAATGAAACTATATATTTTTCTTTCAATGTATTTCACTGCACCAGTGGTTGGAATAACTCATGGCCACACTTCCGTGGATGTTAATCAGCCTTTAATAATACAGACAAAGAGCCATGAGAGAGGTTAGGAGCATGCACTGACACAGCACGCTGCCACATTCACCACACGATGAACCACCTCAGGGATGAGAACCCAAGTGCAGCCGTGCGGCAGGTGGCACCTCAGCACCACACTAGTTCGAATGGAATGGAACACTGTGAGGTTTTTCCTGGTGGCTGAAGTGCCAATCCTGCCACCAACCCCAAGTTTTCCCTGTAAGGTAGAGAACCTGCTTGCAGGGCTAGAAGCAGGTTAACATCATACCCAGGACAAAGCAGTGTGAGAAGATATAAGAGGTTCTAGGCTCCTTGTGACCTAGTACTGGAGAAGTGGTTTGAAGATGGTTATATAGTTTGTTCTAGTTATAATGAGAACATTTTTATTAGCAATAAAATTATGCTAAATCAAAAGAGAGACACAGAATAACATAACATGGGCCTGTACTTATTTACAAGTTCAACTTAAATTTTTAGCAAATGCACTGAACTCTAATGACAAATCCCAGTTTCCGTTCCTGTTGGATTTCTGTCATGGCATTTTCTCTACTGTCGACAGGTGGTTCTATGATCCTGTCAGGAATCAGCTGCTTCTTCCTCTGGTTCGGGACCAGTGAGTCCATGATGATTGGCATGTTATGCCTGTACAATGGGCTGAGCATCTCTGCCTGGAACTCACTGGATGTGGTCACTGTGGAGCTGTACCCTACGGACAGGAGGTGGGACCCGCTGTTGAGACAACACAAATGAAATACTTGCACGTATGCCAACACACAGCACATACGTTCTCTCATTTTTCTTTTTTCCAGAGTCAGGCCTTGTATGACATGTATATAACATCAGTATCAACAAAGCTGAGAATCAGAACACTCTGATTTATAATGATATTGTCAAATTCAACTGGTGCTTTTTGATATTCACCCTGGGTTAAGAACGTCCAACTTACACACTTGTACTTAGGAATGGACTGCCATAAAACCTATTACATAAAAAATTGAGTTAAATACAGTGTTTCCTAATAACAAACACACGCACTACTTTGTGACGCTCATGAAAACATTGTACGGCTATAGCCATTCCTGGGATTGGAGGTACAATACAGTTTGTATATACATTTACATTTACATTTACATCATTTGGCAGACGCCCTTAGCCAGAGCGACTTACATAAGTGCTTTAAGACTCTACAATGAAATAATAAATGCCCTGCTGCTTATAAAGCTGTTGAGCTCTTGTGCAGACTGGGATATGCTGTGCAGTTCCTGATGAGTCAAAGTCTGAGAGTGTGATTTTGTTCAGGTAGTAACTTAAATTTATCTAGTATAAATCAGTATATAGTTACTTTTATTATTATTATTATTATTATTATTATTACTATTATTATTATTATTATTATTATTATTATGTTGTTGTTGTTGTCCTGTATTATTATGTTTAAGATGTTTTAGTGTTTTTGGAAGTGCTTCTTAACTGTTTTATATGCATAGCAAGGTAAAATATATCCTATATACTAAAAGAAACATTTGACTAGATGACAGTAAATAAGAACAGCGTGTACCTGTTCTGACTTACCCACAAATTTGACTTAAAGACAGACTTAAAGACTGGGGAACGGATCTTCTTCATAACTTGGGAACTGTCTGTAAATAAAAATCCATTTTCTTCTAAAGACAGGGTAACACTCTCACCTTCTCTCATTTTGTGTCTTAGGGGAACTGGATTTGGATTCTGTAATGCGTTGTGTAAGCTTGCAGCAGTGCTCGGGAACCTGATTTTCGGGTCACTTGTGGGCATCACCAAAGCCATTCCCATCTTGCTGGCCTCCTCCGTGCTGGTGTGTGGGGGCTTGGTGGGTCTGCGGCTGCCAGACACCAGGCCCAATGTCCTCATGTAACCTGCTATGTGCTGTGAAGACAGGCCCTCTCTCTGCGGCGGAGATGGCATTGAGCAGCAAAATGACCTGAAGCATGGCAGTATCCATGTTAATTGACACATGCTTATTTATTTTCTCTTTATTGATGTATTTTCATTTTGTTGCCACACAGCCAGTACAGCACTTAGCAATGACTGCATCATAGTGTGGTTCCGATGAATCCATAGCTATTCTGATTTTGTAACAGGCTTTCCCTGCTCCTGCTACTGCTATCTCAAGAGGAGCTTTAAACGCTCGAGTGTCTTGCTGACTGCATTGGCTACTCAGCGGCTGGGACAGCAGTGCCTGGGAAGAACTTGAAAACAGACTCTACTGAGTCTCCTGTGCATTGTCATAGATGCTGCTGCTGTTTATCCACATAAGCTATAATAATTAATTCTGATTGAAAGCAGATTCTTTTCCTTTTCTGAATCAGACAAAACATCAGAACAGCATTTGCTGCAGACAGGCCCGTAGGCAGTAATAAATTTTGTGGGGGGGTCCAGCAACACTCCATATCTTTTACTACCTGGCTAGGGGCCTGATCAGTGATAAAAATTATTTTGGGGGGGTTCAAACCCATTATTTTACTATGTGGCTATATGCCCAGCTGCAGAAGCAGACTAGCTAGACATGGATATGGGTTGAATGAGGAAGACTGTGATATGGCTTATCACAGCTATGTGAATGTGAAATGATTTCATGTTACATTATTAATGTGTGCTAGCATTTTGAGCATTTTACATTAAGCAGTAGCAAGATAGGTATTGAAAGCCATTTAAATCATTTCATGTTAAAAATAATACATTTCAAGTATTATTAATGTGTAGATGTATAGTGAAATATTATACCACACATTTCTGTGTTGTAAAAAGATTTCCTGTTTTTGTTGGCATTCAGTTAACAGAATTTCAGAATAACAATACCTTTTCTTTTCTTGTTTCTCTTCCTGATGAATTGAGGCTGTACACAAAGGACTTTAGTTTTGTCCAGTTGCACATACTGTGAAAGGTGGGGTACTAACATGGCAGTCTCCAGTCACCATACCGCAACATTTTACAACCTATATTTAAACATCCATCTCCTTTAGTAAAATGTTTAATAGTCTTTATAAAAACATGTGTTTGTGCCTGCCTGGACAGATCTCACATTTGTTTGATTAAATGACAAGAAAACTGACATAAATTAGTAGGTAAGCAGTAACACTTCACTCGAGGGGGCACAAATAATGTAGCAGTACACTCTTACTTAATGAATTCATTAATAAGAAAGTGTTAGTTATGTACTGATCCCATTTTCAGTTAAGCAATAACATATGAGAGGGAGTGCAGTTGTACTCCAATATATCACGGCTGTGATTTGGTCGTAGGCCAAAGATAATCATAGTCATAATATTTTGAAGTACAACCACACGACTTCAAGGATGTTATTGCTTTTATACAACAATTTAAGTAGCATTTATAAGTTAACAGTAATAAGTCACAACAGATAATACTTTGCTTGATATTTATTTAAACATTTACGGGCCTCCTCAAAAAAAGAAATAGTTCCCACTAGGCAACTGTTGACTGTTGCCAAGCAACACATACATTCCAACACAACACAGTTCACACGTGCCCGACTACTTTGCATCATTTAAATAAATAATTTGATTCAATTCAATTTATAGCTCCTTTCACAATGGAGTCATCCCAAAGTGCTTTACATGGTAGTACATGATGGCCTTACATGATATTAAGAGAGAGTAATACAAAATAGGGAAAAGGAAAGACAAAGAAATTAGCTAAAGAAAGAAAGAAAGTCAGATGACAATGGAGGAGAGGAACCAAAAACTCCCAAGTAAGGAGAAAAAAAACCTCTGGGGGTCCAAGGTTGGCTGGCTGCCCAACCCCCCTGGGCATGCTAACATTATTGCACAGAATAGAGTGGGCTTGCTTGCTAAAACCAAGAGGTAAGCTGTGATTATGATCATGCAAAAATAAATAATAGTTTTTAGATACAACCATAAAGCGGAGTGATACATCTGTTGTGAGACATCCGAGTGCGGTTATACTCTGATGACAGGACTCATAGAATGCCTCTTGTCCAATTAGATTTTTTGGTTGGAACTAACTGTAATATAATCATCATTAATCAATCACAGGAATTCTTTCATGCAGTTATCATATTTGTTCATGACTTGTATTTGAGTAGTAATTAAATTACGTGTGCCCCCTCAAGAAAGTATTACCAATGACCAAGTAAGTAAATCATGAATGAATGAATGTCTCACAGGAAAAATTGATAATAGCATTTTTTTAAGTAACTTTTTAAATCAATCAACTGAGCATACCTTTTTCCATCTACTGTGTTTTTAACGCAGTTAGGCCCATGATGACAATATTTGCTAAGAAGCTGCATTAAGAAATATACAGCCATGGAAAAAATTAAGAGACCACTGTATATATTTTTTTAAAATCTGCCTTTGTAAATCCTGGTTTAATCGTGGTTCTGCTGGCATTAGGCAACGTTGAGCAGCAGGTTGCTTCCAAGTTCAAAATCTGTAAGACAGCAGTGCACAAGAATAAGGTGAAGCAGGAGAAACTGGGAACGACCAGAAACCAGCCAGGTAGAGGGCGGAAGCGACTTTCTAATGCCAGAAATGACCGTTAACTTATCCAACAGTTTCTCAGGAATCATAGGATGACATCAAGTGACCTTCAAAAGGAAGTGCAGGTGTGAAATGCACGGGTAGGACAGTTTGTATCAGGCTCCTAGAAGCAGGACTGAAGTCCCATAAAGCAAGGAAGAAGCCCTTCATTGATGAGATGACAAAGAAGGACCAGGCTACAGTTACTATATATAAAATTCACAGATATACACCCATAAATTGAGAAATGAGTGAAACAAAAACTTGTGTTGTGGTCTCTTAATTTTTTCCACAGCTGTTTATCTTAAGACGGCACTAGTACAATATCATTTAGTTGTTAGCATGTGTCTATTTCATTTGTTTATGAAAAAGAAGCTCTCAATAAGGATTACTGTTAGACATAATTTCCTTACACGCTTTAAATGACATTGATGAAATCCTCATGCTATATTACAGCACTAGAACAATGCACAGCTGTCTAATCATCTGTTTACAGAAAAATTTACGAAGTGCAGGGGTACTGTTCCTTCACTGTTCTGCACCTTAAAAGTAGCATCCCTAACCACAATACTACATACTGCCTCTTAGTTTACAGGCTCTTTGCAAACAATACCTCATCGATAAAAATCATATAATCACATAAGGTACCTTTTGCTACAGCTGTAAAACTACATGCAGTATGTGTCATGTGTTTTTTTATAACAGGTTGCTTGACTAAACAAATTTAAATAATTTAAACGTATTTAGATATAATAAGACTTGATTGCAATGACCAAAAAGCTGTTGTATTTTGACCCAAGTAACATCAAATATTTGTTTGCTGCTGCAGTGCTGGATCACGCGGCTACAGTAGCACCATCATTGTTTCACACAAAGCTCAAGTCAGACATGACTGTATTGTACTCCTAGGTTACATAGGAATGAAGCCTTCAAGGCAGTATGTGTTAAACCAATATATACCACACCATCAATAATTTCATTTGGGGGCTACTTTATTAAAGGTTTTCATTTATTGACTTGTGCTCTCATTTATTTATAAGCTATGGATAACTAGTGGAAGCCCAGACCTTGCCGTCTTCATCTGTACTTACGCTTAAAGAATTAAAGGCAATCCCCACCAGATTCTTAAGTCTTGCATGTGTTTACCTCTTTTAGTTGGTGTTCTGTGTATGTGTTTCCTTGCTCTTTGAAACAGTGGAAAAAAATGTTAATTTGATTAAATGTGAATGTTTCATTCCTGTTAGCTTCCCTGTCTTGGTTCTCTGTTGAAAAGAATGTGTGTTTGTGAGAGAGCATGCCAGCCATTGGATGGACATTATGTACAGAACAGTTCTATAAAGTATTAGAAGTGTGTATAAAATTATTTGCCAAAAAGTTCTTCTTGGTATTATTTCAAAGGAGGACACAAACTATGCTCAGTTTCAACAGCTGCAGGTTGTGCTCCGCGTGTACAAAATAAAGTTGCATTCTCTATTGCTCATGCAGTAATATTTTCTGTTATATTTGCGCATTTTTTTGTCCTAAGTGACGTCCATGTGAGGCAAATAGCTCATTACATACATACGCTGATCAGCCATAACATTAAAACCACTGATGGGTGACGTGAATAACATTGATTATCTTGATATAATGGCACATGTCAAGGTTGCCATTAAACCTCAGGCAAGTGAACAGTCAGTTCTTGAAATTGATGTGTTGGAAGCAGGAAAAATGGGCAAGTGTCAGGATCTGAGTGACTTTGTCAAGGGCAAAATTGTCATGGCTAGACGACTGGATCAGAACATCTCCAAAACGGCAGGTCTCGTGGGCTTTTCACAGTATGCAGTGGTCAGTACTTTCCAAAAGTGGTCCAAGGAAGGCCATCTGGTGAAGCGCCAATGCACTCATGTGTACCTAAGGCTCACTGATGCACGTGGGGAGTGAAGGCTAGCTTGTCTGATCTAATCCCAACTACTGCAGCGTTGTTCTTAACAAGCAAGTGTTATTACAAACAGCTTTATCATTCACCATATTTTAAAATGACAGTCAAAGCCGCATTTATAAGTTTCACAAACAGGGGTGCTGTTTTAGGCCCCATGAGAGCATATCATATTGGGCCCCCAACTTAGATCAATTCAATTATGTTGCAAATTTTTATCCTAACTTCCAGCCCTTTATGCCGCCCTGTTCACGAATGATTACCAAAATTTTGTAGGTTTTCTACTTAATATTGGCTACATATTTTCACAGTTTTAAGACCAGCACGATATTATACTATATTATGATATGCCTTTAATTTCTATAATGCTTATCTTATAATACACACATATACAGTTGAGGCCAAAATTATTAGCCCCCCAGGAATTATGGAACATTTTTCTAGACTTCTTCCCAATGTTTGCAGCATTGATGAAACTTGATATAATCAAACATTCACCAGTGCTATTCAGTAGCTTATGGTACATTTTGTAATATAAAATACATTGTTAGGCTTGCGTTATATCAAATATAGTAAAAAATGGGGTGGTCAAAAATATTAGCCCCATGTGAATGTTTGCTTTCAAAACATACCTACAGTCATTAACCAATCAGCTTTGAAACCACACCTGTGCAGTCAATTGGCTGCCTAACAACACCTGCAGTCAATTGGCTTCCTAAGAACATTCAATCAGCATAAAGAGACCCCAAGGAACAGGGCACTTGAACACATGAAAAGGACTACTGTTATTCACCATGCCAAAGACAAAGGAAATCAGTCTGGAGCTCAGAAAGAAGATAGTAGATGATAAGGGGGAAGGCTACACTGCCATTTCCAAGCGATTCACAGTGTCTAGAACTGCTGTACGTTGCATCATTGCCAAGTACAAAGAGACAAATTCTGTAAGAGACAAACCTGGCCGTGGCCATAAGCGCAAGGTTTCAAGAACTCTGGAGAGGAAAATAGTCAGAGATGTCAGCAAGGAGCCCTGGACATCTGCCAAGATGATTGTTGCTGACCTGGCCTCTTCTGGAGTTGATGTCAAGGTACACAGTTGTGAGGGCTCTTCATCGCGGTGGGCTTCAGGGCCATCGTCCCAGATGAACTCCTTTACTCAAAGAGTGGCATATCACAGCCCAACTGAGGTTTGCCCGTGAACATTTGAAAGGTAAAGATGAGTTTTGAAAGTCTGTGCTTTGGTCTGATGAGACTAAACTGGAACTGTTTGGGCACATGGATGTTGCTTATGTTTGGTGAAGAAAGGGAGAGGCCTTCAACCGTAGGAACACAGTTCCCACAGTTAAACATGGTGGTGGGAGCATCATGCTGTGGGGCTGTTTTGCAGCCT
>JAAGVU020000040.1:25742173-25756855 GCA_011763525.2 Mormyrus iriodes
GCATAATAGCATAGTTTTACACCAACATAAAGATCATTTAAACATCATCTTCTTTGGCTGCCTAAGACTTTTGCACAATACTGTATGCTCAATAGAAAATATATAGTTCTCAGGCAACATTTTTTCAGTAATATTGATTTTTGTTATATACATTTTACTTATAATTAAATTACTTCCATTCATTAAAACAGGGCAAAGAATTAAATTAAGATGTTTCCGTGAAAGCTGTAAAAACACATGGATGTAATTGGACAACTTAAGTAATGAAATGTATATCTATAGCAGAAAAATATGGTATACTGGGAATCACGGGCTATGTAATATTTTATTATCAAATTAATCCTTTTTTTATCCAGGTATTCTTTCATTTTTTTGCACACCCATTCCAAAACTAAATAACCAGAAATACGTAATTTAAAGATTAAATATACTAATAGGCAAACAATACCATGATGAAGTATTTGTCTGACACAGTTGCATCAGAAAGGATACTGACTGACAGCAGCCTGTTTTTTTTCCAGCTGAACCCATTAAGAGCTTCTTAGTGAAGCTTTAGCATGGTGGTGGTGTTGTCATGATCTGGGATTGCTTTGCAGCACCAGGTCCTGGATGACTTGCAATAATAGAAGCGACTGTGCATTCTTCATGAAATCTACCAGAGAATGTTGTGCTATAAACTAAAGCTAAAGTACAGCAGAGTTATGGTCACAGGACAAAATTCACGCAATAACACAAAGGCAGGTTTATGTCAAGACCGTTGGAGAACTTATGGAATGGCATAGTCAAAGTTCAAACCTGAACACCACTGAGATATTTTGGCAGGACCTAAAACAGTCAAACAGCAAATGTTTGAATGTTAGTGATTAAGGAGAGCCAGCATTCCTCCATAGTGTAGTGCTAAAGGTGCCATAAGTATGTACTAAGCTTAACTCAGCACTATTTTTTCACCTGAGTGCAGTGTTTGTCATATGAATAACTTACATTGATCAATCTTTATTCTTATCCTGATCAGGGTTGCAGGAGTGAATTACATAATAATGTGTTATATTCTGCCACATTTTTTCATTCAAATGTTATCTAGCGATAAGCTTAGGTTGCAAGTCTGGAAAAAAATTTGGTGTGAAAAAATAGAAATATTTAGAATATCAGTAATGTGCCAGATTTTTTTCATAGTTTTGTAATACACAGATATGGGAATGGCTTGAATGAAATGATAAACTGAGAGCATGTTTTATTGCCCATCATAAACCTCCAGAAAATTGTATCAGCGTATTATCATTCTGAATCATTCTGTGTGTTTCTGTGTTTTCAGCTCAAAGACAATATATTGACAGTACAAAAGGAAAAAATGTCCGTTCATCCATATTCCAACCAAGTATCCAATATCGAGTCAGAGGGGTATAAAGCAGGGGAACACCCTGGATGGATGCTAGTCCATGGCAAGGCAACCACACACAGTCACACACTGTGGGCATTTCACCTTACTGCATGGTTTTAGGTGTTTGTAATGACTGTCAGAAAGCACACTTGCAATCTATAACTACAGTTTACAAGATCAAAGCACATTGTAATGCAGAGCTCTAGTTCCTTGCTAATTTAGCCTATAAAACAAATGAGATTTTGCTTTATGGATGGCCTAGTGATTCACTGGATATCACCTTTACCTGACACCGCCTGGGCTTGGGGTTCACACCTTCTGCCTTGTATGTTCTTTTCATGCAGAATGTGTTTCATCTGGGTACTCCAGTTTACTCCCCCAGTGCAAGGACATGCAGTCAAGGCAATGTGGCAAAACTGAATATATGTGTATGTGTGCCCTGCGATGGACTAGCGTCCCATCTAGGGTGTACCCTTACATTTGCCTGAGATATGGTCCAACCACTCCACAGCCATGTTGAGGCAGTTGGAAGAAGGATAGATAAATGCTTTTAAGGTGTGTATTTCCAATATTAGTCAATCTTACCAAAATTTCATAGCTGACAAACAGTGCATGTTTTTCCAGTTGACCGAGCAAGGACACTGATTTCATCAGAGTGAGCTGTTTAACTTACCATGGATCCTAGCCATGCAAAGTAATATTAGGCCTACAGTTTTCTTACTTTTTATATTCTTGTAGCTTTGAAAATAAATCTTAAGTCCCCTTTTAGTGTTGATGTACATATGTTCAGAGCTTTTTGTGAAAAACTATTAAAATATTTAAAATTTCATGTACAACGTAACAATTTTGAAAATTTAAACAAGTTGTTTATTTAACCTGACATCACAGTAAAAGCCAGGAATCGTCACCTGCAGGAGATGAGAACTGTATCCTATATTTGGGAATGACATGCACACTTGCAGTGAAATCATTAAAATGAAATGGTCTGTTTCAAATGAACATCGTAGAAGCAACAAATGTGTAAAAACACCCATGACTTTGAATTCTAAAATGACCTTGATCAGAGTTAGAGATATCACCCTCAGCACATGAACAGCCCTTTCAAAAATTAAGTAATTGGCTTTACTTATTCTCTCCATTTTTTTTTTTTTTTTTTTTTTTTGCGCTTTTGGGGACGTTGCCATAACGACAGCAACCACGGCTGAGGACTGTGACGCATTTTGAAAGTACATACACTAGCGACAGAAACATGCGTGTTTATTTCTGTAACTCATGGTTCCCTGTAGTACCACTCATTTAAAAATAGGTTCATGTATATATTCTTTCAATTCATATTAAGATTTTTTTTTTCTTTTACTTAAAATTGGAATGAAGTTTATTTTGATTCTTTGTCATAAACTGGCATTGTGTATATTTGGCTGTCTGTAAAAGAGTCCAAACTGTAGGTGTTTGAAAGTCTCCACAGAAAAAATATAAAATATAGATTAAATATACCCTTTGTGATAATTTCCAGATGGTATTTGACATTTACTGATCTAGACTATATCCCAATTAATTCAATGAAATTAAATGAAATGTCATGTAACCACATTGTGTTCTGAAACTTGCTGGGATGCCTTTTGCTTCCTTTACTATACCTGGGTATACAGCCTCTAGAATAAACCTGTCTGGTGTAGTAGGTATTCTCAAGATGATAGTCTCTAAATGGTGGCTGTTAGTTTCCCACAATCCTTTGCTCTCTTTCCAAAGAAAGGTAGAAAGCTAGCTGGCTAGCATTGTGTATGTATAAATGTAACAAAAAGATGAGGTGATTGTACCTGCACGTACGTTCGCACATCAGAGAGCATGTTTATTCTTGTTATTGATTTACCCTGGGATCAATAAAGTTAATTTTAATCTTAATCTTAGCTGTGTGCCGAATCACCTTTGCGAGAAGAACTTTAGCGTTGATTGTGGCTACACATGAAGTTGATTCTGTACGTTTTAAGATATTCACACATTTACATATTTTACATATTAAACTTTTCATCAACATACTTTACCTACTTTATGAAAAAGTAGGTCAACTAACAGAAGCCACAGCCTGAATGATTTCCCCTGCCATTTTCATCTCTGTGGTACGTGCCACGTCTGCTGTGAGCAGCCCTTCCCCCATTGTTTGTATTCACCCCCCCGTAGGGTGCTGGGGTGGTGTTGGTGGTTGAAGAGGAAGGGAGGTAGTCATGTGTGATCGCCGTCCCTGGTTTCACTCCCTCACCACGTGTAGCTCATGAGCCTCATTGTAATACACATAATAAAGACCCTAACGCCATGGTGTGTAGTGTGACGTGTGCTGCTCGGTGTGTGTGGACATGGCACCCTGACGGAAATGTTACCCTGAGCACAGCGATCATTTCAGTGATATGGCATAAACTATTGCTGGAGTTCACAGAACCCTTCTTCAGCTATAAATGATTTTCTAGATATAAAAACTTTCATGTTACTTGTTTTCATGTGTTGATATATTAAGAAATTTAGAGTACAAATTGAGACATTTTAGCTCTAGTGTGCTAGATCAGGAATACATGGAGGTAACTAAATACAGATACAATGTTTATTGTCGTTGTTGACATACATTAATGTATGTAAAATAGGGTTCGAGTCCAGCCCCCCTTGTTCCACACTGTCCTATGTTTCTGCCTTTTTGAACTACAGTGAAACCCTCCCTTTGTTGCTTGCCGTTTGACTCAGTGCGGTTCTGAGGGAACTTTATTTCGTGCCAGTGTATACTTGTATGTGGATGGTATGACAATAAAACCCACTTGGCTTAACGACTTGAAATAGAGATTTTTCCTATTAAGAAGCTTCGAGTTGAACTCACAACCACCTATGAAACCTATAAGTGCTACATGGTTGGGGTTATGGCACTCAGGATGAGGAACAACAAAAAAATTAACTGAAGGTCAGGGTTGTGAAGAAATAATTAGTAAATTATTTTAAGCATGAGGGGAATTCCAAGTTTTGAAGGTAGTCAGTATTTCAGCTTGCAGTTTCAGTACCTGTATGTCCACTGCCATGTGATGAATATAATTGATAGGAAATGGAAATTGTCCAGTTTAAACAGCACAGTGAGTAGGCACAGTTAGGTCAGGCTCTGGATCACGTGGATCTTTAGGATAAACAATCACAAAGTAAACAGAGACAACATGCGCTTAGGAAAATGTCCATATCTCTGGGGGAGAAAATAGTGACCCGTAACAAAGTTCTGCTGTCCGGACCAGCACGAATTCATTTGCATTCCTACCATTCTTTAAACAATTGCTGATATCAAGATACTTTAATACTAGGGATTTGACAGTCCCTTTATTGCCACACAAGCGGGTTGGAGGAATTTGGATTTATTCCAGTGCAGTTCAACAGTAGGAGAGGCAAGAGGGTGCAAGACATGAGACATTCCCAGCACAACATAGCAGCACAAAAAGTCCAGTGACGTTCAGTGAAGTAACTGTCTAGCCATACTCATATTAATGTGATATCTACTTTTCAGATCACTACAGTTTGTCTATACTGTGTACATTTTCAGACTTTTAATATAGAAACACCTCTGTAGCACTTACTTTGTATTAATGTGATTCTGGACATTTTTCATAATGTAAGCAAAACAGCATTGCACTGATAATAAATATGTTATATTTTTTCTTATATATTTCTTTTAGAGTCAGCTGATTTTTGCTTGTAATGAAGCAGACCAGTCAGGGTTTTGGTAGTATTGGAACAGTGTAATAGTTTACAAGTGTTAAGATTAAATTAGTCTGATTTGACTTTAACCTCTCTGGAATGCTAATCGTTGACTCTGAGCCATTGACAGTTACTTTTGTCATGGCACCTACAGGTATCACAGAATGCTTTGTCATCTTCAGTCGTCTGTCACCTTGTAAATGTGTGTTTGTTAAATGAAAGGGATTACTCAGAATTCATTTCAGCCTCAGCATGGGTCTTGAGAAACAGTGTTGTCTGTGGTTTAATTAGTGTATGCTAACCGCTAAAGCAAATTAGTCGAAAGAGCTGAAAGAAGGGACTGACCGAGGAGTTTGCGCAAATGATCACATGCGTCAATCTGCTGATGCATGTTTAGTTTGCCGTGAGTTTCTGCTGTGGATTGTTTTTCTACTGGAGATTTTAATTAGATCAGTGTTTTGGCTCTATCACTGACATATAGTATGACCGAGCATCTCCAGCTGCTGAAGTTACCATGTTTATGAGGGCTCCTGTCCTACTGGGTCTCCGTGGTTCTAACTTCTCAGTTTTAAACCATTTGAAATAGCAAGCAGTGAATTCGCAACCCTTCTTTTTTTGTTTCCCTTTAAAATATTAGTCATCTCCATGTGATGTTGCACTGTCACTTTATTTATGACCACTGTGATTGCAGGAGACCTCATAGGTGGACTTTTTTTCCACTCTTGTGGAAGCCAGGTGTGTCTGCACATTCCCAGAGTGTCCTCTAAACCCTGCATTCCCCGTCAGTGAGCGTGTGTCCTGGGAAGTCCAACTACAGTCTGGGACTTTTCGGATTGCTGGCCAAAAGCAACTGAGCATTAATCTCTGAAATGCTTATTAAAAGGTATAGTGCAGATGCATAAATGGCACCATCCATGTTTAGATTTTCCAGTCCCCCTCATCTATCAGCTGCTCAGAGATGGACGACCCCAGGTCCATCTGAGGGTCTGAGACTCTGAATTGCATAGCTTTGCAATGAAAGGCTATTATGGAATATTGTCCCACACTGTATACTTATATTTGATTTGAGAAAAGTTGTCTAGTTTTCGAAAGCTGTTACTTTTGATTTTATTATTTCTTTTTCTGCACTTTTTGTGTCCATTTATTTTTGTTCTGTCAAACTTAATTAGAAAATGCCAAAAATAGTTAATGGAAGGAAAATAATGTATATCTTCCAACCATATATTTTTTTATACTGCTTATCCTGTGCAAGGTCTCTGTGAGTATGGATCTCAGGATACTCCAGCCAACTGAAAAGTACAAAGTCATGCACACAATTGCATACAAAGGGCAATTTAGAAATATTAGTGTTTGTGGGCTATGGGAGGAAACCTGCATGTGATACATTCTCTCTCACACACACACACACACACCGTTTTAGCCATACTCCTCTCCATGAAACACGCACATAATTTTGTTTGTTTGTTTGCTTGTATTTTTTTTTTTTTACAAAATAACTAATGAGCAAATAAAGTGCAAGTGGACTGAATGGTGGCCATGAGTTTCTTCGCTCCTACTCTGACAGCACAGAGTTACGCCAGCTACTGGTTTCCAAGCATCATGTGAATGAAATCTGCTCCATCACCCCAGATCTTTGACATTCCAGAAAGCATCATGTAATTTGTACCGACAGTGCAGAATGTCCATAGTACACGGGAGAGCATCACTATCGTATGTCCTTCAGGACTTCAGTTTTGTAAAACCTGTGTAATGAGTGAACAGGGGTTCTGGCAATAACAGTGGCGGTACACATTTAAAAAACACAAGAACATTAAGAATGCACAAAACAACAATTTTGATCTGTTATCTCTTTGGTCTTGTTGATGTGGACTATGAATGTGCATGAAACTCACGCTCTTAATTGCAAAATTCTTAATTAGGCTAAGCAGTACTTCTTGACATGTTGGTTACATAATATGAGTATGATCAGTGGTAGCAACAAATAAATAAAATCAATGGCTGAAAAACAGCTAAATCCCTTAATTAATTTGATGTATACTGCCCTTGTGGCCTGGAGCACTTACAGCTTGTGAAAGTCAGCTGTGAGAAACAAAACAAATAAACGCAACAAAGGGAAAATGCAAAAACACTGAGAAAAGTGAAGGAAAAAGGAAACGATAAATACGTTGAGATTTTGTTTTATACTTGTATTCTTAATGTTTTTGTATTAACATTTTTACATTTTATCGATTTTGTTTTGCATTTCAGGGCCATTGTATGGCAGCCCCATCTGTTGGGATTTAAAGGGCATACTGCTGGAATCCACCTTTGGATTAGGTGGTCATTCAAATCTAGAACTTACACCATAGTTGATTTCTCCTTTGGTCACAACCATTGTTAAGTCTTTTATGTAAAATCAAAACGTGGAGGTCAAGTGGCACTGGAGTTTATTATGTAGAAATAAAGATAAATTCACACAGGGTACGGTTACTCCCTAGAAGCACTGGTGCAAATGGATTTCATGACCTCTAGGCAGTAACTGCGGCTGTATCTTCTTTGCATGTTTCTATTTTGCATCCTTCTCTGAAGGATCAGAGCCATAGACTTTTTAGCTGTGCAGGTGCACTGGTCAGGACAGGGAGGGCAAGATTGCCCTCCAGAATTTCAAGACTGATTTTAGTTAATTGCTTGGCACTTTTGAGCAGTATTTAATTTCGGCTGGTTATTAAATCAAATTGTCTTTTGGCTCTTCTACAAGTGAATAACTTGTCAATTGTTGCATTGCAGGGACACGTAAAGCTTCAGTGCTTATCCTCAAGTTATGATAAATGATGTATCACACTAAATTTCTGACTTCCTCTAATGTGTGACATATTACTGAGCCACTCACACTCTTTGCTCTTTTCTCCTTGGTTACAGGAAGATTTTGGGCTTTTTCTTTCTGGATTAGGAAGGTGTCTTTTTATCATCTTTTTGTTGAGCATATTTTTCCCTCCGACAACAGTTATGATTGCTGCTGTGCTTCTCTGCACTAGTCTTTAAGTTTGGATGGCATTTTATATAATATCAAGCTCAACTTTACAGAAATTGAGCTTGCCTGAGTATTTTATAGTCAGATCATCTTGAGGTATCGTTACAGTTTTCCCAGTCACTGATATACAGTATCACCTACATGATTACCTCTTTTTTATGATCCTTCACATCTTGTTTTTTGTGATTGTTTGCTTGACAGGCATCTCCATGCAAATAAGTTTTGCACAGCTTATAATTTAAAGTAATTTACTCAGGCAGCGATTTTAATGAAGCATGTCTGGTTAGATGCCTTGCTCTTTATAGCCATTAATTATTCTTATTCCTTTAGCAGCTGTACCATCAGCTGCCTCATGGGCGTTCTTATTGATATTAGGAAAAATAATGCTGTTTGTTAGCATAACTTATTGAATTAGCCATGCGCAGTAAGGCAGCCCCGCAAACTGCCCGCCCAGACAGTGGCATTTGAAGAGCTGCACCAGTGTAGGTGCCACAACAATGCTCTGTTGTCCCAGCATGGCGAAGCTCATCACAGTGGCTTCGTGTTTGGGTTTTCAAAAGCCCTCTGAATCTGTCTGACCCTCACCCCCAACCAAAGGAGTGAATCATTCTCAGGCTGGAACCTGAGCTGTTGTCCAGACACAGATGGCCATCCTATTTAGAAGCCCGGGTATCTGGCAATATGCTCACAAGCTGTGGTGTTTCGCTATTTCTTTATATATAATATCGTTTTTTGCAAAAAATATGCCTAATCAGCTTGCCACGTAATTTGTCGTCAAACTCCCAAACACTACCTCAATACTACAGTTGCCCCCTGTTATATGTTTGGCTTACAAAAGTTATTGCCAAATTCAGAATACGATGAGTGGAAGAGCTTGTTTCTGTATGCTCTTCATGTCACACTAGTCCACAAAGCATCTTCCAACCACAACGCCATGTTTACTGGAAGTCATGCTACCATTGGCTCATTTCATCCAAGCTTTCATTTCCTCAGTATGTCATGCATACATGAATTTCAGGTGGCTGTAGACCTCCCTCCCCCTTAGAATAGACAACAAAAAAATAAACGCGCCAGTGAAGTTTGCCACTTCTGTGGTCAAGTTACCCATTTATTCATGGCTTCCGCGCTTAAGCAATTTCTTATGCTTTGCACATTCCATCAAACCACATTTTTATCAAAATATAGCTTGCTCATATTTTCTACCACACTGAAACAGTCATAAGAAAGCGAACCTAGAAAAGGTTACGTGAACATGGACAACTTTCATTTGCTAGGCTTAATGTACTTCTTCATGAGAAATATTCTGCTGTGCTCAGTGGATCAGTCGACATGTTAATGAGTCTGAATTGTTTTCTGTGATACCTGGTAAGAGAGTCAAATGGCCATTTCCCCCATTCCACACTGCAAAAAGCTTTTATAAACTGATAAACTGACTGAGTCACCAAATGAGAGTCATCACATTTAGGTAGTAGCTGACACTTTAATCTGAAGCAAGGTTCTCTATTTTCCTCTTTTTGGATGAGGTATTTCAGAGCATAACTTGCTTCAAAATGCTATAGTGAGTGCCTTGCTCGAACTAGAACAGGCGATGTTTAGGTTCTGAGTATGCCTGCCCTATGTGCAATGTTATGCAAATGCAGTTGTCATAACACAAGGACAGTCAGTTGGGATAATACTATAAGTTATCAGTTATGCATAAGTTATGCTGAAATATTTTTACCCTGTCATAGGAAACAAAACTTAGCAAGCTCTGCAATTTTAATGATGGTTTCATTTCAAAATTATCAAATACATGTTAAAAAATGTTAGTTTGCTGCCACTGCTTCTGCATGAGCTCTGCATGTGCTTTCTGAGGCAGCCATAATCGTCTTTGACCTTGCTGTTGGGCTCACTCGGGCAGTGTGACGTGTTTGTGAAAAAATTAACAAAAATGATTGAAGAAGAGAAAAGCAAAAAAGAACTGGTTCACAAAAGGCCTTCCTCTGTATGGAAATATTTTGGATTCCATAGAGACGATGTTGAGAAAAAGCAAGTGTTGGCTGAGTGTCTCTTGGCCAAACTCCCGGCAACACCTCCAACTTATTTGACACACACTACTGTTAGACAATAAGTTCTATTTGGCTACTGTTTATTTTGGGTTCATTTTCGACTCAGTTATAGTTTTGTGAATATCCCAATATTTATTACAAAAATTTCAAATTTCCCAATGTGAATTCTACGTACACTCAGTCCTGCTACAGTGCGACTGTGTTCCTGAAAAACATCATGTTCACTAAATTTGCATACTAAAATACACATATCCAATGGGGAAAAACTGAGTTGGGGAATGTGACTTCACAACTTATGTATGTTATGCCAAACAAAGTGAATTAAGTAATAAAACTAGTGATTACAGTGGGTGGTGCAGTGGTTAGCACTATTGCCTCCCACCAATGGGACCAGGGTTCAATTCTCCATTGGGGTTCCATGTGTGTGGAGTTTGCATGTTCTCCCTGTGTCATTGTGCAGTTTCCTCTGGGTACTCTGGTTTCCCCTTGTGGTCCACACACAGGCTGAGGCTAATTGGAGTTACCAAATTGTCTGAGTGTGCCCTGTGAGGGGTTGGCACCCCATCCTGGATTGTTCTCTGCCTTGTGCCCGTAGCCTCTGGGATAGGTTCTGGACCCCCTTTGACCCTGAATAGGACAAGTGGTTTCAGAAAATGGATGGATACCAGCGGCCAATAATGTAATTATGCACATTTTAAATATAATATAATAATAAAACATTAATAAATTATATCACAAACATCTGCCATGGATCTTATAAATCTCCTGAGAATTGCCTAGTAACCGCTTCAACCGAAAGAGCCGAACTAGCTAATATGTCGATTTGCTGAGTTGTGATGGCCAAAATAACTCTTCTTGAACCGTTTGCAGTATTTTCTGATCACACTAGATGGTGTTCTTGATTTATTTTGGGCTTGCTTTGAGCGTTTTTTTTTTAAACGGAGAACACCATCAAGTGGGGTCTGAAAATACTGCAAATAGTCCATGAAGCCACCATGCGGCCAGGCACTGAAAGCAACATGGCTACAGACATCCTACTATAAGCAAATGTAAGTGCATTGAAAACATCGCTGTGTTTTTATATGATCATTTGTCAAATATTTTTAGACTTTTAGAATCTAAAACTTTGACCTGTATGATGCATGGATGTACAAAAATTTTGATTCTTTCAGATTTCAAAACCAATTCAACCAATTCCCTGAAAAGAACCAGTTCAAAAGAATGATTAATTCATGAATCAGACATCATTGTTGTTCACTTGGATAGCTGTTTTTGCATGCAAGTAGTCTGTCTCACTAAGACCATATCGCGTTGTAGTTCACGTAGTGCTTTTCTCTGACTGAAAATTGCGCAGATACAAATGCAATTCTGCGTTGCATTGGATTTGGGTACCAACATATCTGTCACGTTAGAATATATTGACGGTGTGATATCACGTGTAATGGCAGGACTAACTGTTTGTGAATATCGTACAACCCTAGTTCTGAGTTTGCATACCTACCCATTCCACTCTATCTTACTGTATGTTGTTGTAATAGACAGAGGGTACAACTCTTGTAAATATAAAAGCATCTAATCTGCTGTAGGAAGGGGACCAGAGGCTGGCAACAGTGAAGCAACAGTTGTGCAGTTGCAGCAGTTTTTGTGTGTTTGTGTGACTGTCTGTGGCGAGCACTGCTACCGACGATTTCTTCAGTAATTCTGTCACGGTATGCGCCTCTGAATTGATGATGTGTGTCGCTGGTGTGATGTAGCGACACGTAAGAGCATACTGATACCTCTTGAAGGAAAAAAACTAGTTCGGTCATGACTGCTTCTGCTAGGCCTGTTGATTAATACATTACTCCACTGAAATTGACGTGCTATGTTAATGTTTAATATGTTTGACATATTTGTGCCAAATTGTTGTTCAGTAGTTCACGTGGAAAGTCAGTATTAGCTGTTGCTAAGGCTGGCTGAGAAGTGGCTGGATTGTGGAATCAGTTTTATGTTTATAGATTCTGTACTTGCTTCACATCACTCTTGGGGATTTCCTCCTTTCACCTAGCAGAGAGGCTGAACGGGGGGCTCACTGGAGGGTGGTGATATGATTGCTGTTATTAGCTTATGGCATGGGGGAGCATTTCACTATAATCAAATGGCTTTTAGGCTGTCACAGTGTTGGTCAGCTTTCTCACCAGTAGCGGGCAGGATCGATGACCTCGTAATCAAAAGTGATTTGACAGCCTGGAGTAGCAACATCATAGCGACAAGCCCTTAGAGTGGTTGGACAGTACTGTGTTTACAACTGATTTGATTTGACACAAATAAGACATAACTGCTAATGAACAGTATAAACAAACTACAGTTCTTTTTGTACAGTATAAACAAACTACACTTTTGTTGATGAAGGGCGCAGCCATCTTGAACTCTGAGATCAGGGTTGTAGAGGTTCCTCTGATTTTCCAAGTTGCAACTCCAACTTCGGGGTCAAACAGATCAGATATGGTGTTGAAGACGCCGTTTTATCTAGATGGATGTTTCTCCCATTCTATGCAGTCGTACCAGGACAACACGTGACTGACTCCTCTGTAATGATACACAGTATGAAGTCACTGTTTTGGTGCTCAGCTACTCAGATCTGTGCCTAGAGCTGCCAGTAAGGGGGAGGTGGGAGAAGAATGTCCTCATTGTATATTTGTTACCTCAGGTGGATGGAGGCCTGCTTGGAAGAGGAGCTGCCCCCCACCACGGAGCTGGAGGAAGGATTGCGCAATGGCGTCTATCTCAGCAAGCTGGCCAAGTTCTTTGCCCCCAAGAACGTATCTGAAAAGAAGATCTATGACAGGGACCAGTCACGTTATAAGGTACGAAGCCCAGATAGAAAAAAAAAAACACATTGTGACCTCATACCTGACTTAAGTCATATTATTTCATCGATATGATTTTGTAATGCCATGAGTGCACAAAAATATGATCCAGACACAGTCCAAACAGTGGAGAGGAACCATGAAGAAAAAAGAAAAAGAGATCAATCTGGTTATCATAATGCAAATACAATTAGGTTTATAACAGACTTTAATGTACAACCTGGACATCAGAGTGCCAGACCTGTAATAAAAGCTGCAATTAGTGTGTGTGAAGATACCTTGGCAATATCTACGTGTTTTGAAGTCCCCCTGTTCGATTGCGATGCAGGGTTAATGGGAAGTGCAATGCTACACATAGTTTCTTTATAGCACACTGCTGGATGTGCCCTGGTCGGGTCACGCAGGCTAAAAGGTGTCTGGTATGGGCTCTGTGGCACAGCTCTAGGCAGGAAGCCCCAGCAATAATCTTCCTCCTCTCCTTCACTGATATCCCGCTTCCTGCAGACGGCTCCCTCATCGTGTTTTCCAGTTGCTGGAACTAGGCTGACACAGCAGTCACTAAATGACGTCCCCCACCCTCACAAACATTGACTTATGCACCCACACACCTAAGTGCTAGCCTCTGCGACTCTAAAATATACATTGTCATTGTAATTGACATGATGCAAGTTATAATATTCAGAATATGTTAAGATCGGAGATTAGCTGTTCCTAATGCTTAATGCAGTACAAGATGACAAAAAATGTACTAGTTGTTTGCTGGAAAACCGATACTGCCTGTTTAATAGTTGTGAGTTGCAAAGACACTACAATGAGGGTGGTGGTTCTTCTGTTGCTGTTTGTTTGTTTCTGAGTCACTGTCTGTTCTGGCCCATGGGAGTCGTGCGCAGCCTCCCAGTCAGGTGTGCTCTGTGTTTTCCCCCCAGCGCACCGGCCTTCACTTCCGGCACACGGACAACACAGTGCAGTGGTTGAACGCCATGGAATCGGTGGGCCTACCCAAGGTACGGACACCTGTGTGTCACGCTATATTGCTGAATCTAAGCTGTGAGAGGCAGATAGCAGACAGAAGATCTGCAGCACAGGACCATTTGCGCATTTAGAATAGAATAGTGATACATGATCCTTCTCCCTGTGGGGAAATTGGGTAGTTTTCACCTGTCCCGTTTTGCTCCCCATGAGACACACTGATATATATATATATATAGGTGAGCGCTAGCTTGGGCTGTCACAGCACAGGGTCTCCCAGCGTCCAGCATCCCGGGGTGACTGGGGTTGGGCCTTGCTTAAGGGCCCAATGGTCACATAATTTTGGCAGTCGCAGAATTTGAACTGCCGACCTGATCACGGGCACAGAGTCCTACCCTGCAGATCTACACATCGCCATAGGCCCTGATACGTGTGTGTGAGCCTGCTGATAGGTTTTCATCGTGAACACACATTTCTAAGTCTTGCTGCAGTCATTTCATCCGTATGTAGGCACAGACTAGATTAGCTGGAAGGCTTCCAGTGGGAAACGTCGATCTGGCCTGGGATAGTACTGGGAGAGAACAGCTGGGAAAGCTGCCTGGGGGGGGGGGGGGGGCGGGATAGCGGGCAGGGGGGAAATGATTGTTTTACACACTATGTGATGCCTCATATCATAGTTGTTTTTTATAGGGGGTGTTTAAAAAAAACAAA
>JAAGVU020000040.1:25756865-25771070 GCA_011763525.2 Mormyrus iriodes
GGGAGCGTGGGGGGCAGTGGAGTGGGGAGGGGGGGGGGGGCGAGGCGGGGGGGGGGGGGAGGGGGGGGGGAGGGGGGGGGGGGGGGGGGGGGGGGGGGGGGGGGGCTGGATAGCTGTCAGGTTGGAAATGATAGTTTTACACACTATGTCAGTCCTCATATCATAGTAGTTTTTTATAGTGGATGTTTAACAAGAACAGAATAGGACTGCTGTCATTTATCTAACTAATGGCACCATTTTCTACTTGCGTACAGGAACCGACCTGTAGAGACTAGTTAAAGCGCAGTTCCAGCTCTCAGTTCCAGTTTCCACTGCAGAAGAGTCGGCTCAGTAAAGGCGTTGCCGGGTTTGGAGAGTGTCAGTGACAAAACTGAAGACTCGCTTATTTGCTTTTCACGCGGTGTACATTGTGGTTTACTGTGTGCCAATTTCCTAATTTTCTAGCACATTTGTGAGAATTGCTGTGTTATATTAGCATCAAACGCTAGTGGAATTAACATTTATTTATGTAAATTTGCATTACAAATCCATTCTGTTTAGCTGTTCTATAGTGCTGTTTTAAGTAGGAGGTTGGAAATTTTCAGGTTCCAAGTTTTCGGGAATGTATCGCGATGTGTGATATTACTGATAATGAATAATATATAGAATATTTGCTTCGTCCTTCAGAAAATCCATGTGCAGAACACAGGTTTCTCCATGCATTTTGACCAGTTTGGTGATGGTGAAGCAACCAGCTCAGTTTGGTCACGCTTTCGGTCCTGCTAGTAAGCAGGGCCGTATCAACACGGGTACGGCTCGGGTGCGGCTTGCATACTTTACGATGGAAAACCGCCAGTTTGTGGTACGGCTCAGGTACAGCTTTGTTCTCGGTGGTAGTGGAAAAGTGCCATATCAGTTGAGGCCCCACCCAGGAAAGGAGAGCTGCTGACCTGCTACTCTTTATGGAAATAGTTCTCTTTTTGCACAGGATGCGAAAAATAAAACGCAGTTACCTCACTCACCATGGATCATGGATTCTCCCCATTATGTTTGCTCAGGCCTTTCCATAATGTTTTGTCATTATTACACTTTTTCTTTGTGAGGTCTCCCGTTATTATACTGAAGGGCAGATTTTGTGATCTGAAAGCACTTGAAACAAGATTTTCTCTAAGTACAGTAAATTGAGTTTACTTCGCTTCCAGCGATGATGAGAACATGTCCAGCTGCAGTTTGATGGTTCATAACTGATTAATGACTGGTGGGTTTTTCCCTTGCAGATATTCTATCCTGAAACAACAGATGTGTATGACCGTAAAAACATGCCCAAGGTGATATACTGTATACACGCATTAAGGTAAGAGATGCATGGCATGCTTACATTCTCACTGTGAGAATGGCTACATAGAGCACAGGCGGCTGGTGTAGATCTACAGAATGTGGAGAGAATATCTGAAACACCACATGAAATAAAAGTTTGATTTTGAACTAAATCACAATTATAAATTTGAGGTAAACAGCTGAGTCATATAAATTAAAATTTGAATTAGCAGTATGTGTCACATACAAAATACAAAAAAAATTAAAGGTCTGGCCTTTCATATTAGAAATTTCAGAGTAGCATGAGGCGATTTGAGTTTCATAGCGGTGAGCTGTCAGATGTACGTGTCACAAACTGTTATTATTTAATGTGTCATAAAAACCACAGCAGCTTATGCTAAAGGCTAGGATGGCCCGTCTCCTTATTAGCTCCTTGATAGTAATATGTTTGATGTTTCTTTTATTTTATCCACCCTCTGTTATTATGCATCATTATTTAAATGTAAAGAACTATAGTTGTGTACATAAAGTGTAAAAGAATTATATTGTTATATATTATAAGTATAAAATGTTAAAAATCCGTTAAGCAACTTCACTTTTTTTTCCTAGGCCACCTGTTTTATTCTAAGAGATTTCAGACATTTTGGGTGCTGGATATTTTACTCTAGTTTTTCAGTCTAAATTTTGATGGCCTGCATTACAGTCATTTACTTCAAGGCTTTTGTGTCGTTAGATAGTCAGAAGACCATGTGACCGCCCTTGAAATGAAAGCCATTCTTCCTTTTGCATTTAATGTCACTTCCTGCCCAACGGCCCGTCTTCCTCTTGGTGTTTATCAGGCACTCAGAGCCAGGTTGCTTCATCTCCCAGGCTCGTGGAACTAGCTGAAAACTTGTAGTCTTAATTTATTGGTTTCCCTTGTTACTGAAAATAGCAGAGGATCTGCAAATCAATCCGCACTGCATATTGAGAACGTTGACAAGTCTTGAAATGCAGACGTCTTCAGTGGGATAAGCTCCAGGTCCCCTGTCTGGTGACAGAGATGAAATGACTCCACCCCCTGGTGGCTGTTTGAAAAGCGGACAGAGGCGTGTCACTGGAGCCGTTACCAAGTTTAATATGTGGTTTGGGTTATGTGTAGGTGTGCTGGAGGAGGCTGGACCTGGCACTAAGTGGGGTAGAGTTTAAGTAGCTCATCTGTTAATTAACCCTATGGTGGAGGTAGACATTTTCTCGCAATAATGTCGCTATCTCCCACACTGCATGGGAGGATAACGGAGGGAAAACAGAAGCCCAAATGAAAAGAAAATGTTTACGCTGAAGTGGTATCTTGGGTTTGGTGCCATATATGTGTATCTGGGGGTATTCCTCAATGGAGTCAGATTAGACAAAATACTCACTAAGGCCCTTTGCAGTGGGAGTTTCAGCCACTTGTGGCATAGGTCCCTCTCAGTAGGGTAAGCAGTTACACAACTGGCCTCCCGTGAAGCCAGATCTGATGGTAAACTTCAGCACTATTGACCTGTTTTTGCTTCCATCCGCAGGGTTCAAAGGTATTATCCAGGCATCATGGACTATGTTTTCTCATGTATTCAAACCTTTAAAATAACCTGCTAGCTTCTAAATAATTTATACGCATTTACAAACTACCAGCATGAGCATTAAATTTTAATGCAGTTTACAGTTCTCCTGTTTCTAGTAGTGCATGGAAACTCCTTAGACTAGATAAATTTGTTTGTGTTTTAGAGAGGGTGAGTAGTGCTTTCTGAACACTGCCCCCTTCTGGAGCGTTGTGCTACAAATACAAAAGAAGTCCTGTAATTTTTCCAACTCTTTGACTTTGTGCTCTTCGTGATTTTATTAATCCTCTGATGTGTCTGGTGGCATTTTTTATGACCAGTGTTTGATCCCTCTTCTCATTTATTTTTATTTAATTTATGTTTTAATGAACTGCATCACGTTTGCTGTAAAAAGATTCTGCTATATTAATCTAAGTCTTTTCCAGTATGTTTCTAAAACAAGCTGCTTTTTTGCCGTTTCAGTTTATACCTTCACAAACTGGGAATTGCTCCACAGATCCAAAACCTTTTAGGCAAAGTGGACTTCACAGGTAAGAAGTCAACAAAAGAATGAGAAGATCTGTTGTGGGATGGTGTATGGACTCTCTGCCTATGATTGGAAGGTTACCAGTTCGAGTCCCGGGGCTGGCTGACAGATGTTGCCATTGGGCCCTTGAGGAAGGCCCTTAACCCCAATTTCTCCAGGTGTGCTGGACATTGGCTGAACCTTGTACTGTGACCCCAAAGCTTACTCTCAAGTGTAAATGTGTCTGTGACACATGGAGCGCTAACTGGGATAGGCAAACGGACACATTCCCCGTGGGGAACAATAAAGTATCACTACTCTATTTTTTAATTCCAATTCACTATTGATATATACACACATTGTAGCAGAAAGTACTCTATGCAGAAAGCCCTGTAGCAAAACATGTCCAGCCTTATTATTAAATACTGAGAGGGATTCATCACTAAGCAGGTGACATAATGACATTGTCGTTTAGACAATGAACAGTAATCCAAGAGTGACTGACCCTCTGGGGGCTTTTTGCTTTTTTGGATTATAATAACATACTCCTCTTTGTTTATATAGTATGTGTGTGTGTGTCTTTGTGTGCATGATTAATGGATCCCAGTAGGGGGTAATAGCAGCTAATTACCTGCTTTCTGGCAAGTAATTACTTGTTGTTGTTTCAAAAATGCACACTGGTAGCTGATATCATGGTAGAAGCACAATTTTTGAGAGGAAAACAACATTGCAGATGTCGTTCTTTAAGATTAATGTCCTCAAGTTTGGTGTTATGTTGTGGAGGGTGTCCCCTGTGTTATATTTCATGATTTCCTGATTATATTAGGATTTTTCATTCACATGTAAGATGTTTATACTTTATTGGACATGAATGCAGGCAATCCATTTATTATTCCATTGTATATGCTGTTTGTTGATTTAAAAATCATTTCCAAACTAACGTTTGTGCAACTTTTTTTTTTTTTTATGTGAAGTCTTATAAAACCCTTGACTAACAACTTTATCCATGGGGTGCTGTGGCTGTTATTGGGTTTGACTTCTAATCAGGCATCAGTGGAATCATTTAATCACTTCTTGTGTAATTTCTTTATTGCCACAGAGGAGGAGATTAGCAACATGCGCAGGGAGCTGGAGAAGTACGGCATTCATATGCCAGCCTTCAACAAGATTGGTGGTATTCTGGCCAATGAGCTTTCTGTGGACGAAGCTGCATGTAAATGAGCCTCTCTTATTTGCTATGCATTTTTCCTGAACATAGAGATGGGGCCTTACACTAGTTCATTATCTTTTAACTGATTTTGGAGAGCTGGTTGCTTTTAACAATGTATGGAAAAAGTTGGACCTGGATGCCAGGTTTTGTTATGTACGCCATATCCAGACTGCTTCCGACTTGGCTGGAAGGGAATCCCTCTAATCGCGATTCCTGTCTCATTAGGGCATGCAGCCATCATCGCCATCAACGAGGCCATAGACAGGGGCCAGGCCGATGCTACGTTCAAGGCTCTGATTAACCCCAACGCCAGGCTGCTGAACACACAGGATGCGCTGTGTCAGGAGTATCAGGACATACTGAGCCAGGCCAAGAGAAGCAAGGAGGACCGGGCCGCAGGCAAGGTAATTAAAGGCTTTGCTGCAGAAATGGCTGAAGTACTTCAATCTCTTGATGCTCTTAGTCCTTCCTTGTGTTGTGTTTATTCCCCAGGCTAGTAGGGCTATATATATTTTGCATTTATGAAAAACCGATTGGTCACTTTATTTGCCTAAAAATAAAATATTTTTTTCGTCCTGGTTTAGCGTTCTTCTGTGGCGACCGAGGAGAGAGATGTTTATGAAGAATTACTGACGCATTCAGAGATGCAGAGCCACATTAACTTAGTGAACAGTGAGTACTGCCCCAGAGATCTGTTATCCCCTGTTTGTACCTCAGTAAAGCCCACTAACTTTTAACTAGAGTTGAGTGTATTCAGAGTATAGCACAGTGGCTATAACTTACTGCTCAGCCCAGATTCTACTCTTACAGTGTGAGCCAGAATGCTGGGTAGTGTTCTGAGTAGCTTATAATTCTACAGTTTTGCACCACATACTGATTATTAGGTAAATTGAATATGTAACACTGTTTAACACCCCTGTTCTTTAACTTTGCTACAATAGCTGACCCATTTTCCATGTTATTTCCGGTCAGGCATTCATTGGTTTGGTTAAATCTACCCTCGTGTGCACTGACCCTAAGCAGCTTTAACTGAAAGCTGCTGCACTGCTTCCCTCAAACTGAACTGTCCTGCTCTATAGTCAGTGCAGTTCGGCTCAAGTTTACAGTAGTAAATTAAAAGTAGAAGACCGTTTAGGTTAGATTAGAATAGATGAACTCGGTTCAGTTCTTAATGGACTCTTTTGCCTTGCCCACCTCAGCTCAGGTTGCAGTGAGAAAAGTTAACGAGGCCATTGCTGCCAGGGACGAGGTGGCCATCCTGGCCAGTCTCAGGGCACCGGGACTGGGCCTTTTGGGAGTAGTGGATACCAACTCCAACTGTTATCTGAAGCACTTTATCTCCTTCAGAGATCACAAGGTTCAGGTAAGAGGCAGCAGAAACTCAAGGCAGGGTTATACCCATGTATGTGTTTGCTTACCTTGTCCCCTTACCCTCGACGCTGTTGCTAATGCTGGTCACCGTATTTGTGAGGGTCAGTCTGTGTCTCTGTTTCCAGCACGACTCCGGCATGCCTGTACAGCTGACGAGGGAGGAGATCCAGCAGGTGCTGAGCTCCTGTAATGACTTCGCAGAGGCTGAGAAAGGAAGTAAGATTCTTTCGTTTTTCTTTTAGGTTTTCTTCAGTCACCAATTTTCACACCACAAATAGTAGAACACACAAATACACACACGCGTTTGTATTCATGTCTCTGCGGGGACCATCCATTAAATTCTATTGGTAAAACCGTAATTCCCACTACATTATGACAGCCTTAACCCCTACCCAGCTCTAACCGTAACCGTAAGTAACCAAACAAAATACAAGACTTTTGGCTATTTTAGTCAGATTTTTATAAAACTGAGCTTCTTTTTGTGGAGGAGGTAGAGAGCACGCACTGATACAGCACATTGGCACACACACCACACAACAAACCACCTCAGGGTGGAGAATCCGAGCACAGCCGTGCGGCGGGTGGTACATCACCACCACACTAGTTTGAATGCAATGGAACAGTGTGAAATATTTTCCGATGCCACCAACCCCCAAATTTTCTCTGGAAGTTGGAGGACCTGCTTGCAGGGTTGGATATAGATTAACATCAAACCCAGGATGAAGCAGTGCAGGTTAACGGCCTTGCTCAAGGTCCTAACGAAGTAGAATCACTCCTGGCATTCACGGGATCGGAACATGCAAACTTCCTTCCAGATTCCTAGCCTTGGAGCCACCACTCCGTCCCTCCGAAAAAATGGCCCCCACGTCAAAATAACATGTTATTGTCACATTGTGGGATATCACATTTGGTGCATTGAAATGCATTGAAACTGATGATTAATGCAGCTACAGGTGGCAAGCTAGCTAGATGGCTAACAAGTTTTAACTGGTTGTGTGAGTGTGTGTGTATGAAACCCATCATTTTTAGTATTTTCTGGATTTTGCACTTGAGAAGCATAAGCAGTAGTATGAATGTGTTGCTTGTTGCTTTGACCGTGTAAGTCTCAAGTTACTCTGAGCTTCTAACAGTGCCTGGGGACGGGAAAAATATGTTCTTTCATTTTATGCTGAATGCAGTCTGTTGGTTGCCCTGTGTTTAATACTTTCATTATCAATGTCAGTGACTTACATTAGCATCCGCAAACAATACTAAAAGCTGAATCCAGCATTTGAGAAGTTGTTCGGCAGAGTAGAATAAGTGGTGGAGGGGGAGTGAGGGATGAGTGGCTGGTTTGTCGGCACACAGAACTAGCGGCTGTCGACGCCATCAATGCTGCGGTGCGGCGGGGAAGTCCTGCCGAAACTGTGGAGGAGCTGCAGAAGCCCGAGGCCCAGATGCCTGTCGTGTACCCATCCGCCTCCAGCCTGTACCAGTCTGAGCTCTTCGCCTTACAGAGGCAGAACCCGCAGGTGCCCCTTCTTACTGATGTCTCCTTCCTCTCTCGTTTTACATTCCCCACCATCATGCTCACCCCCATTTGCTAAATCCCTCCTTCTGACTGCTCTTCTGCTGTCACTCAGCACGCTCATTCTGTTATCCATAATCTTTCGCTTTTGCTGCTTCTCACTGGGTTATCATATATTTTCTGCCTTTTTTCGAGGTACTGTTGGATCTATTTATCTATCTATCTATCAAAAATTCCTGCTGGTAAATATTGCTAAGGATAAAAATAAAAATAATAATAATAACAATAATAAATAACACTTTTTTTAACACATTCAGAAAATCATCTCACCACCCCTCCCAATTATTTGGCGACTCCCCTGGGACCCTCCCCCACTGGGCTAGGCTAGACACTGGTATCGATCTGCTGCCCGAGCTTCTTCCCATTACTCCCATGTGTGCAGGTATACTTGGGCTACGATGCGTTGTCCGTTGCCGTAGAGATGCTGTCAGCGGTGGCCGTGCTGAACGAGGTCTTGGACACCAAGGACCAGCAGGCCATGATCGAGCAGCTAAGCGACTTGCCTCTGGGCTTTAGCAAGCTGGACCAGGACAATCTTCAAAGGTGAAGGATAAGGGCCCTCAAGTGTAGAATAATGGCCAAATGGAGTTTCAAAAGGTACAACAATGCTTGGTGCAGAAAGAACGGCGACCCTCCTCTTGTTTTAAATTAATTTTTACTTCCAAGTCCAAGACCTAAAAGGTGCTTTTGTCATGCTCTTTCATTAGTCTTTTAAAAAGATTTTACATTAGCTGAAGAAATAGGATCTGAATTACCATGTGACATTGAGAAAGGTTGCACAGTAATAGGAGCAGACTATGATGTATTGTGTTAATTTCTTAAGGTATTTACTGAGCTGCCTCCAAATGAGCGGCAAAAAGCACTCATGGCATGACGCATAGCACAGTCTGTGCCACCAGCAGAGGGCACTCTGTCACTGCTTTCTATAAAATGGTTCTAAATATCTGCACTGCTTTTCTGGTATCAGGTACTCAGACTACTTGATCACCATGAAGTCTGATGCTGTGGTGAAGGGTCAAGAATTTCTCACCTGGAATGACATGCAGGGTGGAATTGATATGGTCAACATGCAGGTTGAGGACGAGCACAAACGTGAGTGTTCAGGCACCATTATTTGAGCAGTGGTTTTCAAGAGTCTGCTGTTTTCTGAAAAGTGTGTATATGTCGTCATCACTTCCCTGTCAAAATGTATTCCCCAACTTTAATATAATCTTCCAACCGCTTACCCTGATCAGGGTTGGGGTAGAGGGGTTGCTATAGCCTATCACAGGCAGCAAAGGGCACAAGGCAGGGGTACATCCACAATGACATGCCAGTTAATAGATGTTATGGGCTGAAAAAAAGGCTATTAGCTTTCACAGCTTCTGCTTTGGGCCATTAGTGTTGGTTTCATTTACCCCTTGATGATCTTGCCAAATGTACATGATTGACATTTAATAGGATGAAAGTTGATAGTTCATTTACAGAATATGACCTTATGCCATTGTGATAGGTATTTGTTACCATACACAGAAATTAAATGTTTAAAACCATTGTTCTATAGCATTCTTCTAGTCTAAACTATGAATGAGTATATGCTAGCTGGCACTGTGTAGGACCCAGTTTTCCCTCCAGACCTGCTTCAAGGGTAGATAAGCTGTGAGTTCAGAGAGAAGCCTTTCTGTACCCCACTGTTGTACTGAGCTGTTCTTTTTGAACTAGTGGCCTTCCTCTTAGCTTTAAAGGGTCAGACCATTCTCCTCTGACCTCTTTCATGATGGTCCAGCTCACACAGCAGCTGTTGAGTGGATATCTTTTTTATTGTACTGTAAAATCTAGACACTGTAGTATATATAAATTCTAAGAAGGTGGCTGTTTCTGAGATGCTGGAATCAGAACATCTTACACCAACAATGACACCATTTTCAAAATCACATAGATTGTGCATCTTAGTCATTCTAATGCTTAGCCGCACCGTAACTGAACCTCCTGACCCTGTCTGTGTCCTGCACGTATTCAGTCTCAGCCACAAATCACTGTTTGGAAAATCAGGCTGTTTTTCTTTTTCGCAAACAGGTGTACCTAATTATCTGACTGCTGAGTATATACACCTTATGTAAGGTAAAAATTGGCTAGAAATATTTTTTGCCCTCAGCAGCTCGATTTTTTCTTTTTCTCTTCTTTAGGAATCCTCGCAATAACGCAGATCAATGAAGCCGTTGATGCTGGAGATCCAGAACAAACTCTGTCTGCACTACTATTACCCACTGCTAAGCTGCATGGGGTCAATCCTTCCCTTGCCAAACACTATCATGATGTTCTTCAGCATGCCAAAGAACAAATATGCAAGGTAGGCCCATACTGGGGGCAGATGTGTAACTCTACTGGTTAGAGTGCTGGGTCTGTCTTCAGAAGGTCATAAGTTCAATCCTGTGGACTAATCACATCATCACTGGACACTGGAACAAGGCCTTTAACCCCAGCTCCTCCAGGGATACTGACCCACACCACTCTCTGTCCCCAAGCTTGGACACAAAGTATCTGCTCAATAAATAATTAAGCATAATAAGATCTTCAGTAGGAACCTGAGAGTTTTTCTAAAGTTCGGTTAATATATTTACCCTGGATTGGGAATAAACTATATAAATATAAACTACCCAAAAAATATAATAATAAAATTGCAAAATTATACTTTGGAGTTGGTCTGTGAAGTTGGTCAGGTATTTTAACGTAAACTTGTAAATCAGCATTGCTTATAAACACGCTACAGGAAGTTGTGTGTTTGGACAACGCATTCACCTCTGAGAAAAGTCATGTGCTGCCAAATACTGAATAAGGATGTCAAATAGCAGGCACTGTTTAATGCAGTATCCCAGCCTGAGACTATGGTTAAGGCTGTTGTTGTTGTCCCAGCACACTTGTGTGAAGGGTATGTGTGGGCGGCAGAGTGAATCACCCCTGTTGCTGGGTGTCCCTGCAGAGTTCCGGAGATGAGTCAGCTGTCCTGTGGCTGGACCAGATCCAGGATGGAATTGTGACCGCAAACAAGGATGAGGAGGATGCCTTGAAATGTACGTTTCTGCCTAAATATGGGGGAGACCATTTTAAAAAAGAAAGTTAGCTTTTTCCATCTGGGAAGGAAGTGATAAAATCTTGCATGTCTGCTTCAAATGAACTTGGTTCTCCTTTTGCTGGACTGGGCCTCAGTGGCTTGAAGGCTTGACATGCTAAATGTGAAGAAGTGTAGTCAACAGCTGAGACATCGAGTGAGGAATTGTATTGTCACCTGCTTCTCATTTCTTTGCTGCAGTGGCAAAGGCAATAGCAGCTATCAATCAGGAGGTATCCGAGGGTGATGCCGAGAGCTGTCTACAAGCTCTTCAGTGTCCCGACGCGGGCCTAAGGGGGGTACTGGTGGAGTGTGCAGACACATATCACTCCAACCTTGCCCAGAGGCAGGCACCCAACACTACAGAAGGTACCATCTACCTTGAAGTTCAGCATTTTTGTGGAAATGTTACAGTTGAAATGAAGTTAAAAGCTTCTAGTAAGCAAATAAGTTATTGTAATGTCATATGTAGACAAGCTGTATTGTTTCTACATAAATTGTATGCCAAATATGGAAAGTCATCGAAATTCTTTTCCCATGAATAATGGATTGTGCAGTGTCATCACATACAAATCCCCACAATGATGAAAGGACATCATGCAAGCTTTTGTTTCTTTTCAAAGGCGCCAGCAGCAGTACATGGGTGAAACACAGGATCAAGGACATGTATGATTACTTCTACAACCTGTATAGTGAGCAGGGGATGTGGGAGGAGCCTGAGGACTTTGTGTATGATGGCACTCAGATGACCCGGGAAGAGATCCAGGTGGGGAGGGCACTCTCATTGCAGATCCTCATTCAGTTTCCCTAGTCGGTGGAACAAAGTGTTAACCTTGTTGTTTTTACCATATTCTTCCTTAACCTCCACCCCTTTAGACATCAGCTTATCATGCTTGAGCCTTCGACTACCATGCCTTTTCATTACATCCGAGCTTCCTTATTTATCAGTAATTTAATGGAGGCTTGGCGACTGATGTGTACCACTTCTCTGGTGCTACTGAATGTGACTGCTTCCCAGGGTATTGTGGGAAGCGTGACTGCGGAGTACAACCGCGAGCAGCTGTGGCTGGCCCATGAGCCGTTGATCGTGCAGCTGCAGGCACGGGTTCGAGGGTACCTAGTGAAGAAGACTTACACTGATAGGATGGAATACCTGAACCAGCAAGAAGCTAATGTGATCCGGTTGCAGGTATACCTGTCACATCTATCTATCTATCTATCTATCTATCTATCTATCTATCTATCCATCCATCCATCTAATCCATCCATCCATCTAATCCATCCATCCATCTAATCCATCCATCCATCTAATCCATCTATCTATCTAGTTAATTTGATCCACTCTTAGAACAGTATTACAGTGATGTAATTAATTCTCACCATGAATTCCTCTCTTACAACAATGTACCCACATGTGTTTATTTCTCCTCTGAAATACCTAAAACCTTGACTGGCCTCCTTGTACCGTGTTTTCCTTCTAAAAGGTTTGCTGTCCTCCTTAATGTTGCAGTACATTATTTTACAACATGTGGCCCTGACTCTTTCAAAGTTAGTAATTTAATTCCTTTTCACAGTCAAAACTACAACATTTTGATGGCTTCTTTGGCTTCCTACAGGCCTCCTGGAAGGGTTACAAACAACGGAAGTTTTACAAGGACAGACTGAGGGTCCTTCAGGATAATGTAGCTGCTATTGTGAAGGTAAAGAACAATATGGAAATACGGGAATGCTAATGACTCTAAAATGCCATGTTTGTTCTTCATAGGTACTGAGGCTATTTTTCATTCCCTTCAGATTCAGTCATGGGTGAAAATGTGGAGGGTTAAAAGGAAATATTCCCAGAGGCTAAAGTATTTCAAAGATCATGTAAGTCATCCTGCATCCAGCTATGAAACCTTCCTGTACATACACCATCAGATTCCTGGAATTTTCCTGGATGCTGTTGTTAATTTGCATGGCTTCCTTGTGCCTGTGTTTTTGTGCTCAGGAGAAGGAAATAGTGAAGATTCAAGCTTTTCTGAAGGCCAATAAAGCACGAGATAATTACCAGACACTGAGTGAGTGAGACCCCGTGGCTGCCTTTTCAGTGGTAGTGAGGTTTCCGTGGGAGGGCTGGCCTGACACTGGATCACTCACAAATGATTCAAAGCCTGGTTCAGGAAAGTTTTCAAAAGTACAATTGATCTGCATTTCAGCTGTATGCCTTAAGCATTAAAAGCATTTGTACAGTACATTTTACAAAAACAAAAGGACAAAGGTACAGAAGGTCTGCCTGAATGCTGATGATAAACGGGGGTTTTAAATATTGATTACCATAGAAAATGACTGGCGTTCATAGCCATAATTCTGAAGGATCTCTGTGGTTGATTTGTAATGTTTTAAGCACAGCTTGTTGAAAGATGTGGGTGGATGTGTGTGTCTACAGCGGGAGCGGAAAACCCCCCGCTGTCTGTGGTGCGTAAGTTTGTTCACCTGCTGGAGCAGAGTCCCCTGGACCTGCAGGAGGAGCTGGACATGACGAGGCTGAGGGAGGAGGTAGTCACCAAGATCCGCTCCAATCAGCAAATGGAGAAGGACCTTAACCTGATGGACATCAAGATTGGCCTGCTGGTGAAGAACAGGATCACCCTACAGGTACACGTGTTTCTCACTGTGCTTCTCTATGGTTGTAGGGAATGAATATAGAACCGATTTGAAAAAAAATGTTGACAGTAACTGGCATCCCATCCAGGGTGTACCCATGCTTGCCTTGTGGCCTGTGCTTTCTGTGGTAAGCTTCAGGTTCCTGTGCAGCTCTGGCCATGATAAACAATGGATGGATGGTTTTTGAAATGACTGGTTTTTAATTCACACAATGCCAATAAGAAATATCAATGTTTTCATACTTCAAATGTGCATACGTTTTGTCACGGATGTGCTGTTACAGGATGTGGTGTCGCACAACAAAAAGCTGACGAACAAGAAAACCAAGCTGGGCAAAGATGAACTGACCACAGGAGGCAAGCAGGGCATCAAGGGCCTGAGCAAAGACAAGCGGAAGAAGCTGGAGACCTATCAGCACCTCTTCTACCTCCTTCAGGTGAGTTCCCACATTATCCACTGCAGAAATACATCTTTTCCAGGTAGGCTGTCATCATCACCACCATTAGAAAGACAACTTGTTCTAGAGCTAGCAAGCTATTCACCTGTCATTGCATGAGGTTTTTAGTAAAGAGATATGGACGTTAGATTTTTAACCAGTGCTGCATATGGCTGGGAAGCCAACTCTGCCCCACCCCTTCTCCCAAAAAGGTATACTTAAATGCCAAGAAGATATGCTTAGATCACTGTTTTGTTTTGCGCACAGACAAACCCTTCATACCTGGCTAAGCTGATCTTCCAGATGCCCCAGAATAAGTCCACAAAGTTCATGGACACAGTCATCTTCACACTTTATAATTATGCATCAAACCAGCGGGAGGAATATCTTCTCCTGAAGCTCTTCAAGACTGCACTCGAGGAGGAAATCAAGTGGGTTCCTACATAAACTATTACAGGACTGAGATTTACTGTACAGTTTAGTGTGTGTTTTTGTTTGTGTTTCTGTTT
>JAAGVU020000040.1:25776456-25801931 GCA_011763525.2 Mormyrus iriodes
CTATACTTTTACAACATAAGCAATTAAGAAATAACATGTATTGTCCAGGAACAAAATTTGTGTTACATAGTGTTATGATGATGGCCTTCATTGTTATTGCTGAGGCATTGCTGTCGGGCTCTGTTTGTTCAGGAGAAGGAGCTGTGGACCCCAATGACCCCAACAAGGAAAGCACGCTCAGTCAGCTGGCCAAGACGGAAATCTCCCTCACCCTGACCAGCAAGTTTGAGTTGCTGGATGGAGATGATCAGGATATGAAGGGTCTGATGATGAAGTGAGCTCTTGTCATTTATTTCCATTAACTGGCAGTCATACAGCACTAGGTACAGGAACAGCAGAAGTGCTTGGAGCATCGAGAGTTCACCTACTACTCCCTTTTTAACTATATGCATGCCTGCTTTCCTGAGGTGTCTCAGTTTTGAAGATTTCTGAAATCATCCCCTGCTTGTTCATAATTTGCATTTATTATTTTATGGGGTAATTTGGAGTTAATTATAAATGACAAAAAACAAATATTGTATAAAATAATATCAAACAAAAAAGCAAGTTAAAAATGTACTTATAAAGCTATGAGGAGTGTGATTTTTATTTTATTTTTTTTTAAGAAGACTCAATCAGCATTCCCTTAATGCAGCATTAACATATAAGACTATTTTTAAATGTCTTTAAAGCAAGTAAATGAAAAATCTTTAAGATCACAAATATATAAAACCTCCACCTGTTGTGGGAAAACATCATTCAGCTGTGCGTGACAGATTACTTTTATGACCAGTGTAATAAAATTTATATTCTGACAAGTAGCTTCTGCACTGTGCACGAATATGTAGAACTGCCTTCGGGGTATATCTTAGCTTATCACATGACTGAGAGTTTCGCCTCCAACATGGTTTACGCATGAGTCAAATTATAAACACAACCAGGTTGTTCTGGCTGACTGAGTCATCAGGTTTAACCAATACAGGTTGCAGAAGGCCTTAAAATAAGTACTGTTGTGCAATGTGTCTGCATATTACTTGTCAGTAATAGCGTGGGATTATTGAACACAATAAAATTTAAAGTTGAATTAAATAACGAAACCTTCTGTCTTAGTTTATCTGTTTCTGCTCTTAAAAGAATTGATTATGTTTGAAAGGGAAGTGCATAGTAGCAGTAAATAAGCTTTATGGGCAAGGAAGTGACATTCAGATGTTTATAATTATCCGTAGTGGAAATACTAATCCATCTGGGCTGTATTGGCTTAAACAAATTTCAAAAGCTTCTGTTTAACTACAACCAATGCCATTTTAGGAGAGAGTGTGTAGGCATAAGGAAATTCTCTGAATTGGAGAAGTACGTCATTCTTGTTCACATACCTAGGCTAGAATTGTTGTAGTGACATATTAACGAGAAAAGTTATAAGTAAGCTAGTCTTAAATGGTTGGAGGAGGGGACGAAAATTTCGATGTTACAGTCTTTCCCCTCTTGAACTTACTGTTGTGGCCTTTTTCTGTTTCAAGAAGATTAGTAAGTAGAAAAAAAAAACATTTTGTCTGTGTTCTCAGTTTCCAACAGAGAAACAGGGCATGATGTGGAAAAGCGGCCTAAAGCAGGAAATAGGAAACTGTGACTCAACAATGGCAACATTCCACTAGGCTCCGTGTAACTCGGTTGTCCTGGCGCCTGATGCTGTCTGAATCTTCACACAGCCTGGTTTCCTCTTTGAAAATGCAGACCAAAGCAGGATTTTGAGCCCTGTGGATATTATTAATTTCAGTGAATTAGGGTTTGAAAGTGATAAAATAGGTGTTATTTAGAAATTGGAACGACCTACTGTGTATTGTGGTTATACGGTTCAGTGAAATCCTTTATGTGCATTTTCACTCAATGTATTAATATACAACTTTCAGTTTGAAAACATGCCAACCCAATTTAGTCTAGTGAACAGTTTAAAAGAATTTGAATGACTGTTTTCTTTTTTCTACGAAGAAATGGAGTACTGGAAACATCATACACTTTTCTACATCTATGGTGACTCAATGTTATGGCCATTGTGCAATAGATTCACATGTTGAAGCACCTTTTTAAACTGATGGATATTAAATTGGATCGTTAACACCTCTTCACTAGCTAAATAGTATGTTTCTTGGTCAGTACGTAAAGATTGTATCATATATTTGTAATAACAGTGTAGTTGTGGAAAAATAGTAACAAAACCGAAGTCACTGACTTTCACAAATTATTCTTGGTATGTTTGTTCATTTTTCATGTATTGTCACTTGTATGTCGCTTTGGATAAAATTCTTAATTCTTGTATTTGAAATGATTTTATTTCCCTGTTGCTTTGCAGTTATATTATATAAAACATTCCTGTCTTACAGGACTAAGAAGCTGATCGTGGATGTAGTGCAGATTCAGCCAGGAGATACGCTGGTGGAAATCTTGGAGACACCTGCCTCATCGCTTCAGGTTTGTGCTTCTCCCTGATGTGCCTGGATTTTGATCACTTCTCATTCTTCTTGCATTAAAATTTCTCCATTAAACTGGCAATGAGTGCTAGTAAAACTTATCTGCCGCATGTACTCAAGAAAGTGGCTCAATAAAGGTTTGTGGCATGAATAGTATTAATGAAAGATGGAAGGAGATGCTACTGACTATGTATTGGCAACACAATGTAATATTTACTCTATTATTTCAAATCCGGACACAGAAGACAACTCGTTTTTTTCTGTCATTTTCAGTTCAACCTGTATGGTTTTCTTTAAGCACCAGTGTTTGCTTGTTTATTCGTTTTGTCATAAAATAAGATATTTGCAACAGCAAATAGACTTATGTCAGAATGGATTCTATCTGTGACTTGCAGGAGTCTGAGCACGCGATGGTCATTGAGAAGCGTGCGGTTCAGGATGCCAAGGTGCCAGATGGGATGAAAAGCAGTCCATCTGTGCTAGAAGACAGGCAGCTCCCTCTGGAGCAGAAGAAGAGGAAGATTTTGAGGAATTTGCGTTCTTTGGAGCAAACTGGCCTTGTGTCATCTGAGAACAAGTACCAGGAAATTATCAATGATATATCTAAGGTAAGCCTCATAAATATTGAGTTTCAGGAGTTGAGATGGAGAGTGTTCAAAATGAAGAAATTGGAGGATGCATTTAAGTGCAGCATTTCCCACATTTATGTATAAGTGACTTGGTTTGGTCCAGGAGCTGGTTGAGAGGTCAAATTGCTTGTTTCTGTGTGTCTGACAGGACATCCGGTTCCAAAGGCGGTACAGGCAGCGAAGGAAAGCTGAGCTGGTGAAACTCCAGCAGACTCTCAGTGCGCTAAACTCCAAGACCACTTTTTACCAGGACCAGATAAACTACTATGACACATACATTAAGACCTGCCTCGACAATTTGAACCGGAAGTAAGTTGCTTCCAGGAGAGTATCTTTCTGTAGCCGTGTATGGTTATCAAACATTTTCTTCATTTGAAGTATCACCTCACAATTAAGTTTAAAAATAGAAATTTGTGACCTGTTAGGGCGAAACAGAAAAAAAAAATATTGGGGAGAAAACATTTCTCTGGCTGCTTGACCCTTGAGGTACTTGAACTGTGGTACATTAATCCAAAAGGATGACATATTAATATATAAAAATATGTCATCACTGAGTTTTTTTTCTCTTCAGTTCGAACAGTATTATTATGCCCATCTCAGATTATAAATGTACCTTTTCAGGAATTCCAGGAGGTCCATAAAATTGGACAGAAAAGAGGAGGAGAGAAGCAGCCGAAAGTCCAAACAGCAGTCACTTAAATATACTGCAGCCAGACTGCATGAGAAGGGAGTCATCCTAGAGATAGAGGGCTTGCAGACAAATCAGTGAGTACTACCACAGCCATGTGTGAACAGGCAGCAGATGCGACAGGCGTGTGACATGCTGTCTCTGACTTCTGATCCTGGAAGGAAGCTAGCGCAATTAGAGGGCTCTGATATGCCATCTCTCCAGCTTTTGTGGTATTTCTGGATATGCACAGTTCACTTCCTGTTTTGTCCCTTTTGTGTTCTAGTCAAAGCACTGAGCAAACACAAATGGTTGTGTGGCTTCTTGTAAGGTTAATGTGAAATGTTTCAATATTTACACAATGAGACCCAGGACAGAAATGAAAGCAGAGAAGGTCTCTGTTTAGTTATCATAAATTTTGCTTGAATAGTTAAAAATATGGTCTCCCAACTGTCTCTGTGTGTATAAAGCTGTATAAGCAAATCTCACTCAAATGTCTTACTTTTTTTGTGACCAGATTGCTTAATGGTATACCACCAACTTCCCTTTGTACTGTAAGAGCGTCACCTTTTAAACAGTAATACAGTTACTACATTTAATATTACCTAAAACTATTTTAAGAATAAACTGAGGGCATGACTTTTGCCCCTATTGCTGCTGACTGGAGGGGAAGCTCTTCTCTATTTTGACTATGTGCTTTGCAAATGTTTTTTTTTTTTTGTAATGTTGCCTTGTATTTTCCTTAATTGTATTCTTTTTTTTTTTTTACCAGATTCAAAAATGTAATGTTTGACATCTCACCTAGTGAGGAAGTAGGAGAATTTGAAGTAAAAGCCAAGTTCATGGGAGTGGAAATGGAAAAGGTGCAGGTCCATATCCAGGTAAAGCACACACACTTTTTTTTTTTTATAAACAAAAAAAAATCTGAAAAGCTTTTAAAGATCTCTTAAACCAGAAAACTCCACTGTGTACCGCTACATCCCACATCAATATAATAAAAATGAAATCTGCAATATTTTATTTTCTAAGCGGAACCATACAATAGACAAAGTGCAGTACGACCAACCCCAAAAATATAGCTAGCCCTTGATGGCCATTACACTCTACATTTTCTGCTGACACTACTGATGACCATTTGAACACAACAAAATTATCTCTATCAGTAATAGAAAATGGTAACAATAACAAGACATCCCCATTTCTCCATTTAATTACTTAATTTATGATTCACAAAATGGTTCTGATGAAACAACTGATAATGTTAGCATATGCTCCTTGTTGACTGGTGACAGGATGTTTCATTCTCTTCTGTCTCAGGACCTTCTCCAGCTGCAGTATGAGGGGGTGGCTGTCATGAAAATGTTTGATAAAGCAAAAGTGAATGTCAATTTGCTCATTTTCCTGCTCAACAAGAAGTTCTATGGAAAGTGATGCATTTTATCAGAAACGGAGTACAGTTCACATTCCATCTTGGATTTTTACGGCCCCCTTTTTGACTGATAAGTGCTTCAGTTTCCAAATGCTTGCAATCCGAATAGGGTGATTAAAACGAATGGTGTCTCTCGTTGATTTTTGGAAGAGGAACCTACTTTCAGAATTAAGACTGTAGAAGTTGCTTTTAATGACCCTAGAATGTTCTGTATTTGAGCAATGTCAAATGTAGTTTGGACATTAGAATGGAAATCAAAATTTTAATCTTTTGAAATCGTATAATATTACATTGTCTAAGTAAGTGTTTTGATTATAAATGTTAAAATTTCTGATTTATCACAGGGTGATTGTATATTAAATATTTTGAAATTATACAAATGTTTTATATTTTGACTTTGTTACCAAACGCTTTGTTACCACTTCTGTCAAAAAAAGGAATTGTAAAATGCACTACTGCCTCATTATACTGAAACTGATACAATATAACATTACTATGGGACAGTTCAGGCTGTTGGGTAATGTATACTGTTAACTTGTGCCTTTTAACATTTAACCTTCGAGCACTGAGAAGCTTTGCTTTGCTGCTTTTTAAAAATAGTGGGTATTTCCATCTTCTGTTTTTGCTTTAAAAATATACAGTGAGATTGTAATTTAAAATAATTTCAAAGTTTAAAAATTTAATAAATATGGAACATTTGTTGTATTTGCTTGATTGCTTTATGTTTTAGGTGCCAGCACTTGGTAGAAAAATAGTGCAAGAGAGATAATTGTGTTGACTGTGTATAGTGTCCGGTCGCACGCTGTCAGTCTTTCCTGTTCGGATCAAAGCCATGCGTCGTGTTATTCAGGTTTACTTTCTAAACGATTGCTTTTAACTGCCTTGAAGCAGAACTTAAATACGTAACATTTTTCATGTTACACATATGACACATAAAGCCATAAGAATGAATACTAATAAATTCATGTCATGTTGTTTGATTAAATCTCCAAAAAAATCCTGCGGTAAAAAAAACAATCGTTTGTACTATATGGGAGTTAAAAAGGTGCGTGACGTCAGCGAAAGGCCAGGCAGAGACTCCCCGGACCATCCCCGACGTCCGGGAGATACCCGGGGGCGGCGGCTCGAGGGCGGTGAGTCACTAGCGCGCTCCTTCATCCGTCCCAACTCTTTTTGCCAATGTGAAGCCGATCGAAACCTCCTTTACATTAAACTTTCTTTTTTCTTCATTTCTTTCTTTTTAAAAAAAATCGTTTATAAATCGAGCAAACTCTTAATTTATAGAACGCAGTGCAGTTTTGCACCTTCGATTACGATGCATTTCAAAGCAGCTATCATTTTTGCTCTCTTTGCCCTGTCCAGCAGCTCAAACGTATCGAATCACTCCAATGGTAAGTATTTTTTTCTAGTTAATTTCTGCAGGAATGAACTAAGTACCAGGAATTAACAAATTCATATTACTTTGTAAATAGATGTCTCTTCATTAAAAAAAAGAGGAATTCATACTCAATAAACGGTTTTGGGTAACAAATGTTAACCTCCTGTTTCATGCTTTTAGTATTATGATTTGCGGCAGAGACGAACTTGTCGTTTAGAAAAACGTTAGTCAGGAAAAGAAATTGAATCCGTTATGAGTTATTAGCTGGTATGAAAACTCAGGAGTCCAGGCGCGCCTTCTTTGGTATTAAGGACGGCGATTACTCGTCTTCGGCTTAACGCAAGATGGCTGCGCAGAAGAGCTATTATCCTAAATTTAACATCGTGGCGTAACATACCTTTGTAACGGGTTGTATGGAAATAGGCCGCATATATCTTTCCATCCGAATATATATGGCCCCTCATTTTTAATTTGGCTTCTTTCATCCCCCCATAAAACAGACTTTTACACTTAAATTATTAAGTTGTGTTCCCCCAAAGTCAAATTCCTATGCCCTTTTATCGACTGTTTAACAATTCAAATATTACATTAAAATTTTCTCCTGTAATTTCAGGTAACATCGCCAGAGCTTTTCCTGGCTTCTTCTTGAATACTCTGGATGAGCCCATTGATTACCTGGATGTGCAAGAAGGCAGTGGATCCGGGTTCAGCTCTGATCACCCAAAGGAACATAAACCTGCAGTTGTGAAGAATGGTTACCATGTAACACAAAAAGTAGCAGAGTTCCTCACCGGACCCATGATGACTGTCTTCATCCCCTGGGTGTACATCCTCGTCTTCATTGTCAGTATTCCCCTGAACCTACTTGCCGTCTTCATGTTTTTGTGCAGGGTACAGTCCAAGAAGCCGGCAGTGATCTTCATGCTGAACCTGGCAGTGGCTGACCTGCTATTTGTGCTGCTGCTTCCCTTCAAGATGTCCTACCATTTCAATGGCAACAATTGGACATACGGGCCAACCATGTGCAACCTCGTCACGGCCGCCTTCTACTGTAACATGTACTGCTCCATCCTGCTCATGATGTGCATCAGCGTAGACCGCTTCCTGGCAGTGGTGTACCCCATCGAATCCCTGGCCTGGCGCAGCCGACAGAATGCGATGATGGTCTGCGGTGTTATGTGGTTATTGGCGGTCGCCGGTGTGGTGCCCATTCTCCTGTCCAAGCAGACCATCCACCTCCAAGAGCTGGGTATCACCACCTGCCACGATGTAATGGATATCCAACAACTGCGGGGCTACTATCTCTATTTCTTCCCCATTTTCTGCTCGATCTTCTTTTTTCTACCTCTTGCCTTCACTGTAGTCTGTTACGCACGCATCATTCAGGCTCTTCACGCTACCAGCGACTCAACCTCAATGCCCAAAAGGCGCCGGGCGGTGTTCATGGCAGCTGCCGTGTTAGTGGTCTTTGTGGTATGCTTCACGCCCACCAATATCATCTTGATGGTGCACTATGTGCGGGTGGCCAGAAGCAGCCACAGCTCCTATGCGGCCTACCTCCTGGCCACATGCATCGGCAGCATCAGTTGCTGCCTGGACCCTTTAATCTATTACTTCGGGTCATCGCAGTGCCAGAAACAAGTAGCTGCCATCCTGCCCTGCTCACCCCCGAAGGAGTCAGACAAGGAGTCTCATGTCAGCAGTACTAGGTCGAGCAAGATGGCAACCTTCTGGAGCAGTGAAGGAAACCAATACAAGAAGCTGGCAGCCTGATTATGCCATCAGGTGGACATCTACTGCTTACTTTCTGACCTTCTGAGAAAAAAAGGACTGTTATAAGCACTTTCTCATCAAATTAATTACCCACTTTATAGGTATTAAAGGTGGTAAGATCACAGGTCATAATCCAAAGAACACTCAGTTCCAAATATTAGAAATATGTGCAACAAAATGTAAGTATTCATTTAAAAGAAAATGTTTTTTTTTTAGTTCATATCCTGTTTTATATATTAATTTCCTCTGATATTATATAAAATATGCTGGTTTGTGTTGTGTGGCTGTACCATCTGCCAAAAGTCAGTTGTCATTTCTTCATGCACCTAGTTACTGTATAACTGGTCACCAAGGGAAGGACATTTTAACCTACCTTAACAATGCAAGGACCTTCAAGGACCTTTGGTTTTAAATATACTTTTTGTCCATTATTCTGTCAGTGTATCTCCTGCATTTAAAATGTTTAAATTTATACGACAGTATTTTTATAATACCTATTCAGAGTATTATGTGTCTGTCTTTTTAACATATAGTACCCTCTGTCTTGGTGTTATACTGGAGCACATACAGTACTCATTGAAAAAATGTACTATGTTTGTGCCTCTGTTCTCCTATAATAAGCCGTAATATAACGTGATATGCAGTCTGCTATTCATTTACAAATTACAGGACATTAAATGTAGGTATAAATGGTATTGCATTTTTAACTTTATTTACTTCTCAGTGTGGTAATCATTTTCACTTTCCCTGAACAGTTATCTCTAAGAAACTGAATTAATGCGTTAATGTACTGTATAAGCACAACACAAGGCTTTTCCGGTCTATGTAGTCTTTCTTGCGTAACTCTACATAAACAACACTTTGGCCAAAACCTGAAACCCCACTTTTCCCTGAATGAAATGCAGCAAACGTCATTCGCTTCATAATCGACTGTCAAAGGAGCAGTTAGTGTTATTGGTGATGATTGTTTATTCCAAATAATGGAATGTGTGTGTGTGTGTGTGTGTGTGTGTGTATAATATATATATATATATATAAAACATTATAATCTCAAGTACCCATACCTCACTTATATGTTGCGCTTATACTGTGCTCATAACTCATATTAGGATCACCTTTCAATTGGTTAAACCTACCAAACGGGTAGCGATAACTTATGCAGGTGTGGGCGTGGCGATAGCCAGGTAGGTATGTCGTTTCCTTATATGGCAAAGGTGGGCTCGGCCATTGCGACGACGCTGGCGTAGCGGAAACCAGGGAAGTATTTATGTTTACTACTCAACAAGTAGTACTGTGTGGTAAAGCCTTCTCCGTTTGCTCGCCATGGTCTTCGCTGGAGTAATGAAACTGGTCGTTCTGCTGTCTTTGGCGGCAGGAACAGCTACCCAGATAGGTAAGACGGGACACCTGCATGAAAGCACTAAGCATTTCGGCGTCGCATGGTTTGCGGAAGGACCGGTACTCGCTCTTTATTTCCAGCCGTTTTTGGAAAAGGGATTCTTATTATCACGTCGAAGAAATGATAAATGTATGCTATTACTGCTATGGTTAATAACGCAGTTGGTTTTGTAGATTTGTTTCAAGTGTATACTAGAACCAAGGGACGGGCACGTTGCGTTATGAGTGAACACTAGGTGGAAATATAACGACGCCTAGCATAGATTTTTAAATAAATCTTAAGTTTGATATACTGTTGCATGAGAACAAGTTTAGTTTTTATTTAAATATTGCATATCTTTAAAGTGTTTTTATGCTTATTTGTGGTAATTTCCATACAGGTTTGGCCAGTCGAGAGAAAGCTCGGGGGTTTATTGGACATGAACACAAAGGAAATGTCACAGTGGATATCTTAACTGCTGAAACACTCAAAAGCAAGTTGACTACGGTCTTTCTCCCAATAATTTACATTATTGTTTTTGTTGTTGGATTGCCCTCAAATGTGATGGCCCTTTGGGTATTTCTTTTCCGAACAAAGAAGAAGCACCCGGCAGCTATTTATATGGCTAGCCTGGCTCTTTCTGATATCCTGTTCGTTATTTGGATTCCCTTGAAGATCACGTACCATTTCAAAGGGAATAACTGGATCTTTGGGGAGGGACTCTGTAAGGTGTTGGTGGGCTTTTTCTATGGAAACATGTACTGTTCCATTCTTCTCATTACTTGCCTTAGTGTCCAGCGTTACTGGGTAATAGCCCACCCATTGTCTGAGCAGAGAAAAAATAATCAAGTAGCTACAGGGGTGTGTATAGCCATATGGATCTTTATCTGGTTGAGTACAACACCACTGTACATGTATCAGCAGACGGCCTACATCAGTAACCTGAATATCGTTACCTGCCATGACGTCAACATCATCCGCAACTCTGAGGACCCATTTCCTGACGTTAAGCATGCATTCTTTTACTTCATGTTTATGGGAGGGTTTGTGTTCCTCGTTCCAACCTTGATAAACATAGTAGCATACACCTGTCTCCTTAAAACCCTCGCAGGTTCCATGGGTGATAATTCTGTGGGGAAAAGCCGGAACAAAGCAGTGGTGTTGATTATTACTGTCCTTGTGACTTTCCTGATATGCTTTGTCCCAAGTAACATCATGCTTCTCATCCACTACTCCCTCCTGAAGAATGGAATCTCAAACAATGGCTATGGCTTCTATATCACCACCCTTTGCCTGTCCAGTCTTAACAGTTGCCTGGACCCCTTCATTTATTACTATGTTTCTGAGGACTTCCGGGACAATGTCAGGAATATGCTGCTCTGCCGGAGCAGTCGAACAGTGGACAGGATGAAAGTCTCCTTCAACTCCCTGAAGTATTCAAAGAAGACCAACACTTATACCTCTGACAACAGTAACACCCAGACAAGTAACTGCTGATCGTTAGGGGATGGAGAGAAATTTGATGACTTATCTGATGTAAAATACATACTATATTTATACAGTTTTTCATAGCTCTTTGTAAAAGCAGTCATTTATTTCTGAAGGACAAATATTTTGCCTGTTATTTTTTAAACTGTGAAATTGTGATACTTTGCTTTTATGATACATTTTTATTTCTGAGTTTTAAGTGTATAAGGTCATTTCAATGAGAATTTTAAAAATTGTGATTTTGAAACTTGAAAATCTAAATTTGTGCTTGTCATCTGTAAATAAATATTTGCTACACTTTGCATTCTCTTTAAAAATGCAAGTTGACAAATTCTTTGAACATGCATCTAGTTAAGTAGAAATGGATTTAAGTATTGTATACCAAATTATGCATAGTAATTTCAGTTGATGTAAGTTTTCGGCAGTTAAATCCTGAACATTTTTTTCCTCCATTACTCCTGTATTATTGCTGTAACACTACCATAGGACCATTATCTAATTATTTAGATATAAAATAGAATTTTGTCTATACTTTATGCCAGAAAATGCTTTTTTGGTATTTAGCCATTTTATGTGCTCTTCATGTCCAAAGAACTGTATTTTTTTTTCCGTTTTGTATTCATCATATAGCCAGAACTGTCGACACCAGTTTGTCCAACATTTCTTTCTGAAACTGTGGGTATTAATATTAAGTTTCTCACTTCATTATTGGTACAATAGCCTTTACTGTTCTGTGAAAGCTTTCCATTAGACGCTGGAACATTGATGGTAGGATTTGCTGCCATTCGGGGTGGTTATTGATTCTGGGTGATCAGGTCCTTTACTGTGAGCTTGTGTGGCCAAACGCTTCACAGTTGAACTTACTCTCAGGCATTTCCATTTCAGTCACGTTCCTTGCAGTTGAACAGGGGTGCATTTCCCAAAATCATAGTCACCAACTATGTTGGCAACTTACATAGTTGGAACCATGCAACTGAATGGGTCTGACTATGTAAGTTGCTGACGGGAGCTTTTGGGAAACACTCCAGGACAGTTCCAGAAGGGGGGAAATATTGTAAAGTGACTTGTTGGAAAGATGGTGTCTTATGCTGGTGCCAGATTGAAAATCACTGACCTCTTCTGTACAACAACTCGTTCTGCTGGTAATATTTGTTGGAGGGTATTGCATGATTGTGTGCTTAATTATAAACCTGTGTTAGCAATGGGTGTGGATTAATTTGGTAATTCTTCCGATTAATGGAGGTGTCCACAAACTTTCAGCTATATAGTGCATTTACAGTTAATTCTGAAGCATCTGTTTTAATCTTTTATTCATTCTTTTATTTAAAACAGCCTTTCCATTTCCAGCAGGCGTTCATGTTCGTACTGACCACTGCTCATCATGAATTTGTAAAATAAAAACTAAACAGCAGCTGCTTGTTAATTTTTCAGTGTGTTGTGGATGAGTAATATGAGTAACCAGGGAGATCCAGAACATACCCTGGGAGAAACAGTGCATTTGGCACGTCTTCCGTCTCAGCTTACAGGTTTGTACAAACACGACAATTTATAGAGACAAGATTACAGCCAAACAGCATTTTTGGACTTGAGGAAATCTATGCAAACACAAAGTGAGTGGGGGCCTGAACTTCTTGCGCTGGAATGCCCATTGCACAGCCTGATTGTAAATACTTCTTTTTCCAGCTCATTATTATTGAAAGTAAATACGGACACATTTATTTTGTCTTTATTATTGTGTATTTCTTTGTGTGGTAAATTTTTTTTTACATTATTAATTTTTCCTAGTTGCCAAGTTGTCCGTAGGAGTGTGTGTGTGTGTATGTGAATGGTGTGAGTGCCCTGTGATGGGTTGGAGCTCTATCCTGGGTTATCCCCTGCCCTGTGTCTGTAACTTCCAGAATTAGCTTGACCCTTGTGAGTCTGCATACGACAAGCGGGTATAGAAAATGGGTGGATGGATTGGTTTTCCTTATTGCACTAACCATAATTCAAGTCTGTAGTAAAATGCAGTCTGCACAAATAGAAAAAAAATCTTAACTAAATGTTTATTGAAAATCAGGTTTTATTAAAGAATGAACCGTCAGTATGCTCCAGGATTTCTGTGGCAGTTTAGTGGCGCATGTGAGGATTGGGGTCAATGCTTCCAAATGGTTTGTTCTCCTTTTTGTTTTGTTTTCCAGGCACATCTCACAAGTCACGGCCTGTTGGCTGACTACAATTCCCCTATACACTATACAGTCTGAATGAAAAATGGAATGGCACTCATTATGAAGGACAAAAACCCAACCGGTGTAAACCAGATTGTTGGCCTTTGAAGCCTCTGCATGTAGTCCTGGGGGCATAATTGAGAGCACCATTCTTGGGACCACAAACATTTATACGGTGTATAGATTCAAAATCAAAGCTTGGGGGCATACATACTTTTTAAACAGTTATCTCCAGGATAGTAAATGTATTCTGATTCTGAACTAGTTATTAATATACATTCAATTTAATTTGGAGTGTGGGAAAAATGGGAAAAAAACAGAGAACTGAAGTTTTCTAGCAGTCTTTGCAACAAGCAGTAAAACTGGTCTGACTGGTTCTGTTGTCATGCTGAGCGAACAATGCGCTCATTGAATGACACTGATAAACTAAAGAGAGGAGCAAAACCAGAATTAGTTGATCCCCATAAGTATCTAATCAATAAGTCTAAAATATTTAAAACTATAATAAATAAATAAATAGATAAAATATTTTTTCCAGGATATGCGCTGCAGAGGATAGCGTGTCCTTCCACAATTCCACTCTCTTTTTGTGAAAGTGCTTTATCACCTATGAAGAAACAGAAGACAACTGCTGGTCTAATGTTGTATTTTGCTTGTACTCTACTTTTTTAGCTTTTTTAAATAAGGCATGTTTGTTTACATTTAGTCCTTCTGCCAGAACTGTCAGGGTCAGCGCCCATCCGCTTCTACCCTTCGTGTCTCTTCCCTGTTTGACCAGCAGGTGTGGCAGGCCACGCTGCCTTTTTAGTACTTGTCTGATAACCATTGTGCGTTTCCCCTGTTCTCCGGACTGCTGCCTAGCTTGGTGGATTGAGTGTGTGACTTACTGAATATCAACCCCTTAGTCATGGATTTGAGGCTGTCTGGAGGCTAGTCTTATTTGTATTCATTGTTTTTTTGATTTTCAGTTTCCCTATTGTGTATTATTTATCATTGTTTCCCTGTTTTAGGTTAAGGGGGGCCCTTCTGCTGTGTCTATGTTTTGCGTATTGTTACTCTAACCCTAACCTTTATTATTTGCTAGGTTCCAAGTTTGTTTGCTTATTAGTTGTTGTGAATTCCAATTGTTGCTCATTGTCCTGTGCTTTCATTGATTGGTTAATTTGGGTATTGTTCTCACTTGTCCTGTATCGTGTCTTGTTAGCCTTGTGTGTATTTAAGTGCCTGCTCCTGCTCTGTTCTCAAGTCAGTCATTGTGTTCAGGTACTGTGTGCTGTGATAATAGCAATACTTGACCTTTCAGAGTGTTCATTTTATACAGTGCCAGAGACTAGCCTCAATTATTGTTGGACATTTTTTCTCCCCCAGAACAACTTGTCTGAACAAGTTTTGTAGTAATATTCTGGTTTCTAGTATTTGTGTCCTTTGTGTTTAGTGATTATGACCCTCACCTGTCTCGTGACTCCTAGTCCCTAGTATTTGGTTAATCGTCAATGGCCCACCACTGTTTCTTGTCTTGCACTCATCACTTGTGTATATACAGTTCCAGTCAAAAGTTAGGACATGCCAACACCTACAAAGGAGAGTGATAGTGTCACATTACATGACCTGGCCTCCTGACCTAAATCCAGTAGAAATGGATTTGAAGGAGTTTGACCAGGAAAAGTGGACAATGAATCCTCAGTATCTATGTGGGATGTCCTTCAGGACAACTGGAAAAGCATCCCAGGAAGCCACCTCGTGAAACTGGTGTAGAGGAGAAAGTAGGGTCAGCCAGTCTCTGGAGCAATTAGGGTTAAGGGCCATACTCAAGGGCTCAACAGTGGGATCATTCTGCCAACCCAAGGATTTGAACCAGAGACCTTCTGAGTCCCAATGCATAAAGCTAACCCCCGCCCACCCGCCTCCCAACAATTTTTAAAATACATTTTGTCAGTGCATAATTATGAATGTTTTTAGTTTTGATGCCTTGATCAATTATTCTAAAGTGTAGAGAATAAGGTGTATTTATACTTCTATGAATGTGTCCAAATTTTTGACTGGTATTGTATGTGCACTTGCCTGTACTGTCATGTTTTATTTCTACATTTTTCCTTTTGCTTGTACTCCCAAATGTTTGGAGTTAGATTTTTCCTTGTGTTCACTGTGGATCATACTTCCATCATGTCATGCTGTAACAGCTGCTGTCATAACAGCATAGTAGATGTAGTATGGCGGTAGTATGCAGTTTATATAATAGGTCGCATAACACAAATCAATATAATCCATGATGTAATACAGCATGGATGGGGCAAACAAAAAATAAACACAGGTACGTAAGTGAGGAGACATGTTAAGTAAAATGAACTGGAAATCGTGAGAGAACAAAAAGGTTTAGACACAGGATGAGTGCCTGAGTCTGTTATCGAAAGTCATGGAGGTTGACTTCTCTCTCCTGAAGCATTTCTGCTGATGTGTGGTACTTGCAAGTATTCTTAAGGGACACAGGTGAAGAAAATGACATTGACATGGAATTCTGTGGAATCTGCAGCTTCTGAAGGCGCTTTACACATACCTGAGAGCTCCTTGGAGTGATGGTTACTTTTTGTGTGTGTAACTTATATAAATTAAAATAGATTTGTTTTACATATGCAGTGTCCTGAATGCATTTCTTAATTTGAAACCAACAAGGACGGACAAATAATCCAATTCTTTTGGGTGATCGTTGACCACATATTTTAATTCAACTAGAAACAGAACATAACCTGTATACTTAATGATTTTTGTTACGGAAACAAACAAAATACAGAGCTCCAGAAAAAATGGAGATTATTTTTTGACAAGTGCCTTTATTTTATCATGTTAAGTTTTCTATGTTGCTTCATCATATAGCAAGTAGCATACATGTCATCTATTGAATTGGTTTACTCAGATTTAATATTGGTACTTTAATGCATAAAATATGTTTTACATAGAGAACATGAGGACTTGCATATTCCAGTGATAATTACAGCCAACTCTCCAATTTAGTTACCTTCAGGTAAGAATTTCATAAAGCGAAACAAATTGCTTGTAAGATTTGTTTCTATTGCATTTTTACAGGTTTCTGCCATCAGTTTGATTTTGCGTACTTTCCTACACCCTTTATATCCTCCTCATGTCCCTACTGACAGGCCATATATTGTATAGATTCCTCTTCAACACATCTTAATTTTAATCAATGATATTAATAAATGCTGGCCTTCTTAAAAAGGATTTACTTAATTTTTGCTTTAATGTCCAACATTAACCTCTGCTTCTTGAGGATACTGGCAGTTATAACATTTTTTTTAAGAAATATATTTTTGGCAATTGTAGCTAATTGATAGGCTTATTGATGCTTGACAGAGAACTAGAGCAGCAAGCTTATACTCATCCATTGTTGATACTGGTGGCTTTGACAACTGGAAAACCTAAATTGTTAAAATTACCTACTAATCTCACCACTTTGAAAGATGTATTTATATTTTATCTTTATTTGCTGCCAAGACCTTTTAATCCCAATGTAACTGGAACCTTGAAATAAGAGTTCCACAAACTGAAAATAGCAGATATCATTTACCAGGCCAACCCAATCCAGAATCTGATGTCAATTTATCCTGCATTTGCTTGGTGAATTACAACGAATGGGGCCCAAGTTTTCACTTGTCTGAGAGTCTGTTGCCTTAACGATATGCCCGAAAATTTTCATATTGTTAAAATATTACCTTATTAATCGTTTTATGTGCGTTCTTAGCAAACTGGTATGTAAAATCAGGCCAAAGACGACAAAGACATCTTCCGTAATTTGCTATTACATAGCGACACCTGCTGGGAGTAAACGTCAGCATGTTTTTTATCCAAAATAAGCACGAGCAAAGAGTATATTTACAGCCTATACATTTCAGCATTACTGAACAACTGCATGCATGCATTGAATTGAACTAAATCCGCTTGATTCTTTCAGAATTAAACAGATGACTTCTGTTTAAATACACAATACAGTTAAGCCCAAAATGATTCCTGCCCCTATCAAATATTGATCTATAGTGAATTTTTATTTGACCAATAGGTTTCTTCTAGCTGGAAATGGCATAAGCATCTGACAAAAGATGGTCAGACATTGTGCTGGATATAGAAATTAATAAATTAAGTATTTTGATATTCATTTTACATTTTAATGAAAAATGCCACATCCAAAATTATTCATACCCTTTCACAATAATCAAAAGCTTTTATTTGCCATCACATCAAATGGTTCTTATAATTGCTAACAAGATTTTTACATGTCTCCACTGGGATTTTGTACCACTTCTCCTTTGCAAAGATCTCTAGGTCTTTGAGGTGAGACGACTCCCTTGCCATCACTCTGGTGTTCAGTTCCCTCCATAGATTCTCAATAGAATTCAGGTCTGAACTCTGGCTGGGCCACTCCAAAAGGTTGATATTGTTTTCTGTTAACCATTTCTTGACCACTTTGGCTGTATGTTTTGGATCATTGTCTTGTCGGAAAATCCAGTGCTGCCCAAGGCCAAGTTTCCCTGCAGGGTGCCTGAGGTTTTCCTCCTGAATCTTAATGTAGCCTTCTTTTTTTATGATGCCATTTACTCTGATAAGATTGCCTGGCTCGTTGGCTGAAAAACACCTCCAAAGCATTACATTCCCACCCCCATGTGTGACCATGGGGATGGTGTTCTTGGGGTTGAATGCATCTCTGTTTTTTCATCAAATGAAAGCCATGTCCCTGTGTCCAAACAATTCCATTTTCATCTCATCCAACCACAGAATTGATGACCAAAAGCTTTCATTTTTGTCCAGGTGAGCTTTTGCCAAGGCTAGGTGAGCTTTTGAGTGCCTGTCTTGGAGAAGTTGAGTTCTCCTCATTCAGTGTTCATGGAGACCACCCTTGTGCAGCGTCTAATAGATTGTCTGCCTTGTGAGGTCGGTACCAGAATTGCTCAGAATTTGTCAGGATGGCCTTTGTGGTCATCCCTGGATTCCCCTTGGCCTCTCACACTACCATTCTTGCCAGTGCAGGGGTCACTTTTGGTTAAGATTTTTCACAGTGTAGAATTCCTTGTACTTTTTGATTCTGCTTTGCACTGTGCCACTCGCACTTGAAAACACTTGAATATGGCTTTATAGCCTTTCCCCATCTTGTGATTATCCACAATGCGCAACCAGAGGTCCTCACTAAGCTCTTTGGTCTTAGCCATGACTTGCAGTCGATCAGTAACTGACTAGAGAAGTACTGCATCAGCTGATCTCATTTTATAGTTGATTTGAATTCTCTAGACCATTGTGGTAATTACCAGGACCATTTGGAATGGAACAGAAGCTTGCATTCTCTCAAAAATTTGCGTAACTTCAAGGAGTATGAATAATTTTGGTCATGACATTTTTCATAAAAATGTAAAATAAACATCAAAATAGTAAGTTTTTTTTTCATTTATATCTCTAGCACATTATCTGACCATCTTTTGTCAGATGCCATTTCCAGTCAGAAGAAACCATTCGTTCAAATAAAAATTCACTATAGATCAATATTTCGTACCGATATGAATAATTGTGGGCTTGACTCTATATTTAGATTTTGTCATTTCAAATGTTATTAGTAAACAGCTCTGTATGTTCTTTTGTGTACTTTTTCATGCTGATTTCAGAAACGCACTCAGAATCACCCATAGTTTTTGAGTGATATAGTTTAGGGCTATATTCATAGTATATAATTTCTTATTAAGGATATATGGGTATATTAAACTTCAATTCAGGAAACATGATTTTATTTCCATTTGTGAAATATATTTAAGACTTTACAGGAGGGCACAAACATTGTAAGTCTGTTTACCAGAGATTAAACTCTGTAACATTTGGACATGCTGAGAAAGGATCCTGCTCTCTCTGATATGGAAGAACAATATCAAGTCAAGTGGAGTCCTAGTATACTTGCGGACTTCTGCTAAACACTTAATAGGGATTTTCCTGTGGGCAAGAGAAAATCATACACTTCTACCCTTTAGATGAGTCACTTCCACCATGCACATTTACGGTAAATATACGTATAGCGTGAAGTTTGTGTGTTGTTCAAAATCAGCTCAAACAGTGATGCTGGTGCCCCTTAAAGATTTGGATCCCTGTATCAAGATCCTTCAGTTTCCTCCCACAGTCCACAGCCCGGCAAACCAGCATCACCAAATTGCTTGAAGGGCATAATTAAGTGTGTGTATGTGCCATGTGATGGACTCTCATCCCATCTAAGTGGTACTCCAGCCTAGTGTATGATGCCATCTGAATGGGCTCCAGCTCTCCCCCAACCCATACCTTGACCAAGAAAATCAGTTAGAAAATGAATGGATTAAGGTTACATAATTAAGGTCTTTGGACTGTCAGTTGAGTTTAATTCCATTTCATTCTGTCTTTTAACACTTCATTAGGTGTTGGCTTGTGGGTTCAGTAAGAATTTGGTAGCCCTCGTTGGCCATAGTATTATTCAGAGTCATGATTAGCCTGGAGCCATTTTCAGGTAGCACAAGGCATCTCAGACAGGATGCCAGATCTTTGAAAGACACACTCTCATATGCATCACCAAACATACAGGGAACTTTACATACCCCAATTAACCAAAACATATGCTATTGCAGTAAAAAATAGGAGTACCTAGAAGAAACTAAGGTGAATACAGGGAGAATGTTTAAACTCCTCATGCAGAGCTGGGGGTGGAAATCAAACTTGCAGCCTTAAGGGTGTAAAGCTACAGTGTTACCCACTAAGTCACTGTGTCATTCTTTTGATTTAATACTAGTTGAAGTAAAAGGTCAATTCTGTTGTATCTGATATCTCAAACTCTTATTTGTCCATCCATTTCTCATGCAGCAGAGGGTTACAGTAAGCCACAGGAAGCTCCAGGATTCAGATAGGGGTCACTCAGGATGGAACAACAAACTCTAGTATGGCACGCTTCCACACTATGGCCATTTCCTTATCTTGCATAAAATAAAATCCAGACAAGAACAAGAGAGAACATGCAAACTCCACACAAGGATAAATGTTAAAATGAACTGCCACTTTTCCAGCTTGAATAGGATAGCTTCTCTCAAGGTCAACCTTGCTAGTTAAAACTTTTATTCTAGAACATTTGAATAACATTCTCAATTTAACAATGAAGTTAATTGAAACCAGACAGAATGCTTGATGTGCTTGGAACGCACTGTTAACACTGACTTTACCCGTGACCTGTCTTAATAACTGTATAATTGTACTACAGTCACATTGGTACAGCTGCTGGCATGTCGAGCTGCAAAGGAAATGCATGCCCTTCAGACCATGCAATAATAGTAACCACACTACAGCCCCTGCTTAAACTCTACCCAGAATGACCTCCATTGTAGAGAGTTTAAGTTGAATCAACTGAAAGGATCATTAATCTTACCAGAGGTGGTAATTAGCTGTCCCTCCCAGTTTTTGATTGTATAGACAGAGAAATATTGTTTGTGACACACCATGGATTTCACCCCCCCATTCTTGTACTTTGATTACTTATAATTCAAGCCGCTATAATGAGGAGCGATGGATTTTATACTTTTTTGTTAATGAGATTCTTGGGGAGTTTTTCAAAGAAGGTTTTTATGTTGAATTTTGATTCTGGACTGTTGTGCCTGTTGTATTTAGATATGTATTCCTCTTCTTTGTGTAGTCACAGGCTCACTGTTGTATGGACTTTAAAGTTATTGTGAGTTAGCTTTGTTTTAAGCATAAATAGCAGTTTCTTTTAATGTTTATGATTGATGCTCTTTTGAATATGTCAGATTTTGAAATTATTATTTTAATAATAGTTACTAGTGATTATTTTAAGAATAATTACTAATAATAATTAGCCATAACGATAAGGGTGACACTGTGGCTTCACACCTCTGTGAATTTGATTCCCATCCAGACTCAACAATTCTGTATTGGGTAAGCACATATGGAAGATGGATGGAAGTAAACCCCAATGATGAATGTTTATCCAGGTTAATGAGGCAGACGTATTAGCTGTTGTAGTTTCCCTCTTTGAGAGGTTCACTTTTTCCAGGTAATGCTGTTTTAAGCTGGACCACAGTGAAATTTATTGTGGTTTTGTATCTATTAATGAACATTATGTGACAGATTGGCAAATAAAGATCTGTTCTATGGATTGGACACAGGTCCTAGACAGAAGGGCTTAAAGAGCCATTATAAAATGGGATTGAGACCCTTTTAGAGGAAACACACACAGAACAGTTAGAAGAACATTAAAGGCTGAAGCTTATATCTTTCCTTGCAAAATCACTTAGGTCAGAATACAGGAAGCTGATGTTTTGTAGAAGGAAAAGTCTGCCGAGTGCAGCACTGCTCCTCTCCTGCCCCAGTAAACCTCACCTGCTGGGAGTTCATCTGCCATAATCCATTTCATCTTTGGCCCAGAATGAGTGATAGCACTTTGGTAGCATTTAAATAGGTCCTATGAGATGTGAAGAACATCAAGGTTACTTGAAAAAAATCATCTGTGCAAAGGGGGCCAAATGCGATGGCATTACTGGATTACTAAAAGTTATGAGGATTGGGAGAATTGGGGGATGGCTAAGTGTAAAGACCAAGCAGCTGGAAGATAGTATATACAGAGAAATAAGAGGAAGAGGAACACAGCTGTCTAATGTAGCCAGTGGAGGTCATCTCCGGGCCTCCTCACCACACAGAGCTGTGGTCAATGCAGAAGCCCCACAGTATGACACACCTTGATCTGATGAGGGTCCTGGGGGGGGGTGGGATACTCTTTATCGTGTTCCCTTTCTTCACAGCAATTTTCTTCTCCTTGGGAAATCCTGCTCAGCTATTATCAGCTGAGTATTCAGAAAATCAGACATTTTTTTTTAATTACCATTCCCTCTGTTGTTTATCTCAGAGAAAACAAGAAAATTATCCTTAAAAATCACACAGGTTTTTCTTGGTTTCCATTGCCCCCCAGTCAGTATCCTCATCTGGGATTGGCTGAGTAGAACCATCTGCTCCACATCTTCCTATTGATTAGGAATCAATAGACAGAACTGGCTCTCGTTCTCACAGCTTTCTGACTTTATGGGTGGATGGCAGCCTGACAAACACATTCTGTAAGCACTTCATGTAGCTTCCCAATTGGTGTTGTACTACTGCATAATGTGCATGATAAATGTAATTCATATACTTGTGCAAAACTGTGTATCTTTGTGAAATTGACCTCTGGCAAATCAGCTGCCGTACTTTTTGATAGTATTGAATGAATAAAAGCGCTGTATAGTGGACCCAATGCACAGCCCTATCACATGGTGATACGATATGTTGGTTGAAAAGAGAGGAGATATATAAGGCAGGATTGTTCAAATCAAGGTTTCTGCTTCAGGTGAGCACTGATCCACCCAGCACCCATTGCCTGTTTTTCCAGTATTCATTTCACTCCATTTATGAGTTTTAATGATGAAATTAGAACTTGAATTCTGGACACCATTATTTGGATAAATGCTCCCTCCAGCACAGTAATTGAATATTCCTTGTATGGGAAATTTGATGTGTGGTGGCCACTGAGAGGGGAAACACCCACGGACGTTTTATTGGAGTGCAGCCCCTGCTAAAATGTTGCTTGCATGTATTGTCTTATAGTGAGAATAGAGATGAATATTTTAAATGGTGTGGTCTGTTGACCATTACGGTAATTAGACATTGCTTATACTTTCACAGCTTAGTTGTTGCATTTTGTTCCCCTTATTGGTCAGAGTTTAGGTATTCAATTTTTTTTTTGGCTTTTTTTGAATTGCAATAGACAAATAGTAAAGTAATCGCATTTTACTCATTTATCTGATGCTCTTATCCAATGTGACGTAGAGTTAACAGTTACAATTTATGTTTGTGTTTTTCTTATAATATGTATTTATGTAAATTATAAGACTATAGTAGTGTTAAATTGTTAAAGTATAAATGTTATTCTGTATGGATATGTCTACCCATTCATATTCGTATGACTGCTTGCTCTGTATGGATGTTTGAAACCGCCAGCATAAGACAGGACACATACTGGGTGGCAAGTGCACTCTGTTCACTGAGGTGAAATAATATTCCTCTGTGTAATACTGTTTCTATCTGGAATATTGCAATATCATTCCTCCTTATTTACTGAAGTGCATTATCACTACATTGACCCAGTGCAACATTGCCGGTGTGGTAGCATCTTTTTAGATGCTAATATCTGGCACAATGTGTACAAGTCATATCACTCAGTTTTTAATATTTCTATGATATTTACTAACACATTCGTTAGTCTTCCATTGTAAATCTACTGAATATTTTTTAAATCACCACTAGATGGTACTCCAGAGCTGCATAAGGCCGGTTGGTATGAACAACAGATCGTGGGAAATTTTGTATCAAGAGTCCACGTTATTTACAATCTTGGAAGAAAGCGTAAATGTAATGATGGGTTAAAAGTTGCTCCGATACAAAATTCTATAGTGACACTATTGGAAATAATGTTTGGTAATTGTATGGTAATCCCCAAACACTTATGTTACATGTAGGCAATGTACAGGCAGGTGGGTATCACACCGCATTGGTCCCTTTGGGACTGAGAGGCTGATGCCTTTGACCTGCCTGTCACTTTGCTGCATCTGTCAGGTTTGTAAGGTGATTTCCATGTTCTAAAAAGAACATGTCAAAGACACCTCTCAAGGATGACCTTATAATTAGGCCACAGTGAGACGCTAACTGCCTCCACCAAGCCAGAGGTGAAGAGGGAGTATGGTGAAGGATAGAAGAGCAGGACTTCAGAACCTAAACCGGCAACCTTCCAGTTTTATTTCCTCAAATCACCATGCTACTATATTACCATGATGATGTTACAGATAGAGAATGTGCAAAAGATAAAAAACAGCAAAACATAAAATAAAAAACAGATAAAGATAAAAATCAATAAAATCCATGGTGACACTACCAGTTCACCAACTGGAAAAGTATTCAGCAAAGTCATGAATGCAAGTAGACCATTTGACTTTTTGCCTCAGACTTATTCCTTACAATATTCCTAATTTATATAACACTGCACATGAAGATCTATACTATACACCCCAATGAAAAATTATGCGCAAAATGTCGAGCATCAATCATAACCTTTTCAAAATTGACTCGCACCCACTGTTTCTTTGCTTTCAATAAGAATATTATGAACATAAAATCTAATCTTAACATAAAGCAAAATTGTGCTGATCCATTTGACCCGAAGCCCTGAGTGCATCTGGCATTTGATTTTTAAGGATGTAAGAGTCTTTCAAAACAGGATAAGCTCTACCATATATGGTGAGTGTTTAAATAAATAAATAAAGCATCGCTATACATTTTCTTGAAAACATTTAGTAAAGTAACAGATTACTGTGTGAATGGTCCCTAAGTGCCCTCAATGCCCTTGGCAGTTACTTAAGTCAGCACCCTGGGCAACAGCCCGTTGGCAGCGAGGGCACCAAATGGGCTTCCATTGGCACTGTAAGTTTGTGCCATTGTCGTTTTTGCTTCGTATCAGAACATGTCTAGATTCTGTGTGGGTGTGATTATTACAGGTGCTCCCCAGGTTATGATGGTCCGAGTTACAATACTTCGACTTTATTATGGGTAAATGCTTTTTCACTTTCAGTACATTATTCAATCAATCACGTAAGATTTTAAGCATTCTATTATAAACTAGGTTTTGTGTTAATAATTTTGCCAAACTGTAGGTTAATGTAAGTGTTCTAAGCATGTTCGTAAGGTAGGCCAGGCTAGGCTATGATGTTTGCTAAGTTAGGTGTACTATATTGAAATGCATTTTGACCTTACCTTATTCTCATCTTACAATGAAATCGTAACGGAATGTAACCCCGTCAGAACCTGGGGAGGGGTCGTATTTCAAAATATCTCAATTGCTTCAGTAATAGCGTGCAGTATTTTCACTTTCCTGTAACAGCTGCATATTCTAACTGTATGTCTTTCATCACCCATAACACTATGTAACACAAATTTTGTTCCTGGACAATACATGTTATTTCTTAATTGCTTATGTTGTAAAAGTATA
>JAAGVU020000040.1:25827925-25846802 GCA_011763525.2 Mormyrus iriodes
GGGGGGAAACCGGAGTACCCGGAGGAAACCCCACGACGACACGGGGAGAACACGCAAACTCCACACACATGGAACCCAAGCACAGACGAGAACCCTGATCCCAGAGGTGTGAGGCAACAGTGCTAACCACTGCACCACCGTGCCACCCCTACGACTGATCCGAGACCGCCAATATGTGGCCGCGACTGTGCGCGTCTGGCAGCGCAAGTGCTGCCCTGCGTGAGTGTATGGCAGTTTCCGCCCCACCAGCTCCAGCATCCCCATGAGATTCTCATTCATTCGTCTTGTGTTCAGGCTACTGTTTGCAGCTCTTGCAGTACAGTATTGTAGCGCCGGTGAGGTTTGAATATCCCGGCATGCTCGTGAGCGCTTGTAAATAGCCCTTGTATGTCTTCTACGTAGTCCTAGCTGTTAGTGTGAATACTTGTGCTCCTGATTGTTGCGTATACCTTCCCTAGTGTTGTATGGTAATCGCGATGTGTTCTAATATTATGTGATGTCCTACCATGTGTGAGCCTTCCTGTTATAAGTGTGACCTCCCCATGTTTGTGTATAGTCTTACTCTCCTTGTGTTGCTGCTTGAGTGCGGTTCTTTTAAGGACTACAATAAAGAGCAGTGTAAACCCATGCCTCCCCGTGTTCCTTCGCTGCTGCTATCGCGATGCCTCGGCCTGTCCGGTGCCACAGACACATTAGTATTTGTGTTTGTCTTATCAGAGTAAATGGTGAAAAAAGGTTATAACAACAATAAACTAAGAAAATTGTGAAAAAAGGTTAAAAACTCCAAACAATATGACTTAAAGGTTATTTAATTTTATTATACAGTATACTATACATACGATAATTTTGCATGTAAATTTAAGGAACGACTTGGTGCAGTGATTAGCACTGTCGCCGCACATCTCTGAGACCAGCGTTCATGTCTGCCCAGGTTCTGTGTATGGAGTTCGCATGTTGTCGTCGTGGGGTTTTCCCCGGGTACTCCGGTCCCCACCCAGTACAAAAACATGCTGAGGCTGATTGGAGTTGCAAATTGCCCGTAGGTATGCATGTGTGTGTGAAAGGCATGAGTGAGCCCTGCGATGGGTTGTTCTCTACTTTGCGCCCGTAGCATCCGGGATAAGCTCCGTGACCCCGAGCAGATACAGAAAATGGATGGAATATTTCAGACACTTTCATTAAAGTGCACTTTGATGCATGGACAGATTATCAAAATATCTCTTTTTTTATAACCCTTCTAATTATCACACAGCAACTGGGAAGTACTCTTGGTTTACACCAAATGCAGAAACGTTTTTGAAACCTTATTGTGATTTGATATTACATTGCTCAAATTATAGATTTTAGTTTCAACTTTTAACATCATGTTTCACATTTTTTTGAATTAATTTGCTTTAAGAGTATCCTTCAGCACCAATATGAAGTATTACCTGATGAAATAGTCTGTGTCGTTAGCTACTTTTTTCTATAGCTTGTAGTGTAGCTAACTATATTAAAACAGTAGCTTGGCTGTAGCTTAGATACTTTTAATCATAAGTATCTTGTTTAAAAGTAGCTTCCCCCACCACTGCTAAGAAACGGTTCCGAACGCAAACGTGCTGATTTTGTTAACTTGTTGACTTCGAAAGTCGGGAGTAGTGGGCTACAGCCACCGTATGGCCGGGCATGCACACGGCACAAATACAACCGATTACAATATACAGAGGAGCACTGAAGTAACATGGCTACAGACAGTCTAAGAAAAGCAAATGTAAGTGAATTTAAAAAGGCTGCTATGTGTTCTTACATGATAATTTGTAAAATATTTTAAGAATTTAAGACTTTGACCTGTGCAAAGCGTGTATGTACAAAAAGTTCCATTCTTTTAGATTTGAAAACCGGTTCAACCGATTCATTCAAAAGAAAGAGAAGAAGCAGAAGATAATTTTCGCTTTTATGGAAAAATTGAGAAGAACATAAATAGGGTTCAGTGATTGTTTATCAGCAATCCAATGCACCGAATAACGACGTTTCGGTCAACGACTGACCGCATGCATGACGATAGTCCCATAACATTATAATGGAGCTGAAAGAATCCTATCACCTAGTGACGTCGTAGCACTCGTAATGTCATATAGCAATGCATTACTCACGTGTTTGTGGTGATGCTGGTGTGAAGAAACCTACCAGTCTTATAAAAGTATAGCATATACATTTATGAGCAGTACATAATATATAATAATGATAAATAACTATGTTACTGATTTATATATTCACTATTCTGTACTTTTATCATTATTTAGACTACACCAGTAGACTACACCTCCTTAGTTAGTGCAAATGCACTCTATGATGTTCTCACAGTGGCAAAATTGCCTAGTGACGTTTTTCTCAGAATTTTTCCCTGCCCTTATGCTACATAGGAGTGTTTTGATTTTGATAAGTGAAACTACAATGTACACGGATTATTTATACATGTATAAATATATACAGAGGCTGTGTATTTATCATATTATTCCAGCCTTATTTTTTCTGGTTTTTTTTAGGTTTTATGTGTTATCTGGTATCATTTGGTAGGTTATTTTTTTGGTCTGGGGAGGCTCAGAATTTTTTCCTGTATAAATTAATGGTAATTGCTTCTTCGCTTTATGCTATTTCAGCTTACAATAGGTTTCATAGGAACTCTGTACTCTTGGATAGTAGGGGACATCTATATCTGTATGTAATGCAGATGATGGTTTGGAGGATCAGTGTCACTGTACACGTGAGATGTGTTGGAGTTGTAGCCTTTTATCCCAAGAGTGTTTTAAATGATTTTACCATACATGGACTTACAAGAACCCCAAATGACTGAAAACCATCCTGATCTGGAATAACCACTAGTCACATAATTTTACCTGTTTGGGGCATTTAAAGGGCAAAATGGACGTTTCAACTCTGCCTCGTAACACTTCCGACTTCTGTCTTTTACTCTGATGTGATAAATCTCTCAATTTGCAAGCTGGCCGGCTGCTCATTACCTGCAAAAGGCAGCAGTTGAGCTTGTCTCTGCAGATTCTACTAACCTCTCCCTCCTTGCTTTGTTTCATTGCCACTTGTGCTTCCTCACCAAATACAAGCAGTACTCCTACTAAGATTAATTGATCATCAATTTAGGTCTAATTTGGACCAACTCAGGTGGTAAATGGACCACTTTTACTTGATTGTTAGTGAAATGTGCTCACGTACGTTGATAAATTTAGATTATTTATCAATTACTACCAAATGAGCTAAATGTATTGAATAAATTCCAGCCTGATTGCCATAATGGAGTTTGAAAATATCACTACTGATAATGATTTTAGCTAATAGTTTTTCTTTCCCTTGCTGGAGTTGCTTGCTTGTCAGCTACATGTACTTTAGCAGTCCATCATTAATCAGTTCTGTTAAAAGCCCAGACCCATAGCAAAGGGTGCCACTTTGCTTGGGTTACTTAATGGACGGATGTGCATTGTGACTGTTGGTATATGCATACATACCTTGGACTTGCATTCTTTCTAGAATATTGCGCACTGACCATTTAAGTAAGGTGGTCAGTGGGGCTAGAATTACAGAATGACTAGTCAGTGAGACAAAAATGTGCCTGGAACAAGTTTTTTCTTCTCCTGGACTGTGTCGTCGACAGGAATTGCAAAGCTCAGCACATTTTAAATGGGCCTGCCACTGTGTTTTCCCAACGTTAATGGAAAAGCAGCTACCTGGAAAAAGATAGAAAAAAAATAATTAGACACGACACACATTCGGGCTGCTTTAATATTGTGGTTTTGAGCCTTGTAGCTGTTGCCAGCTGGAACGAGGAAACTAAATTATTGTTGTCATCTTATTACGGGGCATCCACTCCACAAGGCATGAGTTCAGGTGCACAAAATGGCAAGTGAGCTGCACACAGCATCTCCAACTTTCTGAGGAAATCAGTTGTACGATGACAATGGTTCATTTTACTTCGCACTGGGATGGTGATCGCTTATTCTGCACCTGGACCCATGCTTCTGAAGCTGCTCTTAGCCAGCACACCCACTGGAATCATTTAATTGTATAACTTCATAATACATCCTGGGCACTGCCGTTTCACTACTTGAAATGTTATCTGTGTGTCCCAGGGAAGATTTCACATTCCATGAGGCTTAGAATGTAATTAAGTTGATAGGCCAATTTATATATTTTTTTAAATATACAATGGTAAAACAGCATTGCAGAGACAGACCCAAGAACATAGCTAATTACTTTAAATATAATATAACTTTATTAGAATCAGACTGGACATGGACAAATTCCAAGTCCAAACGAGAAGTCATTCTTTACGTGTCTCTTTTCTTATTTTTATTCTATAATCATGTTCATCCATCCATAACCAGTTATCAAGTACAGTGTTGCAGTAAAGCCTGAGCCTAGGAAGGGGTCATGATGGTCAGAATGCCAGTCCATTATGAGGTATTTGGTTAGTATAAATTTACTTGGTGTAAATTGTTAAAACAAGACAAATGAAGTACCTTCCTGAAACACACTAAGCATCAAGGCTTTTCATCATTACTGTGGCTCCATACAAAAGGTCTTACAGCTCTCTTTGCATTTTAACTTATTTCAGTCATTTGAATTCATTCAAAGCAAAGGTAAGTATTGCTCTGACTTGCTTTGAAGAAAATCATGGTTTTTACACCAAATTTAACTGTAAATAAATCAGGTTTTCAAAAAGCTTTCATCGCCTACAGAAAACAGGAAAATGTACCCAGTTAAATCAAATGGCTTCTTTAAACATTGCTCACCCATTACCTGACATCTTCCACCTTGAAGCCATTAACTGGTCTTTCATGTTATTCAAAGGATAAGAAATGTGTGTTTAAGCCAGAGTGGCTGACCATTGTGAGGCCTATACCAACAGAAAATACACATGCGTAAACAACCCCACCCATGCATCTGAGGCTAGTAGGAGATTATATATCTAATTATTTATTTCATTTGTATTTATTTACAATCCAGATTGATTTCTGTGGTAATATGGCATAATAATTATGCTATATCCATGGGAACACATATGATAGCTGCCTGCATGGCAAATTCTGAAGAGACTCATCTGCTCACTGCTTAGCCTGGAGAGATTCATTGATGGGGTTATTTCATTTGCAATTAAATCAGTATGGTCTGGTGGCAGTAGAGTGCCTTTGCATTCCCTAATCTCAGCTCTCAGAAACTACTCCAGATTCCATCAGATTACTGTATTAGGCAAGTGGTATTTATATGGAGTTTTTGGAAGAACCTAAAATAATTACAGGTGTTTTATTTTGATGCCTAACATATGATTTTCTAGCACTGATGATCCATTGGACCATAGTGATCAGCAGTACATGACGCATAACTTGAAATATCCATTATAATACAAACATTATTATATTATTTACATACTAGTACAGTACATACAGTACGATGGGTAAACTAAGCAACGTTAATTTCAATATTGCTATTGTGCAAAAACAAATCCAGTTACATCAGAGTTAACTAGTTGTGGTAATTAACAATAGGTACTTCATCTCGGTGATGGCTGGAAAACCTATTTAAAATAAAAGTGACAAACATACATAACGACAGGTTTGAATTAAAGGTTAAATATCACCTTTGCTTGTGATTCGCTGAATGACATAAAAAACATTAGACACTTTGTAATATTGGTAAAGCATGCAATTCACAAAATTCTCATAGCTATCCATCCATCCATCCATCCATCCATCCATTTTCTGTGACTGCTTATCCTATTCAGGGTTGCAGGGGGGTCCGGAGCCTATCCTGGAGGCTATGGATGCAAGGCATGGAACAACCCAGGATGGGGAGCCAACCCATCGCAGGGCACACTCACACACTCACTCACACATGCAATCTAGTTTCAAATATAGCATTTATTGCAATTATGTTTATGAGACATGAAACAAGATTTAAAAATGGTAAACTTGATCATTTATCTGTTAGGGGTATAAATAATTTTTATGTTAAATACACAAGACTGTAACGGTCTTCAAAAATATAAGCAGAATTAATGTGATGATGACTAAGTAATATAATTAGAGATTATCATACTGTAGGTATCCCACTCTTACCACTGATTACAACATAGAGTTTTTGAATAAAATGAAACCCATAGTTAAAAATTAGTTTAATATTTCATGCATGGGAATAGTAAGTAATACTTCACTCCAGACTTATGCAGACTCAACACTAATGTATTGTACAAAGTGGTTCCAGCTGATTTGATTAATTACTTTTCCATCATCATAATCAAAACGAAATGGAACACTGCATAACAAACCCTCAATTCTGATAAATATTAAGGAGATTAACTAATTTCATTGTGCAACATTATCCTGCTCGTTGTTCATTTGGATTACTGTGAATTGTCTGCTCCAAATGAGAAAACTGACAAGTGCTTTATTCCATTAAATATCCACAAAGAAAACAATCTATTTCAGTGGCTTCTTAAAATTTCTCTGTGATTTATGGTAAATTTATGTATCTAACATGCTTGTTTTTTTTTTATTCTTGTCAGTTTATGAAATATTTATAACGCCGTGCAATTATTACGCTATAACTGAAATGGAGTAATCAGACACATTTCTAAAACTAAACACAATAAATCCAAAAAATTTGAACAAAATAATATGATGATATGTAAAATAAGTGCAATATCAAAATATAAAGAAATTGTGTGGCGTTAAGTAGCATTGCTTCAGCGAGCCCAGGCAAAGAGAGCTCTGTTGTTATAGATAGGTGCAATTGTCTGTCATGCTCTATTTAAATAAACTTTGACCGAAGGGGGGGTAGTGGGGAGAAGGATGCAGTCACAAAAATGACACGTCATTGGTAAGCCAGTGCTATTGTGCAACTCTGAGACATCAGGTGCAGTGCTATCACGACACAGTAAGATGTACGAGATAGGTTTCAAGATGGCTGCATAGGCATTGAGAAGATGGCATTCCCAGGTGCCCAACAGCGTCAATCCAAAGGATGATGGGTTACATACAGCTCTCAACGTTTTAACCAAAACTATATATATATATATATATATATATATATATATATATAAAACTTTCTTCTTCCATTGTACACATCTATACAGATAATCAAATAAATAATTTTATGTGATTAGGCCTACTGATATGTAGAAACATATATAAATAATAAAGAGTATGAGAACACCAAAAAGTTAAAATCATGACCTATAACAAAAGTTATAGTAACTTTCGGATTTTTAAACATACCACAAAATCAAGGTTACTTACAACAATATTAAACTCAGGTTTAATAATTTTTTTAATTAATACTGATTTCTTTTTATCAAACAATATACGGCTATCTCCAAGACATGAGAATTATATTTTTAAATAATTTAATATCGACACTTATGTTTAAACGAATGTCCCATGACTTATTCTGGGTAACGGGCATTCACACCTTATACCTGACGGTGGTTTTTCTTAAACCAATGACTAAAGTACTTACCTACAATTATAATGAATAGCGCCATGATTATTACATGTTACAAGAATGTAATATGACTTCTCAAACTAACATTAATCGTCAAGATCATCTGACATACAGAATTTACATATCGCCCAGTTCACGATTTCTGAAACCCTTAGTTTTCGAACATCGCACAGCGAAATTGCAGAATAGGTGGCTGGGTGGTTTGTGGATGTATAAGCTGCAAAAATTTAAAAATCGTTCGATGTCCCCCCTTTTTCTGACCCTTGGTTATTGGTATTTTCCTAGTTTTCCAAACTAATAAGTAGGCTACCACTATCAGGCAGTTGGAATCGCTCAGAGGCTGAGGACATCCTGCTACCCTTAATTGATATTGAACGAGCGGATGGTCCGGGAGAGCAGGGCCACCGCTGGATAATTTGCAGTTTAATCAGCGTTCGTAATGAGAACTGCTGATTAGAGCTGTTTAGAATGAAAAAGAGTTACAAGCAACGTCTGTCAGAGTTCGGCAATAATTCAAGACTAATTGTAGCGATGAACTGAAACTCTAGCTGATTGGGTTGTCATTTCTTTGCTATAGGGCCTATAAAAGCAGAAATCCCCCCAAAAAACAAATATCGCTTAAATGTTTACGTGTGTGTGTGTGTGTTCGTGACGGATATCTCATTGAAATATTGTCACAGAAATACTAAATATTTATGAACTATTGGGTAATAGCATGAATCCGAATTTAGGATTCCTGGTTATCGCACGGAGTTACTAATTTACCTAGAAATTACATTTACAGAAAAGCTAACGTTCAGCATAAGCTTTTGTGCTGCAAGCAGAACTGTGTGATGTATTCTTTGTGATGTGCCTTGGTCACCATTGGAATAGAAAATGTAAAATTAGTGAAAATGTGTATATGAACACTAAAGGGTAATTAGTGGGATATTGAAAAAAAAGAGGTCTAGGAAAGCTACGACTTGAACCGGCAGGAGGGGCGTTTGCTTACTGAATTGTAAGGGAGGAGCGGCTGGTTCCACTTCAGTCCCGATTCCCCTTATTTATTATAATTATGATGAGCACACAGTTCGGTTTCCTTCCTATTTTCAACTTTTAGTGCGTGTGTGCATATATATATATATATAAACACCGTCAACTTTATGTAAAAAGCATGACAAATTACATAAATAGATTATTTCCAGTTGCACGTGTAAAACGAAATAGATTTTAAAATTAAACATTTATAGCGACGAAAAGCAGCTAGATTACATTATGTAGGGTATATCACAGTATGGTTCTTCATTTAAGACCTGTAACCTCGGCAAAACCCAGTGGTTTCTTTTCCAGATTAGCCTCATCCATCCAGTGTCAATGGCTGTCTTGTTGAGAAAATCGGTGAGTAAACACGACTGAGAGAAAGGGGCGAGGGAGGGGAGGGCTAATTATTCATACAAATAGACTGCAGACTCCACGAGGATTGGCTCGTTGTCTGAGATGGTTTCTCGTAGTGACATTGCAGCCTCTCCCAGGACTCCCTGTCGTAGTGTTCCGGCTTTGTCCCCCATCAATCATGCCATTGTGTCCGGGATGTTTTATGGAGTCACTCAATATCCCCACCTTCATCTCTATTCACTTTTAGAATGATGTGGTATAAGGGCCACGCGCCTCTGTCAAATGGGACTGAAGATAACAGAACCGACACCGATTCAGCAAACCCGTAGTCTACACAGACACACACAGGTTATCAATGCAGAGCAGTGTGTATATATATATATATATATATATATATATATATAGACACACACACACACGTGTGTGTGTGCGCAACGGATGCGGTCCTGTCTTAGGCACTGTCGCACTGTGCAAAATCTAGATACTCGGGAGAGCTATGTGACTAAATGCCTGCCCTTCGGACGTAGTGTAGGCCTGCCATCACAGATCTACATAACTTTTTGATTCCGTCAGAACAGCTTTATGTCGTCAGGTTCTTTCTCCTGACTGCATTTCAATAAACGATAGCTGATGTTTGCCTGGTTTCCTACCGCTCTCTACGCGTTACAGATTTATAATGCTTACACTGACATTTACATAAAACATTTATTTAGACGTAGCTGCATTACCCGTCAAGCTTTACAGGAAAATGACAAATGGTTTTTGTAAAATGTGTTGGTAGGTTTTCTTTTGACAAATCTGGGATACCATATTGCCTATTATGTCATTTAGCGCTTCATCTCTTATAATTGCAGTTAAAGCATAATGTGTAGTGTTGACTGAATTTTAAAAAGATCATGCGTAGGTCTGTAAACATATACGTTACCGGGAAGTCGGGAAGTGTTCTTTGAGCTTTGCACTTCGGCTGCAAAATATACGCTTCTGAACTCTCGGCGGTACAATGAGCTATACAGACCATCGGCACTTAGCAAATTGACTTTTAATGACGGTTTCGTGTAGCTTATTATTTTCAAATACCAACGCAATTCAAATAGCTTTAAATCATTATGACAACCACTGCCTTCATTACAGAATTAATTATTCTTTTCTCATTATAATAGTAGATTTATTGATATGTCACTTTACGTTTAAAAGTTCTGCAAAGAGTAATAGGCCTTCAACTTACATACAACTTAAATAAAACCGTGAATGAATTTTATTTGGAAATTTAAAATACATTTAAATTCTTAAAACATAAACAAAATTGACTGTTTTGTAGCTATAAATGCTACAGTAGATCAATTACAAAAATAACCTTAAACGTGATTAGTTATCTATAGGACACCGTTGTTTTACATGATCACAAGCGCCAGCGCTTATAAAAGCTTATCCCTCGCCGTATTCACATTAGTTGTAAATATATTTAATACATAAAAGTTCATATATTTTTGTTTTCAGCTGCCGTTTTATGATCATGTACATCATGTGGAGATCAACATACATGCTTCTGTTGGCTGCTGTAGGTCTATTTCTTTATCTTTAATTTTTATATTCGATATGCTTGTATTGTTTTTATTACTTGTCATTTAATAAACCTAACGAACATCCTATTTCTTAGCTAAAACATATTGTAACATTTGTCTTTTCCGTCTTTATGGAATATTTGTGAATTAAGTCATCATTTGTGTGAATGAACTCCATATTTGTGTTTTTTTTTTCTGAGAAATAGCAATCCCTCACGGTCACACTTGAATAGGCCTGGCTGCCTTTATAACGCGCTCGGTTTGTTTTGTAATGGCCTTATTTTTTTCTTAAAAAATACACATCCAAACATATTTTATAGCTGTTATGTAAAAAGCAGTGTGACTTTCTAAGACGATGCAGTCTAATTTACTGTAGAGGAGCTAAATTTACAAACAGTTTTATATTAAGGTTGTGTCATACCGCAGATTAGGCGTTGTTATAACTTGTGGTATTCCACGGCGTACGTTTGTAGTTTTACACTGCGCCAAGTAATGTCTAGGTGTTTGACGTCTGAACTGTAATTTCCTGGAGTGTCTTATTAGCGTTCTGGATAGATGCTGTAGGCCTCTATCACACGAACAGTGGCGTGCTTCACTGCAAAAAAAGGGTTTCAAATTTGATCAGAAAAGGATATTTTACAAATTCATGTTTAATTTATTTCATAATTCCACATTACAAACACCAAAAATTCGATAACAACCTCTCAATTCAGTTAATCATGTAAATGGAATTACACTTGAATAGATATTTCAGCACCGTTCAATGCTTCTTTGTGCGAAATGTAATTTGGGCGAGAATTTGTTGTATCTGTCACAAATATTCTGCATTAAGAACAGTAATGATTTGATAGCTTCAGTGATTATGGTTTAATCGGGTGGATTCGGAACTGCGGTAACCTTAATTACGCTAAATTCGATATTTTGCATATTTGCATAATGGGTAAAGGGATGGGAAATTGAGTTCATTCATTTGTGAAAGAAATTCTTCGAGAGTTATGAATCTGAAAACTGTCCTTCGTCAGTATTTTACGTTGACTGCTGATCCCATGCAGATAAAACGCCTAGAAAGTAATTCTGGTAGGTTAAACGTAATGTTCCTTCGTGGCAGAAAGAGCAGAGCTAAAGTTCTATTCGGGCACTAGACAAGACGCACGCTGACCCGCTTTGACCAGGAGTCCAAACCGTGGGCGGATAACTGAGATGACGGTCTGTTAGTGTCAGGTGTTATATTACTGTCGTGGATGTGCCTTAGATTGCTTGTGATAGCTCCATATTTCGGACGCTGATATTGTAGAGAACAGTCCATTCATGAAACTGCTTTTTTGGTTCTTAACCTCTCGAATGTATGAATGTTTTCTGGCATTATTTAGGTTGTTATATTTTAGCTTACGTGAACTATTCAAGAGTATGAAAGCAAAGTTCCTTGGAGCTTTAGATAACAAATGTAGTGTTGTAACCATTACATGGGACTTCGTACTGTCGTTGTCCAGTCCAACAAAGCGATGAATTTGGTATGAAACTAACTTAAACGCTGTGTTTTTTGAAAAATCACAGGGAGTTAAATATGTGTTCTCTAATGGTTTAGGTGCCAAGGTGCAAGATATTATAATAGGCAATAATAATAAAAACAACAACAAAAACTATACTAAACTAAACTGTACTGTATTGTTCCATACTGTAATACACAACAATGAGGACAAAAGGATTTGGTTTAATATTTTTTTTAGGAACTTTTTTTTTGTATGTTTGTAATGTTTGATGTTATGTTGTGTTTTAATGCTCCTGCATGTGTATTTTCGTTTTTATATATCTATATGTTGTGATGTGTTTATTTCTTCTGACTTTGTAATGCATCATTGAGTCTTAGAAAAACATTATATAAATAAAAATTAGGATTATCATTATTATTATATTAAACCGCAAAGAATGCTTGAAGCTTGGTTGCTTAGAAGTGACTGTCATGGAAAGGAGTGGAGGTTTCTGAATTGAATTTTACAGGTGGGTGCTTGGGGCATGCTCTCAAACGTGTCTGAGAAATGTGTTTTGCGTGCTAGCCCAGGCCCATCACATTTACCTAACATGTCACAACAGTGGTGTACAGATGCTTTTATCCTTTTGTTTGTTTCGCTTTTGGATCAAAACCAGAGCATTCTCCATTCTTCACACTGGGAAGTATTCATTTTCTGACAGATTATATTGCTATAGTAAAATATCAAAATGACAGGAGTGATGATGCTAAGATTCAGCGCCCGTATTGGTCCCCTGATGTACTGTCCATTCTCCTTATTTTCATTCTTTTTTTTTTTTCAAAATGTCCAAACGTATTGTTCATTGTACCTCAAAGAAACACTAGTGACACTGCTATAAAAACATGCCTTTTATTTCCAGAATCTGAGATAGTAATTTTCTTTTATATCTGTTCACAGTTCTCAACAGACTGACCTCACGACTGAAAGATACATTGCAATATCTGAAAATGTACATGATATGCATTACATATAACTGTAATCCTGTAATTAAAGTAAATTTTTAATGCATCATTCCTTATGCAAGTGGAACATCACAAGACTCTTAAAAGATTTCTTGCGTATAAATCCCCATAAATAAATTTAACAGTGATTACATTTTGTTACTGAGTGAAATATCGTTATCCAACATACGCATTTGCTTTTTGCAGGGTCTTTTTATCTCACTGATAATTTGTTAAATGGCTAAAAATGTTGGGGCAAAAGAGGAAGTCTTATTCTGCCAATAAACAGATTAACCTGATAAAAGGATGGCAGTGATCACTTTGCCATTTCATGGAATATTACACTATAATGATGGTAATGATAACTGTTTGTTCTACATCTGATACAGTCAAAACTTCTGAGAAGAACTTTCATCATACCTTACTAGTATGAGTAATTTACGAACAGAAATTGAGGAAAAAAATAATAAATAATGATAAGTTTAAATTGTAAACTTTAGATCACTGGGTTGGCACCCCATCCTGGATTGTTCACTGTGGACCCCCCGCCACCCTGAATAGCATAAGCGGTTATGGAAAATAGTTGGATGAATGGATGGATGGAGAACCTTATGGAGAGGACACATTCCCCAAAAATGCAGTGATGCAATATGTTCAGAGTTTGAAGGCAAATAGAGATGTGTGGAGTCCAGCTGCAAAACAAGACCTGGTTTTAGATTGATCAAGCTTTTAATTTCTTCCTAATAAACAGGCAGTCAAGATGGTTTCCTGTGCTGCAATTTATTTGACTGCTAACCCGATTGAGGGAAAAAAAATGATCAAAACAACACCAACAACAACAAAATGCAATGCAACTCCAAAATTCTGCGTATTTTACTCTCTGTGTTAATGGGAATAAAATGCCTTGGTGGATGAGGGTAGATGTGTTTGATACAAATAGTCATTTTCCTATTTGCTGCCTCATTGAGCATGATGAATGATTGGAGTCAGAGAAGCAGCGTGATAAATGGCGGCCCCCTGGCTTCATCGCATGCCCTATTGATTCTCCTTCTTTATTACTCCACCAGCCCAGCTGGTTGCTGTGCCCTCCCTGTACACCAGCTCTGGTGAAGGGGGGTGGAGGGGTGTGCATGTGGGGGCAGGTAGAGATGGTGGGGGGATACTTTCTACAGGAACTGGACAAAAAAAGGCTTAGTCAATGGCATCAACATGCAGCCGACTTCTTTATTTTAGGGCCCTGGTTAAAGTGATCAGAGATGGGGCGGGGGGGGGGGGGTGTTTCTGGACAAGCGTGCATAGACAGTTAATATTGTACTTCACTATTTCATTAAGCCAATAGCAGGTTCATTCAGACAACTGGATGTGTGTGCTGATTAGTAGCTCCGATTTCTGAGCCTGACTCAAGATTACTGACTTAAAATGCTTAATTAAAATGAATAACTATAGAAATAGATTATAAAGAAATACCAACATATTTAAAATTCATTAGAGATGTTTAAACAATAAAAACTTATTTAAAACTGTATATAAATATGCGGTAGAAACAATTTACTGTTTCATGTGCACTCGTACATTCAATTTTACAGATGAAGTTATACATAAATAATGACAAAAAGTAATAAATGATAATTAAATTGATAAAAATCAAGGACTACAAACCCAAAGTTGCTCCTAATCAGTATGAAAAGATGCAATCAAAAAACAACAAAAATTCATTCCTAAACTGCATTTTTGGAGAGACCAATGGAGATGTATTTAGGAACAGGTTTGTATGTTTGCCTGTGGCCAGCTTTGGTGACACACCTGTCTTTTCTTTAATGTGCTTCAGATGATGAAACACAGGCGTTCTTAGGTGACAGTAGTCACTGGTGGAAACTCTTGGTTTGTTTGTTCAAAGGAATCAGCAGAAGGGCACAAATATGCAGTATTTTATGGGCATCTACGATAGGTACTAGGGCAATGAGGTGGAACAGTAAGCTGCTGTGGAATGTGACAGAGGCAGCGCAGTGATGGAGCATGTCACCTGGTGATATCTTCGTCTTTAATCCAGCACATAATTTATAGGGGCTAGGAAATCGTTTTCTCTAATGCCTGTCAATCACGGCCCACTGTGTCCCTCTCTGATAACTTAAACTGAATCACTTCCCTCGCGTTTGGTAAAGTTGTGCACCAACTGAAAAAGCTCTGAAGAGCATATCCTAGCTAAGGGTCCTTCTTTGCCCACAATATCCAGCCAGGAGAAGGTGGAGGGATGGAAGCACTGTCAATGCATTATGTATTAGGCTGCCGTTGGGCTGACAGGTCCTCTCCTGACACCCACTTGAAAGGCACTAATCAGAGCCGACACATCTGAATGTCTGGGCACACACGCTCAGAAATTTACCAATCAAAAACCGTATTTCCCAGGGCTGTCTCCAGAGAAATCCGTGAGAAGAAATTGGAATAATTTATTAGCTTACAAGTTTTCATTGACAGTTAGCCCAAGACTATTTATCTCTATAATAGAGAACGTCTTCAAGGTGGCAAAATTGACCGAATCAAACGGCTTTGATCAGAAAACGAATCTGGCAAGCATGTCGGTATATGCATCCCGGAGGAAGATGGGAGACAAACAAAAAGCTTTAACAAGGGGTCAGACGAGAGGAATGAGACAAGACCCCAGCACCTGCAACTCCTTATGAATAATAACAGCACAAACACTTTTAATATAGTGATCTTTAGATTTGTAACTGTGTAAGATAGATCAAATTTACTAATTGAGAAAGGGGGACACAAAAGGAAATGTTAGTGGTAAAGCAATTGTGCAACTTTGGGTTGTTGTTCGATGGTTGTATTATCATTGGCATTATTGGCTTGTTTGCGTTCTGTTTCATTACTTTGTTGTGCTATTATCATTGTTCCACAAACTACCTAGTAATGTGTCAAATTTAACCCATAAAATATTAAGTGACCAAATTGTGAAGTGTTGTTTTTCATGTGTAACTTAACAGATGGGGGTGACCACTTCTGGGACGTTTTCATGTTCTGTACAGAAAAAGTACAGAAAAATACAAGCTGCCTGTTTGTTGCTGTGTAGGATAGTCTATCAATACTTCCAAATGCACATGCCTACCTTGTCACCGAAAATAGACTTTTACACAGCCATTTTAGGTATGATGGCATGAAAGCTGAGCAGTTGATATGCCTGTCAAAACAATATTTTGTAAACCATTAGGCCTACTATCTTGCATGTTTAACTACTTTGACAGCTGTACTCAAAAATAATAATTCACCTCATTCTTTACACTACTGTAGTATGCAAGAAATCATAATATGTGTAGTATTGTTGTTACAGAATGGGGCAAAATAGTAACATTCAATTCTGGGATTGTTTTAATGTCATTACTGTTTGTTACTTATGGGAGTGGCAGGTTTTTGATTTTTTTAAAATATTTTGAGGCTTATGCAGAAGGACTATGTGGTAGATAATTAATCCATGATACCTCAAAAATCTCCCAGCTAAAAAGGTATTTCACTTGCTTTGGATAAGAGCACTTCCTTAGTAAATCAATAATAATTTTCTTATGGAAGCAATGTAATTAACCCAATTATTATGCAGTACTGGCTTTATAATCATGATTAATAAATAAGGAGCAACAGACACAGAACTCAGAAGTTTAATTTACATATTTAATGCTGTTTTCCCCTTTATTTTTTTTTTACTTATTTATTTGATGTCAGATTCCCATGGAAGGAAAGATAAATAGATTCTATTTTACTTTCTAAAAATGAAAAAAAAATAAATAATAATAGCGTATATGTAGAGTGGGTTTGTCATGCATATTTGTCTTGAGACAAATGTCTTTTTTGACAGTTCTGTGCTGTTGTCTGTTTTTACATCAATTGTTAATGTACTGATAACTTCAGGACTAGAAGAACACATATATAAATTGTAACAAACACAATTCAGAATTCTTGGCTATCATACTATGCTAATGAGTGTCATCTGAGATAATTGGATAAATGACTTTTTAACATTGTTCATTTTTAGATGAATAGATATAGCTTCTGTTTGTGCTACAGCGTGCTATATTTTCAGCTTTTCAGCTTCAAGGATAGATGAGTTGTGCATTCAAAGATGTCTTTCTACAGGACTGAGTGTTCGGGCACCCTAGGCAAGATTCTGCTCTTTTGTGCCTCCTAATCAAAAGGCACCCTAGGTGTTTGCCCATCTTACCTATAGGGTGGGCTGGCCCTGCCTTTCTACACACTATTGTTGTACTGAGCTGTTAGTTTTGTATTTGTAAATTTCCTGTTACCTTGAACAAGTATGGCCATTCTCATGAACAAGGTGCATTCAGCAACTGGATGTTTTTTTTTCCTGTTCATCACACCATTCTCTGAAAACTCTACACACTGTGGTATGTGAAAAAAACTCAGGATAATGCCTGTTTCTGAGATGATGGAACCATCATGTATGGCACCAACAATCATTAGCCATTCCTAATGCTTAGTTGCACAGTAAATGACCCTCTTGACCCTGCCTGCATTCTGTATATATGTAGTTGCAGTCACATGACGAGCTTTTTGGATGAGCAGGTTGTGGCATTAACAAGAAGATATACTTATTAAAATCACTATTGACTGTAGACTGTATCTATTTCAATAAAATAAAAAGCACATTTCTACTGGTTTGACACTGACTATTTAAAGATAACTGAATTTGTTGTACATGACAGTCCATCTTAGTGCTATATGAAATCTCAACTGAAAGAAGAAGCCATTGTCCCCCTTTATGCAAAACTAGACTACATCAGTGAAAAAAGAAGAGTCACCTTAATATGCAATGATTTTCACCTTTCCCTTGGTTAGTCTGGCCACATTATCCTCCAGCTGGACATATGCCTACAACCACCTCCTCAGAGCTTTACAGTCAGAAGATTGGTTAGATCCTTAATTGCAGAGGGAGATTTGAGCAAAGGCTTGCAAATGAAAGTTAGCATACATGCAATATGTGCAGATACACAAGCACACATACATACCCAGCACAGACTCTTTCAAATTTCACCCCTATACCTCTCCAGTGTGCCAGTGGTTGCTAATAAACAGCACATAAGGCTAACCTTTGTATGGGATCCTGACATGTAATTACTGCAATACTGCTTTTACAGAAAGACTCCATTGATTTAGAATCATTCAGCACTTTGTCATAGACTAAAGAAGAAGAATATCCACTCAGAAGAGGGTAGGATACTGCAGCAACTTCGGTGGATCAGATGTTTACGACTGTTGCTTTTGACAGAAATTGTCTGTAGTGCTTGCCACAGAACTTTAAGTATTAGCAGTTGTTGTAGTGCATGTAACATTCATTCATTTTAAGGTCCTGCTTGGAACAACATTATTTTCTCTAGCCAACATTTTAAGCAGTCACAAACATTACACCGTCTATTTAGTCATGTGGGAACTGTTACTTGATTTTCATGTATACATCATTAAATCATTTAACATCTTCATAAGCATATAACTGCTACTTTGTGAGAAGCAGAAGTCATATGATTTCATTTATTATCTTTGACAGACAGTTTTAAGTTTAGTTTTAATGTTAAGTATATTAGAAGCATGTTTGACATGTGATGTTATCAATTGTCTTCAGCTGTTTGGTTATTTTTCCCTGTGTCAAGACCAATAAAAGATTCAACAGGTGGTGATTCTTTATTTTAGTCTTTGCTTCAACTTTTGAACAAATTAAATGTTGATTCATTGGGGGACAAATTCTGAAAGTGTCCCTTAACTCTAAAACAAGCTGTCCCCAGAATGGAGATTTAAATTCCAGTTGCAAACTTAACACACCCCTATGTCATATGAAAGGAGGAACTGTTATTATAAATAATATTGATTTCAGCAATTTATGCCTTTAAGTTGGAATGGTATACACTCACCTAAAGGATTATTAGGAACACCATACTAATACGGTGTTTGACCCCCTTTCGCCTTCAGAACTGCC
>JAAGVU020000040.1:25854927-25865848 GCA_011763525.2 Mormyrus iriodes
TAGATAGATAGATAGATAGATAGATAGATAGAAGTAGCAGCAGTTTAATTACCCATTTTTACTTTCATTAACGTATCTTGCACTAATGGTGCATACAAGTACACCGAGACAAGGGTATTCATCCATTTCCAATTTTATTACTTTTTCATTTGGGGTAATGGTGATCATGGGCCAGTCCTGAAGGCAGAGATGGGTACTTAGACATGAACAAAGCTGTGAGATGGGGCCAAAGAGTTCTCAGGGGGTAAACTGATGTTACAAGGCTTTCATCAGGGCATCAGTTTGGGTTACTGAAAAAGAAAAAAAAAACATGTTGAATTAGTCATTCATGAATGAGGGCAAGTGAACTGAATCTTCACCAACAATAGTGGTCACCTGACCTATTTATTCACTGATAGGTGCACCCCCATTACATTTTATGTTTTAGTTAAAAAGAGTTTTAATGAAAAAGGTTGTTGGTAAAATGACGACACGTGTAATGAAAGTATCCAGAATCTGGAGCAAGTCTTCTTGGTTCCTAATATAAAAGAACAACCTTTTGAAATGACATTTGACAAAAGTAATGTTTAAACAGTCTTACACAGACAGGATGGAGGTCTTTTTCCATATAAGGCATTTAGCAAGTATTATGTAAAAGTATTTTAAAAGTATTTTGAACACACTCAGTATCCTCTGTGTAAAATCCCCAGAAAATAGCAATAAAAGATAAAACACATACAATGCATATAAACCTCACAATGAAGCTGAATTATTAATGTGGATGCTTTTAAATATACATATTGGCTATTTTACATTTCAGCCTAACATAGCAGAAACCCTCAAATGAACCTGCAAATTGTGATGCAAGCCTTAGCCCCTTTTAAGTGGACCATTACCCTCAGTGGCTTTTGTTGTCATAAAAGGGTTTATGGTGTGGATCCAAGGAAGGTTATGACTTGCCTATAAACTGTATAATGTTAAAATGGTGTATGTACCTTATTAGTTACAGAAATATGACTGGCATAAAAAATTGGAAAGGGGTGTAAACATTTTACTTAACCTCACAAATTGTGCCTTCCTTTTCAGATGCTTTCTTTAACGAGTCTTTCTTTCAAAACATCACACATTCTGGGTAGAGATCTTTCAGATAAGAGGATTTTTGGGGAGCAGTTTCCTTTTTAGGACTTGCCTCTGCATTATACCGTTTGGATATAACAATTCAAATATCAAAAACATCCATCTATCTTTTAATGCCTTTTCCTGGCCGGGGGAGAGCATGGCGCCTACTCCAGGTAGCATAGGGTATTCACATGCCATTTAGCCTAACTGCAGATCTTTGAACTGCAGAAGGGAACTGGAGCACCCAGAGCAGACCCACATGACACAGAGGGACCATACAAACTGCACATCCATAGAATGGAGGGTGGGATTCAAATGTCCAGCCCCGAGGGATGAGCAAACACTGAAATCCAATGAGCCACCATCCCACCTTACTAATTCCATATTTACCTGAATTGCTCATACATGAGGTGTATTTCAATATGCAATCTTGACTGTGCTTGTGTTGTCATGTACCCGTTTTACATCATCCTCCATTGCCAAGGCCCAGTTCCAATACCCGAGATCAGAAGTACAGAGGAGGGTAAAAATCCCCGGATGTTGTTCTTGCTCCGCCCCAAATACCAAGGATATATCAGTTGCATCCTTGTCGAACAAGACCAATTCCATGATTCATTGTGCCACAAGTTTGTTCTTGGAAGGCAAGTTAGCAAGACTGGTCTTGCCAAGACCACAAGTATGGTCTTTGCGTTTTTGGTATTGAGAAACACCTATTGTTTTTATGACTTGACTTCAGACAGTTCAAGACTATCACAGGGGCCTTTGGGAGGTTTGCATCTGCAGGAGATGGGGAGCAGATCCTTGTGAAATGGAGACCAGAAGATGAAACAGGAAGTTAATGGGCAGTCCTGGAATACAATAGATTGGTTGAGCTGAGCAAACATGCAATAGAGCCATTTTGGCTCTAACCAAAACTAAACCAATGGCAAAACTATGAGAGCCACAATACAACTTCTGGTTCCTCACGCTCACTTTGTGGGGTGAAAAAAGAGCCACTTTATATCCTCACCAATTAAAAGTCAATTACAGGTGCATGGAGGGACGTGTCCCTTGACATCGCCCCTCCCCCAGACCATCCACGCCCTGCCCCCATCTCACAGCCACCACTGCTTGAAAGCTGGGTGTCTAGTTGCTGCAAGTGGGCAATAGACCACCAGCTGCTGTGACATAGGCTTGCTGCAGTTAGCCACTGTTGTACATTAATCCGAGCACAATTAGGTGTCAGCAAGCAGCAATTCAGTTTGATGATAGCCTCGGGCTCCAGGCTTCAAGCTCTAATCAGGAGTGTAAACTCTGCTATATTTCAATTTAGCGGAGCGCTCTTCCGCTAACAGGCCCCTGCCACAGTGATAAATAAAACGCCTATTTACTCCATCGCCACACTCAGACGGCTCACGCTCTCCTTGCCGGCCCCCTAATCATAGCCTACATTTAAACTCGACAATAAATCACGCAGGCCTTAGCCTACTGATTAGTGCAGCCGTTTGTCCCCTTAAAACCAAACAATGACTGCCGTCTCCCTCTCTTTTTAGTTAGAGTCCAAAGGAGTTTTATTTGGGAACCTGCAGATGATAAATTGCATTGTAGAATGGAAGGTGAGCAAAGGCTTCTTAGGGTGGGGAAATAATAGGAAGTTACCCTTCTATTAACCACTAGATTCACTGCTAATCATATCAGTCATTTAGTATTTTTTTCTTTACCTGAACTGGTCCAGCAAAAGGACAGTAACAATTTATGTTGAAATAATCTGATTTTACCCTTCATTTTCTTATTTGTATCGTCAAAATACAGCAACCAACAACCAGTAAGGCATGTTAAATAGGGACCATTCTGCTATTGTTCAGTGTTAATAGAGGTTGTACTCAATCCATGTAATCCCCGGGATTAATCATTGACTGATTTAGTTCACTAAACAGTGTAGGAGCTGAGTTAAGAACTTGGACATAATCTTTATCCAAACATGTTCAATATGACACTGGCTTCCAGGCCTTTCCAATAACAGTCCAGTCACTCTCTATTTGCCACTGTCGACCACAAACCACGGGGGAGAGCTGGCTGGACAAAGGGAAGCTTTCATGCTTTTAATGCGGAGAACACCATCAGCAAGGATCTGCATTTGAGGGTTGGGCCTAAACATCTTTTTGTCCGGGGGAAACCTGACGTGTTCACTGCCCTGTGAATGAGATGCACATTTGGGTTTGAGCCACTCAGCGTCTGCGGCCTCCCACTGGGGGTACCTGCCTAGCCTCAGGGTTAATTAATTGAGGTTCAATGCACTGCTGGAGGAGCATTATTGCATTTGATACTCTACATCTGTGGTTTAAAACTCTTCCATTGTCCGATACACAAGGGAGGCTTTAAATGGGAAATTAGCATTCAGACGATCACGCGGTCCCCCTGCTTCTCAAAGAGCCGCTATGCTAATGATGCTGGTGCAAAACGCAGTGACATTATACTGCCCCATAACGCCTCTGAGTCAGCTGTGAAGGGCAGTGCGGTATGGAAAAAATTAAGGTAAAGGACTGAAGAATTGCAGTGCATCACTCAAGTTAATGTTTTATGCTTCTTATAAAAAAATATTAATAGTAGTAAATAAACTGATCAATAGAATAGAATAGAATAGAATCTTGTTCATGACAGGAGCTAGCTGTTATCAAAGCTACTATATAACTGCTATACTATAAACTGTATAGCTACTCTCAAAATGCTGAATATCATTAAGTCTGGCATATTTCTTAAGGATGAATATTGTCCCAGTTCTACTGTGGCATACCAAAGTTAATGAATCAACAGGAAGAACATAATGATGTGAAAGGTTGGTTAAATAGCTGGAATGTTACATGCCACCGAAATAAATGAAGGTATTAGCTGAGCTGATAGCTATAATGCAGCCTTGTCACCTTCCTGTAGGTTTAGAGACATACTCATAGCATTTCAATCAAGACTTAATGTCTTAGAGTAAGGTACACACAAATACTGGCAGATTCGACCAGGGAACCTGATTTGTACTTTCCTTATTTGTACTTACCCAGAATAAGAAAATATGCATTTGACTAAAAGTACCTTTTCATGTGATTTTTCAAATCATATCTTCAACCAGACCAATATTTCTTATATTATGTAATTGTATATATTTGTTGTCAGTGTAAATAGCTAAGTGGTTCATGATGGTTTTTGGTGGATCTCACAGGTGTTTGTAGGTATGAAACAAGAACAAAAATTGTCATGCTGTAGGTTATACCCTTAGGCTCTGCAAAGCCAAATGTAAGTATAAGTGAGTATATAAGCATGACACACAGGAATTGCATAATATGGAAGATAGTCTGTTAAGAATACAACAAAACAAACAAACAGCAATAAATAATAATAATAATAAAACACCTGTCAGTTTATTTAAGCATACAGTTGCTTTAATTCGTAATGTCCTTAAGAGGAAAGAACTTCAGTTTTTATGCAGCTTAAATACTATGTAAAAATCACAGTTTTAAGAAATGAATATTAGAATGTTGCTCTGTTTTGTCCACAGGCAGTTTGAAATTTAAATTATTTAATGGTCCTTGTGGTATGTTTGAAAAGATCCACTTGACTTTGTTGTGCATTACGTCCCAGCTCTCTAATTGCATGTCAATAAATCATGCATTTGAGAGCAACGTATAAAAAAAAAAGCTAATAGACAATTTCTGTCTTTATTAGCGGGTGTGCTCTGCTTTTGAGACAAAGTGGGCAGAGCTACGCTAAGATCTAATTTAAAGTGCTCTGCCATAGATGAAAACTGTGGTTTACTCTGTGCTTTTTATGCTTGTGTGGGATGAAATGAGTCTTCATTAGAACCAGGAGTCCTAAAACCACCTGGAAAAGCCTTGACTCAATTTACTGAGAGCCCTTTGTATAAATCACAGTAGGCTTTATATTTTCCCCATAACATGTTTCTTTGTCCAACTGAGTTGTTTTTAGTACCACTTTTTGTAAAACGCAAACCTTTTTGCTGCCCCATTTGTTCTTAGTTTGTGCATTCAAGGAGGAAAAAAAAAATTAAATGTGTCTTTGGCTTGTTTTTCTTTTCAGCTTGTGTTCTGAGTGCGTACCTTACAAATTGACCCCTAAAAATGATGAGCTGTTTGCAAGACATACATGCATGAAGTGTACCTTGTTAGAAGACACTTAAATAAAAGGGCAAACCCTTCAATGCCCTATTTACTTGTGGCTATGTGCTCTCAGTGTGCTCACATCATTCACCAATAAGCAGAGGAGGCTTTCTGGCTGGTGGAGGATTCACCAGCCTTGGAGATTTGTGCAGTTAACAGTTTCATTTCTGTTACCAGGCTTGTGTATCTAAACATTCAGAAATATGATGAAAAGCCCAATTTCCTTTACAAAAAATAAATAAATATTGTGAGAATCCTTGCGTTTTTCCAAATCTCGGATTACTGCATGCACAAATTAACAAGTCTTGTGTTGACCACACAACATACTCTACATAGGGTTCATGTTGGAAATACCTCTTGACAATGTCAAGAGTGATACATTTTATTTTTAAACATTCCCTGTGCCACATTAACCATTGTCCATCAGGACGAATACAGCAAGATTATCTATCCATCCATCCATTTTCTATAACCGCTTATTCCATATGGGTCGTGGTACAGCAAGATTATTTGGATATGTTTACATTCACACCAACTGTTGAGAATAGTGAAATAAATATGAACCAAATTTTTCAATCTGGAGATACTTTGACTGCAGCTAAATCAATATTCTGCAGTGATATTTTTTCGTTTTATGAGAGATTTCAAAAATGATTCGTCTTGGTAGAATCTGAGACATTTTGCAAATGATCTGTACCATGATATACTGTCCTTGAATGTAATAAATGAGATATCCCATTATACACCTTATCGCTTGTCTTTTTACATGTATTCGGTACTCTTCTCTTAGTCATATTTCATTTGACTCACTCCCTCACCTTTATGCAGTTTTAACAAAAACTGCACAAATCAAAATTTTTGAAAAAAAACTTCATTCCAAAAACAGTAATTTTCAGTAATCGAAAGATACTTTAGTGTTTTGAAACGCAAACAGAAATAATTTTATTGACATCCTAATAACCACTAACACTTTTTTTGTAATTAGGTTATAGCATTGCAAATGACAATTTGTTCATTCCAGTGGAGGAAAAAGACCATTTATTTTTAAGAATCTTCTTCTGTAATACATGTTGTCTTTAGCACATTTATTCGGGATGCTGATAACATTTCAGTCCTATATAATAATTTTGGCTGTATTGGCTGAAGGAGTAACATTGTTAAGAGCACAGAGTGAATGTATAGATTGCATATAACTAAGAGCATTCATCTTACAGTGCAATATGGCAATACTTGTAGCAACATAAATGTTTACATTTCAAGTAGTCTATGTAGTTAATCCTTTTTTAATTTATGAGTTTATTTATGCACACTGCATGCATTAGCTTTTGCACATGTCTTTTTCAACCATCCATCTTTCAGCTTCTTAACCAATACAGGCATTCTGGAGCGTATGGCAGACTTCATGGTGCATTTGGAGAGCTTTCAATGTGTCCTTCTTGTTGGTTGCCTTATATGTGACTCTAAACAGTAGTATATAACTAGTTAGCTAAGATCCACATAGAAGTACAGTAATTTTTAAACCAACTGAAGTTAGTTTGAGGAAGATCTGCCCACTCCTACAACTTCTATGGCCAATGTGTTGTTTAGCTCTGTAAGGAGGCTTTTTATTGTCCTTTAATAATTTCCTTGCAGAATTTGTATGCTTCTCTCCTTTTTCTTCCTTTCTGTAGCACAGTTATACTTGGAGCTATGGATTAGCATTCAGGTGTAATCAGCAGGCAATCAGAGTAGCTAAATCTAGACTGATAGGTTAAGCAGCACTAAAACTCTTCAGGCTCGTGCAAAGAAAACTGAAGGGGGGCATGATCCCAATTCAAAAAATCCTGAAGGGCGTCAATAAGGTCAAGCCTGAAGACTATTTCAATATTAGCTCTGACTCAAGGTCACAAGGATACAAGGATTTGGAATGACATTCCTAATAGATAGCTAGCAATGATGGCTTTAACAAAACAGGGGGATTGAAACAAGCAATGAAGACAAAAAAAAAACAAGCTGCATTTCAACTTCAGCACAACAAGAATAAAAGGCTTGAAACAAGATATCGGAGGGTGACAAACGAACTACAGCCAACTTGTATGTAACCACAAAAGGCAAGTGAATTACCGGGCTCATCAACTTACTTTACCGCAACCAGAAACATCCATATCCCCTCATTATACACTTTCTAGCATTAAGTTATATAGTATTCATACAAGCTGGAAAGCCCTGTTTGTATTAGAGTTCTTTTTAAGTTCTTATGGTCTGTAGGACATAAAAACACTGTCTGCTAAAATGGACAAAGGCTCTTCTAATGAAAGGACAGCGGCTAAGGTGGCAGAAGGCTGAGAAGCTTCCTTACTCCTTCTCAGATCCCTCTTCTCATACTTATGGGTACTAAAGGAGGCTTGTGATTGTATGTTCATGTGGGTCACATTGAAGGTGCGCATAGGTTTGAAGCTTTTGTGCTGGAGCTGGTGTGCTCCGTGTAACCACTCGAGATGTATGCGTATGCGAGTATGTGTGCTCACCTCAATTAACAGCGCTTCCTGCTGCTGAAGCAGACAGGCGCTTTCACAACAGAGACAAGCTCAGATCCCTTTCTCTGCACATCCTTGTCCTTCCTCTGTGCAGTGGCCTGCCAGGCTCCATAAAATGCACAAATTAGTGGGTACGTCATGTTGCGGAGCTGCCGTGTGCAGAGAGAGAGCAGAAAATCGAGTTGTCACAGCAGGACCCATGTAATAGAGACTCTGTTCCCTCAGTTCTGGCTCATAATAGCCAGGGTGAGACAGATGAACCACAAGCCTGAATATAGCTTCATATTCCCCCACTATTAACCCCTTTGGTACCAAATTTAAATTTCTCTCTATTGCTCTATGTTGCAGTCATAAAAGCATAGTTCTTGTGCTTAATGTAAATTAAGAATACTAAGGATTCAAACTAAATTTACAAAAGAAAAAAACTGAAATAACACTTCGGTAAATGAAGTCTACAATGTTTCATTAATTAATGATTTTTTCTTTAGAAAAAAAAAAACGTCAATCAACTCAATTGAATTATTTTAATATCTCTGCACCTCATTTATGCAATGCATTACATGGGTACATCGGCTAAAGGATTTTGGATAAATGATCTTTATAATTCAAAATGACCTGGACAGGACACTATTATTTACCAGAAGTTATTAGAACATTAGCCAGTGCGAGGGCATTTACAAATTACAAAAAGATTATCTATATCCATCCATCCATTTAACTATTCATTTGTCCAGTAAAGGGTCATGATGTTAGCAGGTATCCTATTCTAAGAAGCATAGGGCACAAGGCAACATCCTGGGTTTCAAATTTTATTTTATGATATAAGAATATGGGCAGTACAGTAACTTTGGTTTTTACTATAGCCTTACACGTCTTAGTTTGGATTTTGGAATTCCACCCCAATTGCGTTTAGAAATGTAATGTTCTGAGTAGTGAGTTTTTATTTGAGTACTGCGGTTTATTCCAATGGTCTAAAAGCATGCATTTAGGTGAACTGGGGTCCCTGAATTACCTGTAGCGTGTGCGATGCTATCAAAGGTGTCCCTCTGCCTATTGTCTTACGCTTCGTCAAATATTCTCAAGGCTCACTATGACTAGGTATTGGTCTGAAGTTTATGCTAACTGGTTGGCTGAAAAAGAAGGAACTTGTGTAAAGGGAACAACAGCAAGGGGTCTTTTGAGAAATGTCTGAAAAATGAAGGTACCTATGTATTTTAATTGTACTTATTAAAACTAAAAGCGATATTATAATCTCATGCATCGACACACCTAGTGGTCACATTCTCTTTTTTTAACTACATTGCAAGTATATTTAAATAGACCTTTCCTAAGGATATGAATGCAGCCTGCTTATCCCCCCTTACTGTTATAGTCACTGGAATGTCTCTGCCCTCCAGTGATGATACCTTTATGAAACAGTGCATGATTAAGGCCTGCAGCATCGCGGAGGATGCCTCACACCCTTCCCGCAGTCTCTTCGTCCTCCTTCTGTCTGGCAAGAGGTACCAGAGCATCTGAGCCATTTCTGCCAGACTCTGCCACAGCATCTTCCCCATGGCTGTCTGGCCTCTGAACTATTTGATGCCCCCCTGCTCACAGATTTGAACTGTAAACTAACTCTGGCATCCACCAGCACGTTGTCACTTTTCTGTCATTTATACTGTTACTGCACTGTTACAAGTAGTCTTTATTTATCTATGATATTGACTTATTATTACTACATATTACATACCACTGCTGCTTCCATCATTGCATTCTTTTTATAGTTTAATTGTACCTTGTGTTTCAAAGTTGTAAATGTGTCCCCCCTCCCTTGCACATGTCCTCTCTATCCATTTATATATAGGCCTATAAGCAGCACTGCGTGCGGTGTACCAAACTTGATTGGTGCAGCAATAAAGCCCCACTTAACCTAGTTTGACTTGACTTTTAAAAAATTACATACGATGCTCACAGAAAGTCTTGGGACACTTGCATAATTCTGTAATAATGTCACAAATTTATTGATTTCATAACAAAAGTCCATTGACAAATATTTATTTTATCTGCATATATCTCCGGCCCAGACATTTTCTTTTTATTAAGTGTCATAATTCTTTGGACTGACTCATTCAGTTCTGTTTAACTGCAATTGTGGTCATTGGCTCCCAAAGGGATACTAAACACAAATGTTTAGTGTTTTGTGCTATTGCAAAAGTGTTACTAATTAAAAAGCACCAAATGGGACTTCTTGTCAATGAACCTTTTAACTCAAAACAGCTCTTTTAGAGCTATAAACTGGGTTTAAAATTATTACTACATGAAATTAATATTTTACTTAAAACTACTGGTTGTTTCTAATGTGATATAGATTTTTTGTAAACAAATAAAGTACTCATGTTTGTTACAAAATTAATACATTTTTACTGAATTATGCAAGCGTCCCAAGACTTTTTGTGGGCTCTGTAAGCTTTCTAAAGCTCACTATCATGTTTTGTTAGTCAGGTTGATCAGATTTGTTCCACCTGTGCTACTTAACAATGAACTGTAGACATAACACATGGGTAAAATCCCTCACTGCCACTCCCTTTATGAAAGTTTGCCAAGAAGGGAAGGTGTTGGACCTGCTGGTGGTCTTACAAGGTAGCCAGTTAGTGAACAGTATGTAAAGAGATTTTTTAATTCAACCATAAACCCAAACACAAATTCATTCTTATGAAAAAGATGTGGTCACAGATCCCGCAATAGCCCTACAGAGCATCTCTTTGCATTCCCTTCAGCTCCCCCCATTACTGATTCTATGTCCCATGAAATAGCCCCACCTGAAATTCAAAGCCAATGAAAATCCTGCTGTAAGTTTGTTTGCAACAAAATGCACAAAGTTAAAAGACTTCCACCCATCTAATTTATATAGTCAGAAACATAGCTGGTTTAATTCTCAGAAGGGTAACCTCTAAATCTATTGCAAGTAACTAACTCTAATGACAAACCATTAAACTGCAAGTGATGTAAATGACTGTTGAAATACTTTGCCAAGTAAATATACAATAGTTAGTTAAACTTGCAAACTAGGGTGGCAGACTGTGATGTAAATGTAGCTGTGGTGGCTACCTGGACCGCTGTGATGGATGGTCTGGCAGGTTTTCTGATGTACAGTAGAAGGTGCTAAAAGCTACACAGGAG
>JAAGVU020000040.1:25867431-25887753 GCA_011763525.2 Mormyrus iriodes
CTGGGAACACAGGTATACAAAAACAGGGGAATAAATATACAAACCAAATTAACCAAAGACACGGGAAATAAACAGAACTCCCATACAATAAACAAAACCCAAGAAACCTGACAGGGATGAGGCTGGACTTGAACCCATGACCTGGGACTACAGCCTTTGTGCCACCAGCACAGCCCACTGAGCTACAGAGGCCAGGGAACACAAGAGAACCACAAGGGTTAGACTAGACAGACAGAGGAGGAAGCCCACAGAGGGAGGGGCCAGCGGATGCCAATCATGACACTGTAGTGCTTATGAAAATACATCACACCAAGATAATCAAGAAAATAAGTTCAGCTCAACAATTCACAATGTTTTCACTTTGGCCAAAACAAATCTTTCTGATGGAAAAAAACTGGTCTTCACTTGGCATTGTGACAGTATGACTGCCCTCAAGCTTTATACCTTCTGCTCAGAAATGGAACACTTTTACCACAATCAAACAAATCTGGCAAGGAAATCCACAAATTTACTTTGAACTTGAAGCATCATGCTGGGGAATTAATGGGAAATGGAGAACAATGAAAATATTTAAATACTTGCAACTCAGAGTATCTAATTGTAAGAAAGATATTATGTGCTGTTGGTATGTAAAAGTAAATTAATGGTGACCCTAAATAAATGAATGGAAAACCTGCCATTTCAAGGCAGACAATGGAAAGACCAGCAGCACTAAAACTGCTGAAAACTTAACAGTCTTCTGTGGATACATGTTACCAAACATGAGAGAAGAGTGCTTTAAATCTTTATTTTAGTAATGGTAGCATGCTTAAATACAAGTTTAAAAGATGCAAAGACAAAGCATGTATCGTTCGATTAAGTGTGTGATGGAAACTTATACATTTTACTTCAGTAGACGGTAGGACTGGCTGCACATCACCATACTTTATTATTCATTTTTAATGTTTTGCTGTAAATTTTATGCCATGTACTGATATACACATGAACAAACCTTAAAATTTGAAGCAATATAAAGAGATATGAATGGAGGTCTTTTGTGACAGCTGATTAAAAGCCAATTTACAGTTGAATACCCTTATTTTCAGCTTTGGGGTAGAAGTAGGAGGCTGGTTGGGGGTGATGAGTAGGGTGATAGGGTAAAGTGCCCTCCCCCACGCCACCCCCACCCCAAACCTGCACCCACATAATCTCCCAGGGAATTTTAAAGTATCCTGTTACTTGGCAACACCGCAGCCACATGGACCCATTGAGGATGCTGACCAGTACCGAGCAGGTCCCTGACCTGGGGCGGCCCCCCGGCAGGCTGGCTCCTCCCCCTGGCCGCTCCAAATGCCACGTGTTTGAATTGGAGCCATCTGCCTTGATATTCACTACATCTTTAGGCACAGTGGGGGCCTGTTTAGCCCCTGACTAAAGTCCATAATGAGCCATCTTCAGACCAGCAGTGGAGCTTGTCCATAAATGGGGGGCGGATTCTTGACGACATCTCATGTTGAATAATTAGCACTAACCTCGCCAGTGGTGCCCTTCAAACCCCATTGGGAGGTCTGCAGTTACCATCAACAGGGATTATAAAGCAATACTACTTTAGATACTGTTTTAGAATATTAATAAATTCAAATAGAGAAGATGCTGAATGTTGCAGATTATAAAGAGTTCAAGTAGAAGTCATTTATACAGATGGTGTAAACTGAGAAAGTTACAGAAATATGGTATAAAATATGAGAATTATGTTATGCCACAGATCAAGAACTTGGGTAAACATTGGTTTCCGTATTGCTGATGGATTTGCAGATGTTTGTTAGTCACATGACCTTCAATTTACAAATCATCAGTAGTGTGCATTGTACTGTATTTCTGTTTTAGAATCAGGGTTTTTCTTTATAAAATCAAAGGTAGGTGGTCAATGTCTTAATTTGAATTAGTGGCTGTATAAACGCTGTATCAGTAACTTGGGAATGTAGATTACTGGATGTGTGTTACTCAGTTACATGTACTGAACCTTTTGAAGCTATTGTGAAGGTCACAATCATAATGAACAGGGTTGCCAACTCTCATGCATCAGGCATGACACGCTTTCAGACTCATGCTCACGCAAGGAATCTTACGAAAATCTGTATTATTCCATAATAAACCTAAAATTAGCTACATCGAAAGTATTGACTACAGACTATTTACAGACTATTTGCAAGGTAATAAAAGTGTTATATAGATGTATGTGCAGACTTGTTTCAAACTGAAAATCTCATGCCAGCCAGCTGATCAAAGTTGGCAACCCTAAATCAACAAAAAGTTTTGCCAGCTTCTGTTCTCTTTATTGCTCACTCTTAGAAAGACTTCATCAGTTAGTGTGGAAATATCTGAGATAATACTAATTTTTCACTGAAAGCCAACAGTAATAAGGCATTTGAATCAATAGCTGGACAAAACTTTTTCATTTAGAATATTCTGTATCTGAAAAAGGTTTAGCTCAGACCTTGTCTTACATAGTTATAAAGCCAACGATTTTGCACTGACTGAACAGGTTGGGAAGTTTCATAGTCAGAACCTGAAAATGTCTTTTTTGAGATTCCACCTTATCCCCGGTCCACACTGAAGTAGGAATGGCTGTCCTTCTGGATGTAGGTCTGTAGGTTTTCTGTAAAAACATGTTCCCAAACATTTTTTTAATGTAGCATATGTTCATATCTCTAGTTCTAAGTATACAAGTTAGTCCAAGAGTTCAGCAGTTTTCCAAATGAAATGCATTCTAATTAGCTCTACCAGTAGCTCTCCTTATATCTGAAGTTATTCTGTTTTCAGTCATGTTTTGTTAATCATTGTTGTAATACTAAAGGTGACTTTCTGAGTCTTCTTGGGTGACAGATCTGCTGTGACACAGACAGGAGAGCTCCTGAAACAGATCCATTCAATTCTGATTTGCTGAAAGAGTACAGAGTTTGAGGAGCCCCCTTTGTACTTAATTCTTATATCTTTATAATCCTGTAGCAAGGGATCAAATACAGTAAATGCTGGTATTTCTGGACTTGCCCAGGCAATCTTTCTTCGAATCTGGTAGCCATATTTGCTTTCAATTTGATGAGAGAGTAGAAAAGGTATTGACAACCCCGTTTTCAAAAGAGCTGGGACGCCGTGTAAAGTGTAAATAAAAATAGAATGCAATGATTTGCAAATCATTTTACAAATCATCATGTTTATCACCTCTTCTTTTAACAACACCGTGTAAATGTTTGGGAACTGAGAAGATCAGTTTCTGGAGTTTTGAAAGTAAAATTTACTGGAAATAGGGTTGTATAAATAATCTTTGGTCCGATCTCCTTTCTAACTTCCTGTTACTTTTTTCCTGTCAGTGAATGATAAAGACATGTTTGTGTCACAGAACGGACCAGTGGTACACACCCTCACGTGCAGCTCCCAAATGCGGTCTTCGCACCCAATCTTGGTGATGAAATGCATCCATAGTAAGTGGAAACCAATCCTTAGCTTCCTCAGCTGCATACCTCACAGTCAGTGGCTTAAGTTTGTTAGCACTAAGTACTCAGAGGCTCACCTGCCAAAGAGGACAGGACTAACAGGCAGAAACCCTGGCTATGTGCATGTGTGCAATTTGGGGTGTCCCTTTTGCCTGGGATAGTCCACTGTACTCAGGAATTTGTTCTATTTACTTTAACTTTATCCTGTTATTATGGCAGTAGGTGTAACAAGTTACTTAAAGTAAATGAATTAGAGAATGACACTTTGCAACTAAAACACCACTTTGACAGAAAAATTGTGGTGGAATACAGCACACACATGTGGATGGATGACATTCACAGTGCAACATTTTGGCATTTTGATGAGCACACCTGTGCGCAGAAATATTGTATTCACACCCCTTTTCACTTCAGCATTCAAAACAGTTGGTTTGTACCATCCAGGCAGTGTTAATTCGCTAACATTTATACCATTAGATAATTTTTATCATGCAATGACACGAGCCATGGAATGACTATGTCACAAACCTACCATCAGCCGATCAAAGACTTCTGTGGTCCATAAGCTCATGGTCTGTCATGTTTTGTTGCCCTGTTATTACTGCTCCCTCAGTTGACTAACAAGATAATACCAATAAGGTTATCCTGGAGGCCACAGAAAAGCCTCACGTTATCATTCCTGCTTTAAACTCCTATCAAAAAAGCATCTTAACAAAAACAAAATAAAGTGTATTGTAGTAACTTTAGTACTATAACTATTGTTGTAGTTAGCTGTTATTGTTGCTTGAGTGCAGTTCTTTTGAGGACTACATTAAAGCACAACTTTGTGTCAGTCTGCGCCTCCTCATCTTTATTCACCACCATCGTGATGCCTTGGTCTGCCCGTTGCTTAAATATAGATAGGGGTGGATTATATGGAAACATTATTTTAATAAGAAAATATGAGACGTAACAATGTAAAAAACAAAGACATCTGTGTACAAGTGTGTGTCTGCATGGGGATGACTCATTACTACTCCAGATGTAAATTTCTACAGAACATTCAAGAAGACTGTCAGTATAGCAGAGTCAGCAGCAATGCATAATAGAGAGGGCCACATTCAAGCCAGCTGCCTACATCTACACCGAGGTAAAAATGAGATTTATTAAAGTGTTAGTATTCTATGGCATGTTGGGTGTGGCTCAGCTAAGCAGTAATTACCTGCCATGTAAGCACGCTGTTCAAATCACAGCATCACAGCTGCTACCAAAGCTTCAACCCTCATTCCCCATCCATTCTTTAGAAGTTTTTATTCAACCTGGATATACATGTACAACTTATGCCTGGATTTCACAACAAATCTATGTTGCACTAAGGCTATCAGGCAGCAGACAGCACTAATGAAAATTTAATTTTTATAGCTTACTTGTGTTTCAAAATAGTTTGTGCAGTTAACCAATGACTTAAATGCATGCATACCTTCAAAAAATCTTTTTTCCGTTTGCATTTTCGTTAGTTTTTTTAAACAGATCATATATACTTACTGTATATAATTTGCCTGTTAAACAATGTGTGGCCGTGTGGGAAATTAATCATAATCAATGCACATATCCAGCATTTTAGAATAATCAATACTAGAATTCATAAGAAAATGAAATTCTGAAGTCCTAAACAAAATTATGTTTTACAAAACAAAATAAAACATAACAATAAAAAATTATGATGCAGTATTATGCCCTGTGCTGAACTGGCATGATATCCAGGGTGACCCCGACGCTACACATCCATTGATAGCCTCCAAGGTTACTAGACAAGTAATTATGAGAGATGGGTTGATGAATGGATAATATTAGTCCAAAAAACTCAATTATATTACAAAAAGTGTAACAAAAAAGGCATGCTTTCTGTGATAAGATATGCTTTCTATGGTTAGTAAGCTACAGGAGACATTCAGTCAAACACCTTGCAATTTGTTTACTTAAATTCTGCAGGTATGTCAGGTGACTCATGGTTCTGAGCCACAGTTGTGAGCGTTGCCTTCCAGCATTCAGTGTTACATTTCTTCATGATGTACTACTGTAGGAGAGCAAGAGTTTTGTCAAAGACTCTCTTGGACTTTGGTGCAGAGCCATCTCTTCAGCTTGTGGCTTCTCTTTAGCTCATGTAATCTCATCGTGATCCTCTCACTTTAAACCGCTACGAGCAGTTTTGACAGAAGCCTGTTCGGGCTAATGCTCCTTTGACACAGAGCCCTCAATTAAAGGCAGCTGAAGCAGCCACAATCCCATTAGGGGGCAACGTGGTCCCCTTTGTCGCGCTCCCAAGACATAATTAGCCATAGTTGACAAACGTGTAATGAGGCCACACAAAGGACAGAGGACAGGGGGTGGTGCCCACACGCAGACACAGAGACATGCAGCCTGTGTGCGCAGTTGGCCTGTACTGTCACAGCAGGACTTTCAGAAATACTAATTCTTTGCTCTAACAATGAACAAACATGAAGAATGTCAGTATCGTTTATTTACATGAAGAAAGCAAATTTTCAGTGTTAACCACAGAACTGAATATTTTGTACGTTTTCTGAAACAGAAAGTTTTAGTTACAGATTCCTCACCAGCCCAATCACCTACTAGCTTGAATTAATCAATTAATTAATTAATTAACCCCTAAAATTAATGTGAAAACCACATACCCCCCCCCTTTAGTAACCTACTGCAGATTTATAGGTTTAACATGTTATGTAACAAACGAAGAAAACACTGATGATGATTTTATACATTAGGTTTGTCAGTGTATTTATGCAATATAAACTCATGAAAGTTTCATGCATTCACACAGATTGACCGTCCTAACGGAGAGCAATACGAATGTGTTATTACTGAGTTTGTGTTTTTTCAAACTGATTTTATTAGCATAATGTTGAGAACCGAATATACAATAGAGCACTATTTTATGGCAACTAAGAATAAGGAATGCTTTAATCAATCATAAGGTTACATGCTGGAAGTCTGCACTTTCACAAACTGATGTTGTTTTAATTCAAACACTTTTTGTCAGTTGTGTGAATCAACCGGTTCTGATTTAGCAAAAGCTGGGTTGCCCTCTAGTGGTCAAACAGTGGCTTTATGATAGGCATCCCAGGACCCAAAATATGGACAGACATGCATAACACGTTTTCTAACTACCAAAGACTCTCCAGTAGCAAAGAGTTTCTAACTTTCTATGTCTCACTAATCCACACTAGTCATTCTGTCTATCCAAGCAATGGCGTCTTTGTTTCCTCCAGCCCCCCCATGGGCTGCATTCTCTACATCTCACCTAACACTGCAGTTTCTCCCACATACCACTTTATGTGCCTGCTAAGCAGTGCAGAAATCATGCAGCACACACATTTTAACTTTAACTTAACTTCATTAATAATTTTGATCATGTTAAATGGGCATATGGTTGGGGCTGCGGATCCACGGGCAGCACTGCATAGGGGTATATGAAAATACTGACACCCATGAGTAATGTGATATTATGTTTTGGAATATTGTATTGATTCTCAAAAACACTGTATTGCTTTTTAATTAATAGCTTACATGCAAAGATTTGTGGCAGATGGTGGTTAATTTTGTTTTGTGTTTAAACCCCCGCCTGCTAGATAGCAGTGTTGTAATCTTTAGCCATTTGACTCTTCCACTCCAATGTAACAAGGTAAAGTGAGAACTATGAACCAAGATGGTGGCACGCATAGGCGCCGCGGCCTGGAATTCTCCAATGCCACTCTTTTGTTGTGTAAAATCCATATCACAATGATATGCTAATGGATTCTTTGCTTCCAGTATCAGCATTTTATTTTTCATTTTATTCTTCTTTATTGTGGATGTATATATTGTGGCAATGGGTGTGGATGGGACGGCAAAAGAATTTGGCACCAATGCCATTTGAATAACACCTAACACCAAAATGTTTCTATTTGAAGACTGTAGGGATTCAGGAGCAATATTACATACTCTACAATTGCTCTTTTAGGTCTGCACAGAGTGTTGTAATATGTAGTACCCTGACTCACCATTATAATCCCGATATACTTAGCTCATGTTTATATACCATTATAATACAACTGTATACACTCACCATCATAACTTACAAAAAGAACACATGTGGAACAAACCTCAACTAAGATAATCATAAACATGCATAACTAAATCAAACAGTCAGTGAGGCTCATGGGAGCTCAAATACAGAACAATCCTTACCCATTCATTGCAGACCAGGAAGTGTTGCCCATACACGTTAGCCTGTAGCAACCGCTACATTGCACCCTCTTCTGAAAAAGGGCAGTGAACCCACTGCTTACCAGTTGAAAGACCTAGACTCACTGTGGGGTGCCAGCATACTTCAACCTGGCCAATGGCCCTGCTGAAGACATTCCAGAACTGGTCCCAGGTGTGGATCTTTCATTTACTTCTGGGTAAACTCCTCCAGAGCTCATCCCTCTGGAAGCTGTAAGGTCATAGCCACCCTCACCATTGAAGGTCCTGCCACCTTCACCTCCTTCTTAGCCTCCTAAAGAGAACACTGTCAGCACCCTTTAGAGACCACACGGTCGCTGGGAGAGGCTGCCCTGGCTGATCCTCGACATTGAAAAAGTAGTCCTGCAACACAACCATCCAATGTGCCAGCTGCCCCTCCAGCTTCTTGAAGTTGAGGAGCCAGTGCAGTGAAGAGTGGTCTTTCCTTAATTTGTAGTAGCTAACATACAGGTAGGGCCTAAAGTGTCTCACCCCCTCAACTACTGCTAGCAGCTCCTGCCTGTTGATGCAATAGCCCTGCTCCTACCAGCTTAATTACAGAGTGGCTAAAATATGCGATCACCTTCTCACCATTCTGCTTCTGAAAGCCACCTGACAAGCCTCAGACCATTTAAAGTTTTGATCCTTCTTTGTCATAGCATGGAGGGGCCAGGTGATATCTGCAAACCCCTGGACGAAACAACAATAGTAGGAGGCCAGTCACAGGAAACTGTGGAAATGCTGTCTTCGGCACAGGTCACCCCTCCACTGCCTTCACCTTGGCAAGATCCGGGGCTATTCTATCAAGCCCCACAACATGCCCTAGGAATATTGCCTCTCACTGTAGCAGGTGGCACTTCTTTGGATTGAAGATGCCAGTAAACTCTCATAGCCTCTGTCCAGTGATGAAGGCTGTCTTTGGGCAGGCAGCATAAGACAGGGGAACCAGCCAATATCCACTCCTCAGGTCCAGTGAACTGAGTCAAGTCAATCCGGAGAGCTGGTCTAAGTCATCATCAATGCGGGGTAGGGGATATGAATCTTTCCTGGTGATATCACTGAGTCACCAGTAGTCGACACAAAACCTGAGTAGCGTAATGGTGCACCACTAATGTTAGCATTAGCAAAGCTGGCTGACTAATAATGTGAAAACCAATGGCTGAATCCGAAAGATTTAGACCAGCTCCCGCAGCATACAGAGCTGAAGTGGGGGCTCACTTTGGTTTCTATAATAAAGAAGGCACTAAGGTGATCGTCAAGAGTTATAACATTTGCAAGACGTTGTGTCATGTATCCTGCAAGCACTTTTATTGTTTTTCTGATATAGGCAAATGTTTATTCCTTTGCTCAAACTGTACAAAACATAGCGCTATGATGTTGGATGTTACAGGGACTGTGATAAATGCAAACACAGGTCCCACTCTTCTGATTTTATTAAAACAGTAAACGTTTTCACTCAGTATATATGCATATGGGGGTGTGTTCTTTATACTATGACAGTTTTCCTAAAATCAGATTTTAAAAATCGCAACATATTGAATCATAACCTCTGTGTCATGATAAATATTGTGTCACCAGATACTTGCTACAGATATATTCTTTAATATAATTTGACCTCCTCTGCCAGCCCCTCCCAAGGTTTCTTCCTTCTAGGGAGTTTTTCCTTGCCACTGTCACCTCTAGCTTGCTCACTGGGGGCTTTGGGCGGGGATAATGTAAAGCGCTTTGAGACAATGTAATGTTGTGAAAATGCGCTATACAAATAAAATTGACTTGACTTGGCTTAACACAGCCCTAGCACTTTAGCCTCACAAAAGTTTGTGTATTGGTTTGTGGGGTAAGATTATCCATCCCTAGCCTGGGGTCAGCGGATATGGATGGACATGTGGTGTCAACCAGATGGATTATCTCATCTTAAAAATACAAAAGTCCTTAATGATTTATTGCAAGTTAATTTATTATAAGGACAGACAGACAGACAGACAGACAGACAGACAGATAGACAGACAGACAGACAGATTAGATAGATAGATAGATAGATAGATAGATAGATAGATTTTGATGGTCATCTACATTTTATAGAAAACTAAAAAGGACAAGACAATGTACTGTGGGAAATGTCCACTCTCTGCCCCCACACCACCACTCTGACTCCCGGTGCCTTGCTAACCTCCCATTACGAGCCATCACTGAAGGAGCACCTCGATTAAAAGTGGTAATTGAGAATGACCTCTGTGATGGAGTTCACCGAGGCTTGCATCCTATCTGATCGATAACTTCCCTCGGTGGTGCTGATTCACTATTGGCAGGCCACGTTACACCAAATGTGAGTGGCTGAACGGCCCGTCTGGGTCATCTGCCCCTTATCATGTCCTTATTTCAGCTGTTTATCCCATATCCATATCCATAGAGACACACACACACACACATGCAGGTATAATGGAAGATTTCAGCTGTGACTTCTGTCTACCTGTCTATTGAGGGGCTTCTAAACACTAACAGTAAAATAAACATAATTAGCCATAATTAGCCTGCACTCACTCATATAGGTATTTAATCTTCCATGCATACTTTAGTCTCACCAGTGATGATAAGCAGAGGAGTATGTGAGGAAATGAGAACCCATGAAGGAAACCCATTAGAATGCAGGGAAAATGTGAACTCCACATACTCAGAGTCACTGCTCTGATCCTTGACTCCAAACTCAAGATTCAAGGTGTTTTACCGGCCATGTGCAACATGTGCATTGGAATGCCAGCAGAACAATTTAAGGAATTCAAACAATAAATAAACAGTAGAGGTGCAGGGAAAACATGTAACACTAGTTATGAATTCACATAGGGTACAGGTTCAGCAATATCGTGCTTGTCCAGCTTCCTTATTTTTGATGTGGATGCACTGTGAGAAGCAACTGTTCTTGAAGCAATCTGCTAGTCAGCATTCTGATGCTACAAAACCTCCCTCCACAAAAATACGTATGGTGCATCTGCGAGACCTATTTAACAGTTTGCATATACTGTAATCAAAGTATACATTTATGTATACAAAATATAAGAAATCATTTAAAATGATCCCACCAAACAGTTTTTTTCCATGCACTGCAACCGACAAATTTCTTGACTAATTTTCTCTAACGTAGAAAAGCTGATCTCTTTTGTCTCTTTTCAAAACTAACAAAAGATTGTAAGATTTGTACTCTCTGTGTTTTAGGGGGACGATCAAAAATTTAAGTAAAGACCTTTAGGAGAGAGAAGGAAATAAACCAGGAATGAGCATCTATAAGGAGAAATCATAAGAGCTGTATGATATAGTATAATTTACCATATCAGTTATGCAGTATAAAATATGAGCTTTAACATCAGAGTTCAACCATTTACAGCCTATTGATTTTTTATGCTGCCACCATGTCCTTGCATCGCTGTCTGAAGGGCATTTATGTGAGGAACTGACTAGATTCCTGTTGTCTTTTACTAATGGGGCATATTGTTTGTAGTCATTTAGTCATTATTTTGCCTTTAACAGAGTGATTAATAAAATAATTCTGCATTCCCGGTGTAATCTTGAATAACTAATTATAATAACCAATCTTCTAAACTTGGCTCCATGATTTGTTCAAATGTATCATTTGAATCAGTGCTTTTCTATTAATTACAGGGTTTAAATGCAATGTCCGTGAATATCTTTTCTTAATGTTGAAAAACTTTTCCTAAACTGATTCATATGTAGTAGATATTCAGCCATGTACAGAAGAGATCCAAAATAGAAGATGACCAGCTGTCATAATAAATGGCATAAGCAGCGCAGGCATGTTAGCACACAGTTGCTGCAACAACAAAAGCTTTTTTCTCAACCCTTGCTTGCAAATGGACGTGTAAATGTGAATCTGTGACCTGTGACGGACTGCACTTCTGCACTTCCAGGCTTACTGCTAATCTTTACAGTACTCGGAATATGTAGGCACAGCTCTTAGGAAACGTGTACTAATTCAGTACATTGAACATAAATGTAAATCACTTTAATTGCCAGATACAAGTACTGAAAAATGTTAATACAATTGCAAAAAAAATCAGGTATATATTTGGCTCCATGAACCAAATCTCTGCTGGGTTTTATGTGTCATTCTGTAATTTTTTCTCTTAAAGTCATGTTTCAGATCTGATGTCTGTATCTTCTGGTTAATCTTGGTCCTTTTTGCTCCTCTAGGGCCAAAGAAAATCCATTTCCCCGCAAAACATGCATGTCAGTGATTACCGTGTACAATAAAAATCCTAAACTCATTATGAGAACAAGAACCTTTAAATGCAGCTCTTTATTTTATTTGAATAGAAGAAAAGGTTCATTCACAGTAATTATTTTTACATAGCAATTGATAGAGCATGGGGAGACGGCAAGGATGTGTGTCTTCACGCAGGGTCTGAACCTCGGCTTGAACAAGGTCCATTAAACTCTGATGAGGAGGAAGTGCAGAATAAATGGTGCTGATGGCATTTATGTTGAAAGCTTGTTTTCCCCAGCTAGGCAATTAAAGGGAACATCGCACAGAACTGGTGCCATTGTCAGGCTGTTGCAAGATGGTGGTAAACAGCATTCAGACAATTGGGTGCCTTGCATCACACTTAACATCCAGGCTCTTGTCATGAATGCTCAGTCAAATTCCAGCTTTCCAAGAGAGAAGGCTTCTTAGCTAATGTAAAATTAACCAAATCATACTTTTCATAACACAGGTTTCCTTACATTCAATATCATTTGGGTATAAGGCAAACTGACATCATAAGAGTTGGCATGCTGAGTTTCTTTAACCGTAATGGTTTTATTGGTGCAGGCAATTTGTAGTATAAATGCATCTCAGATCAATTGGCATGCAGAGGAACACTTTGTGGAGCAGCATGTTAAGCAAACGCATTGTCTTGGTCGCTGAACTGGAAAAGTGGCAGTGAAGGAAGAACGGGCACAGTAATTTATGTGCATCAAGCTACTCGTAAAGGTGGTTCAGATGCCAAAATGGTTCTCCTACAAATGCCAGGAGCTTTTATAAATACAAGATTATCCAAAGCAATTATATGGTCTCATTTTGGAATTCATAATGCTAATTTGGAAAAAAAGCAAAAAAAAACAAATGAAATGTGTCATTTGGTGCCTTTAATTGCCAATGTGTGAAAAATACAAGAAAATGTCCTAGTGTAACCTTGGGGATAAGTTATTGCGTTAAGCTTCAATTGTTCAAATATATAATTAACTGTATAGAGTGGTAAATAATATACTTGTTAAGTGCAATAGTGAAGTAAGTTACTCTTGGCAAGGACATAATTTAAGCAAATATATGATGCAAAGTGGTATCTAATAATGAAACCTAAACATTGCTAAGGAACTGAAAAATGCTCCCTGTGTCTCTTGCATTTCCTTCCGCAGCCCAAAGACATGTAGTTAGGCTAATTGGTGTCTCTAAATTGCCCACAAAATATGACTGACTGAGTGTATGTGCCCTGCAATGGACTGGCAGCATGTCTATGGGGCACCCCTGCCTTATGTCCTATGCTGCCTAACATAGGGTTGGGGGGGAGGGGGGTGGAGCCTAACACAGATAAGAATGTAGAGGATGGATGGATGGATGGATATACTGTATTGCAAAAACAGACCCATTAAGCTTCATTATTTTTTTCACAGCGAACACAAGGCACGAGGCAGGGGTGAGGGAGTTCCTATCACCCTTATTGATACTGTAAAATTTTGAAAAATCAAGATATTTCTTCTTAAATGTAACCTTAAAGCCAATAAAAAAAATAATATACTAATTAGCTGAACCAATAACTGAAAAATATTGGCTACAAAACTGTAGCTGTAGCAGCGATCAGGGGTAAGCAATCACATTCAACATCATATACATAAAATGATGTTTACAGCTAAGTAGCTTACACCTGTTATCAATGAAAGTGATTCTGATTATCCCCTAATAAAATCTACTGTTCCTGCATAATCTCCTTGAATTTTTTATGATTGCATTCTTGTAGGACAGCAATGTTTTTCCAGTGAGAGACCGCAAAATATCTATGGGATCTTACTATTGAAAGGCACTGATTAGGAGAGGAGTATGTGAGAAATAAAGGCATTGGATGTATCATAATGCACAGCGAGTGCTCAATAAATGGAGACAGTTGATGACAGGACTGGTAGAGAAGTTATCAGGGAAGCTACTAAGAGGCCTTCAGCAACAAAGTACAACAGGAATTCTGGCTGGTAGGGGTTACTCTTTTCATAACATTTATTGAGGGTCTGGGCTATGGGGTAGATTGGAAAGATGGAAACCACTTCACAAAAAATAAAAACATCCATTTTGCAAAATTAATACATTAAATCACAAAATCCACAAGGTGTCACAACGTCAAGACACGGTACGACCCAAATGCAGGCCGTATTCTAACAGAACCCACATAGGGCTGTTTATTAGGGTAAACAAGACAGGATCACAAACATGGACATGCAACAATGGCTAACTAGACACTAATATAACTGACTAACAAGGGATCAAACACAAGGCAGCTGTGGCTGGTTAGCAGGAGGGCAGGAACAAGAAGTAAGGCTAACAAGCCCTAGGCGTGGTTAGTTTAGAGCCACACCCAAGGGTAAACGAGGGACTCAGACACGCGGAGCGGGCTGGACCTCACACAAGGTATTAGTTTGGGGGTGGGTTGCACACTTTTGCAGGTGTGTACCTAGAAATTCTGAACCCCCTGACTAGATGCCACCTTGGGCCCCCCTGCCCATATTTTACATATAAATTTTACATACTCAAGGGCCCCTATCAAGTGCTGGACCCGCTGAATCTGCCAGGGTATCCATGCCACTCTGATGCCTTTGTCCTTCTCATTATCTATTTTTCCCAATGTTACATTAAAGATGGAATTATACTCTGATTTCTGATTCATGTCACAAAAACCAAAATTTTCAATAAAGGTGTGTAGATTTTTTTATATCCACTGTATAATGCCAGATATTCACTGTGTAAAATCGGTGTGATAATATTGATAACACTTCTACATGGACTTTTAATGAAATCCCCAATCTGAATCACAGCTGGTTTTTAGAAGGGTAATCAATGATTTGAGTATTTTTCTTCTGTGTACTTGTGTTCAGCTTGATACATTTCTTGCTAATTGTATAAATTACTTTGGGACAGATTGGCAAACAGAATCACATGACATTAAGGATGGGAAGAAGAATCCAGGATTTTCTATAAGACTGTTTTTAAAACAAGCATAACAAATTCAGTGCGGGTAATGAAACTGAATGAAAGCTGTTGCAGAATCGGGGGTAGGAATATTCATTTGCAATCCCTGTCTGGCTATGACCCAGTGCAAGGATGGGCATCTGTGTCTTAGTGGGATTATTGAGGTGAAAGAAAACTCATATTTTAATAAGGAACAGGAGAATTGAATATGCACATTTGTCACCTGACTTTACAGCACCCTGAAAAATCCAAAAATATCATTTCAGAAATTAGTATTTATACAGTAAAAATAGAAAGTCGAAATGTCCCCAAAACCACTTAAAAACATTATGATCAATTTCCTAAATATTTTCCTGTTAGTATTAGCTGACAAACCTTCAGTGTGATTGACACAGCATGACAAAGGAATCCAGCTGCTTACAATGATCACTGTCGCATTGACTTTGGACAGAGGCCTGGCTGGGAGACCATTCCCGCAGAGACATTCGGCAGCCAAGGCACAGAGATTGTCATGCTCTACACCCCCTGACTGCTGTCTTGGGCCCATTGATCTCCCATAGCTTGCCTCTCCTCTGCCTTCTCCTACTTTCTGATAAAACTATTGATCCACACACAGCCAAGAGCTTTCGATTTTCTCATTTGGACAGGCCAATTAAGATGGTGAGTAATTGTGATTACACTGATCTGTGATCCATTGGATATCAGGGAGGGCAAAAAATAAAAGCAAAACAAAATAAAAGCTATGTAAGAATATTATGAATCGATGTCATAAATTTCTCTGAAAAAATAAAGGTTTATATATTAAAACTCCACTGTCACTCTGGAATTAGATTCTTTTTTGTGCATCAGGAGTATTAGATTACAAGGTTATGTCTATTTTGTCTTCTGAGACTTTTAGATCATTTGACTAATACAGTTGCTAAAAAAGCCTTTATATAAGTGTAAACCAATAATAAACTGTCATCATTCTCATAATTATGTAAATTGTGTGCAGAGAAGCTGTAGGAAAAGGAATATCTATTGTATTGCATTATTAAATGCAGGTGATGGACGTCCTTGAAATGACCAGCAAAAATTATTTTCATTTTCTTTTTGGTCTAGGCTGTCAAGGGTGTCTAAAGCAAAATAAAGGAAATGGCAAGAATTTTTGATTTTTTTAAATTTCAGCAGTGTCACTGCTGCTCAAGTGGTTTAATGTGAGCAGAAATGCAATACCTCAACCATGACCCTCCACTATTTTCAAGGCAAATTAACTAACAGGTAACCTCTGTTTATTTAAAAACCCCAATCAAGACCAGCAGTTGCCAGACCCAAAATGAGGAAAAGGGTAAGAGCGTAGAAGATGTCAACTTTTGGGATCCTTTAAAAATAATCTGTCATTTTTTATATACTAGGTTAACTGAGTAGTGTAGTGGTACAGACATATTCATAATCACCAGAAGTGCAAAACTAATTATAGTGCTGTTATATGAGTATTGAGGCTAATACTGATGTCTAAGACCGCACACTTGCATGGGCTTTATATAGATTGTGGTAGTTATTAATTTAAATTAGCCTAACTTAATCAACAAAAACCTAAAGGAAATTCATAAATTTTAATCATAGTTTATAACAGGCATATTGGGAAAAATATTGGGAATAAGTAGCATTTGCTAGTATGCATGTAGAGCTATGTCCAGTCATTTAGGTACAGTGTACACTGATGTGTGAGAATAGAAACTTGGGGACCCACATGCAGTTACTGGGGAGTTTATACAGGAAACTGGCAAACAGAACAGTAATGAAACAAGAGAGATTGAGAGCTGGAGGAGCCAGTCCTACGAACTCCCCTGAAGTCCGAGGGATACAAGGGTGTGGGAGGGTTGAAGCTGGAAAGGAAGGGCAGGTATGACGGAGAAGAAACACTCAGTATGCCGCATGAATTCAACACTAACTCACACTGAGTGCAGGTTCAGGTAAGTATTTAACGACACGCAGCAGGTTGCTCCGAATCAGCTGCACTCGTGAAGCCACGTGTACATGTGGGACGTGACATAATGTCATGTTCCAGCACAATACAAATACAAATTCACTGGTGTCTGAAATAGCCTGGCCATTGGTTCAGAAATTTGGGTTTTCCTTCCATCCATCCATCCATCCATCTTCTGTAAACTCTTGTCCTGTTCAGGGTTGTGGGGGGTCTGGAGCCTATCCCGGAGGCTACTGGTACAAGGCAGGGAACAACCCAGGACAGGGTATCAACCCATCGCAGGGCATACTCACACATGCACAATTTGGTAACTCCACTCAACCTCAGCATGTTTTTGGACTGTTGGAGGAAACCAGAGTACCTGGAGGAAACCCCACAACGACACAAGGGAAACATGCAAACTCCACACATGGAGCCCATACAGGGACTTGAACCCCAGTCCCAGGGGTGTGGTGTGACGTTGCTAACCACTGTACCATCATGCTACCCCTTGAGTTTTCCTTTCAATACAAAATATAAATGTACTTATGACCACTTTCCTGAATACATTCATTGTGTGGGTAGCACCTTGGTCCCACATTTCTATGGTTGGTGTAAATGTTTTGCATTCTCCACATGTTCATGCAGATGCCCTCAGGATGCTATGCTGTCCTCCTACACCTAAAAAATGCATTTAGGCATCCCTAAATTAATTGCATGTGAGCGGGTGTCCTGCAATGAATTTCCATACCATCCAGGGCATTTCTGCCTTGTGCCCTGTGCTTCTTGGGATTGGCTTTAGGCTCATCATCTCTACTAGATAACCAGTTATCGACAGATGGATGGATGGACTGACGGATGGATGGTGGACTACATGCTTAGTGATGTTAGGTGCCAACACAACTAAGCATCCATGCAGCCATATCCAAGCTAATTATTGGGTATTCATGTCTAAAATATAGTAAGGCTACTATGAGCGATGAAATTGGGGCTTAATTCTAAATGTAAGTGCCTCCATGCCACGTAAAGATATATGATTGACTGAATCTTTGCATAGAATACTGGTTGCTTACAATATATTTTGGTATTACTGTATTCTCCGTTCAGTGTCTGTTTCTGTCATATACCTGTGCCATACTTTCAATGATTATTACAAATCATTTTCATTTCATTATTGTGTTTAAAATTTCCAAAAGTTCTAATCCTGTATCAAAGCTTTTTTTTCTGGTAAAACAGGTACACAAAATTATAGAAATACACAGGAAACAGATCTGATGCAGAAAATGTGCCGTGATCCCTTGTTATCAATATCCCATCAATTTAGAATCTCATTTCTAGTTAATGTTAGAAAATTATTTAGGAAAGCAAAAAGCATAAATAAACCCCAAACGTTACAAACACAAATATTTGGTATTTAAGGTATTTATAGTGCATTATAGATGGGAGCTTCATAGAGCATTCATAATGCATAATAAACATGGCTACAATGTGTTATGCATTTTTATACATAGTTATAGCCGTGTTTATAATACTTTATGAATGTATTATAATGCATTATGAAGGTATCTATTATGCATTTTACATGAATGCTTTTAGTAACTTTAAGTAAAGTGTTACCAAATATTTTTATAATGAAATAAGCTAGAAACATTTTTAAATTTTCCTGAAAGAAATTCTATTCACAGGACAATTTAATTGGAGAAGCTTGAGGTTAGCAAAATTCCAGACAGTTGTGGGATCACGATACTAAGAAAATGGGAATATTTTAATGTTGAGGTAGTACTGCCTTTGTTCAACAGCTGTGACGGTGAAGTCATTTAGCATGACTAACAATTAAAGAAAAAAATCAGAATAAAAGTAATAAGCCTTCAACCCTGGGAATGTAATTATAGAATGTTACACCCCCCTCTGCAAGGAACGCAAGTACAAACTACAATATTAATCTATCACTAAAGCTTATCTAACATTTTATTATTGGCTCGAAGATGTCAATGGACCGACATTGTCTGCATCATTAAAAATAATCCACCTTTAATGTCGGAGGCATTGTATTTATGTTAATGTTATTCATAGCCTGGCATTCTATAATATTGATCACCAATGTTTGTCTAATAGGAATATAATAAACAATTACTAAAGCAACGTGGGGGAAAGTGTTCGTTTTTCTTACACAAATTGCTACCAGAACAGACCTCCCTACATGAAAGTGACAGTCTGTGTAAAATCAATGTAATATAATGAAATGTGTGTATTTATCATTGGTTCTGTTCTACCACATTCTTTGTATGGGCGTTTAGCATGCATCAAGGTGATACATTGAATCCTTATCATTGGGAATTACAGCACATCTCAAAGGTAATCTTCCATTATGAGTTCAGTTCTCCTGCTTTACAGGATGAACACCACAACCCTTATGACCTATTGTATATTGACCTCCTGCCAAAGTTTGCTTTCATTACTGCACCTCCAAAAATTCCTGACTGTTATCGTTCTTCATTTGGATTGAAAGTGTGTGTTTATGTCATAAAGTCCGACACCTTTTTTCTTGAAATTAATAAAAGGACATGACACGGGGAGGTTGTTTCAGAGATGAGGCAGAGCCACCAAGACATGCTTGAGTATACCCATCTCACTGTTGTTAACCCTATTCTCATACGTTGGCTTCCATTGTTGCATCTGGCAACTCTGGTTGGTGTATTTCACTATCAACACTCTGTCATGAACTCTCAGAATTGGTTGCCTTACTACCTGATTTACAAACACAGACTATAAATTTAGGCAAATATTATTGTTTAAGCAGAGCGGCACCTATGAAACCAAGCTGAGACTGCCATATAAGAACGATACTTCTGTGCCCAAAATCGACTCATACAATTGATTTTGATGTAATAAACTTGGAATTTAGTGCAAGCAATACTAATTTGTGTTACAAATTCAGGGGTGTGGTCCTGTTTCATTGGATTTTTCCACTCTGAAGGAACATTTCGTGCTGTTATGCCTCATCATGGTACAGCATTGCTGTTCCGTTCACATGTTCCATCTTCAAAATGTGATTTATTCATCGTTTGTTTGATGCAAAACTTTGTAAAAACTCAGACAGTTTACATTAGGCCAATAAATTGCATTTCTTTTTTTCTCACCATTCTGTATCACTGATGTGGTTTATACTGAATAAGTGTGGTTATTATTTATCAACCTTACCATGAATTTCAGTACAATACTACAATAAAGTCTTTCATAAAACAAGAAAATACAGTGAAACAAATGACAATTTACAGTACAGTACAGCAAATGAGACATCGAAAGCAATTATCAGAGCAAATATATTGTAATGTCAATTAAGCTCAAAGCTGCAGGGATTTTAGGAACTGTAGCAGCTTGGATTGAAAACTGGTTAACAGACAGGAAGCAGCGAG
>JAAGVU020000040.1:25888195-25902134 GCA_011763525.2 Mormyrus iriodes
AAGTTCTCCCCAAACGAGCTTGATGGGCCGAATGGCCTCCTCTCGTTTGTACACTTCTTATGTTCTTATGTTCTTATTGAATGGTAAATAAAAAACATGATAGTATTATCATGTAATAAATGACAGACCCAGACTTGGATTTAAAGTGCCCATATTACTAATTTAACACCCAAATTTGTGCCACTATTTCACTGCAGTATAGTTTCATTCTGCAAAACAAAGGAAAAACAAAAACATGCATTATGATTCCCCTAAGCTGATGAGATGTTAGGTTCCAAACCCTGGGCTGCCAGAGACATCCCACATATGCTCAGGCACCTGAACTGATGGCACCGAAGCGCCCAGCGTGTTGCTAAACCAGGGCCGTGTCTGCTTTCCATCGAGCCCCAATGTCACACATTATGAAATCGACAGCCAGAGTGGAGAGCATTTGATGGAAACAGCATGGTTCTGTCTGATAAAGACTCAGCTTGAGAATAATTGCAGGCACCACGATATACTTTTTTAAAACTTATTTTGTGTGTGTGTGTGTGTGTGTGTGTGTGTGAGCTTGATCAGTGTGTGAATATGCCATCCCCTCTAATGGTGTGACATTGAGAAAGTGTGACAAACTGTCGAGAACATGAGAATATCATTATATTGTTATGTTTTTTAAATAGACAAGCCTCAGTGACATACAAAAAAAGTAGTAATGTAAGGATCATATGCACGACATGCTGTCAGCCAAGGGCAAAATACTTAACGCAGACCAGTAAAGAGTAAATCACATTCAAAATATGTGACAAAGTCATGGTGATGCATATAACGCATGAAAATGAAAAGATTGGTTTGGATAAAAAAAACCTTGAAAATGTTTGAAAGCAATAAATATTTACAAATTCTTTTTACATATTCCAGAAATGATAAGAAGGTTACTGATTTGCAAAGGGACGGGCCGGGGGGGGGTGGGTTCTTGTTTGGCAGCATCACAAAAATAACTCTGAGCATAATAGTCGTCTTTCCAAATAAAGAAACAGACAAACAAACAAATAAGAAGAAAACAGAGTGCAGTGCAGGTGGTACAAATTTGGTAAAATGTGGTGTAAACATGAAATGTGCAGGTGGGACAATGCTCTGATGGGCCGAAGGGAGTTGGACTGGTGTCCTCCAGACTGGGTGGGGTTACAGAAATGCTGACAGAAAGCATGAAACAAAAGGATGTAGCATTATTACTGTTGTAATAAGTATAATGTAGATATGATATTAAATACTGACATGCTGTACTTTATAAGTGGTATGGAAAATGGGTAAATGTATGGATTGATGTAACATTCATTCATTTATTCATGACATCAACGCTTTTTCATTTTAAATTTAAAAACTCCCAAAGGGATTTTTTTTGGAAAATCTGAAATAGCAACTCGCTCACCCCCCGCCACACACTTCCATCTCCTTGTCCTTCTTTCGGCCTTTTCCTTTCCTCAGCCAATAAAAAGACACATTTTCCAAAGCAGCCAAGCATCCCTGGTTTTATCAGGGTCTTAACCTTTGTGCCACTGGACTGGAGGAAATGGAACAGCTACGTGCTGAAGGGGTTAACAAGCAGGAGTGTCACTGAGGAGGTCTCAGGTTAGATTCTACCCCTGAAGACGGTGACAGAAAATCACTGGGGTTTAAACGATTAACCGCCCAACAGACGAGAGCTTGAAGGATCCCATTAGATCAGGGGCCTTCTGTACAGCGCACATTGAAATATAGTTGCAAATCCAGTGGAACAGACAACAAAGGAGCTACAGAATGAAATAAACATTTCGAGGCACGCAGTCACACTCCAGGTGGTCCATGTCTGTAGCTTTCAGCCAACAGCACAAATTGTTAATCCCTCAAACATAGCAAACTTAGGCATTACAGGCAGAACATAGACTGATTATGTGACAGATTGTGTACCAGTACACCCCCTGGTTGTGATGATTTAATACTGTGTATTCAAATACATTTTTCAAATATGTGTTGAAGAAAAATAAAGATGAAATTAAATAAGAAAAAATTTAAATGTTTATTGACTAAATCTCTCTGCTAGGGATAAGCAAATATAATTTGTTTGGTTTACCATAAAATTTCACATATTCTTATTCACTTCTTTGTATATACCATGTGTATAATCGGCGTATGTCCTGTTAATGGAATGGGAGCACAGAAAACAACTAGTCAGTTGTCAAAGAAAACCAGGCACCAGTCACCCCCAGGGTCACAACATGGAGTAGGTGAAGCAGCCCCAACAATTAAGCTGTCAGGTCATGGAACAGAGCTGTATCTGAGCATCGCTGTGTTTTGACCAGACTGCACTGGTAAGGACCCTTCGGAACTGTTCCCATAGTCAAACACTCTGACAAAGCTCAGATCTCTCAGGAGGTCAACGGGAAACTGCGAAGAGCGTGCATTTCTTTGACAGCCCCTGCGTCACCCAGCTACAGCAAACCTCTACGGCAAGTCCCCCCCAAACGTAACCCCTGCACAAACACCCAGCTACCCTTGACTCTTGGCAGAGCTGCTCCTTCCTTTCTGCTCCCAAGTGGGTGACAACAAAGGAGGAAGTTGATTGAGGGGGTCTATTATGCATCAAGTTAAAGAAAGCATGTGTGATGGATGAGGCCAGCAGTCACCTTCAGTGCTCATGGCTAGACTTGTATCCTTTCTGTCAAATGACCTGAAACTCCTGCTGACGCATCAGAAGTCACTAGAACAGTACACCTTACCTCACTGTACCCTTTCCATGCTCTGAGATGAACAAAACTGAGATGGAGGAGAGGAACCACTACTAACAAACGGCATGTACAACTGTCAGAACCTATGGAAAACTTGTTTTTTTTTAATGTTGCACTATGGAGTCACAAGTAAATGTTTTTTATTGTTAAATTTATTGCGGTCATCCAAATATCCACTTGAGTGTGTAATGCTATCATACTGTACCTGATTAATGGCACTTTCTGCCAAATTGCAGTATGTAGGTTACTAACAAGCAGTGTTAGATGATGAATGATGGAGACTTGAGGTGCTATTGACTTCAAGATCTCCCAGATATTAGTCCATATAATTAAACAAATGGAGATACTGTGCATCAAGTAAGTTACTTAGTTTTACAGTATGTAAAGTTGTCCTTAAAACCTTTTATATAGGATCTTCCCCATAACAAGAACAAGGCAACAATAAGTATTTTTTCCCTTTTTATTTTTCATATTAAACTTTGATACTGTTGAATTGATTTGTATTTGTACAAATACGTTGATTATTCAAGCAAACTTTTGAAAATGCATGTAGCCGAATAGTGTTGGTAACCCTGATCTATTTGCATGTTGTACTGACTTCAATACATAATAACTAGATTACTTTTTAAAACAGAAACTGTGAACAGGCTGTTACCTTTCCCCTTTTGATATATAGCTGCCGCAAGAGCAGACCAGCGAGAGAAGAATCCAAGAGGCAGGTCGAAGGGAGGAACAACATGTAAACACAAACCAGTCAGCCACAGGCACGGGTCCGACATTCTATTCGGGCATGAATTAACTGTTTAAAAGGCAATACAGTGGTGACTGGCAGCTGAGGATTTTTGAGGACGGGCCTTGGTGTGTCTCTAGCTTTGGTGTGTCATAATTAAAGCTGAACCAAGTGGAATTGGAGGCAGAAAGGTCAGCTGAGGGCCAAATGGGAGACAGGGCTGGGCTGATGGGCACCAAATGAACAAATTATGATGGGCCCCACTCGATGTGACGAGGTCAAACACTCGCTCCCGCTCACTGACAGTTCAATTTCCCCCAAATGTCCCGCGATTCCAGATGACCTAATTAGAAATGAAAAGTTATCAGTTGCCCGCCTGCAGAACAGGGGCTTAAATACTCCCTTTTCTGCAGATATTCTGTAGTAAAAATGTTATTAGAGGCAGCATGTTGGCCAGGAGAGGGATTTCAAACATGATAACCCCTGTTTAGCCTAAATGCTTCTGATAGCCATGTAATAATTTTCCAAAAAACCTAACTGTTCTGGAGGAGAAATTCATCACCAGAGCAATTTAAAGTAAACCCCATTTCTGATGAAGTGTTTACCATATATAAAACAGAGTGGAAATATGACATCTTTATGCAAAAATGTTAACCATTAATAATGCTTTTTGGTTGCAAGGAGTCTTTCAGGGTCATCTCATTCTTTTTTTTCCCTCCACAGAAAAGTAGCCCTGCTACTGCAGAGAGCTCTGCAGCCTAACAAAATGGCCTATCGGAGACCTCCATTACAACAGGGAACCCAGGTTTAGTATTGACTTGGCCCCTCCTGATTGTTACTATGGATGGCACTGAACTGTCTCTGAAGATAACGTCAGCCAGGATAAATAAGATCTCTGAGCCAATGAGCATAATAAAACTGTAATTTTACTGCAGCTTTAAATGCAAAATTTTTTCAGATAAACTCTGCATATTGACCAAATAACACTTTCTCTATCTGCAGTTACTATGTTTATAGGCCAGTTTTCTTTCACTGGAGTCTAGACTTCCTCATCAGAAGGTGCTTTGCTTTCATTTTGATGGAAGTGCTTCGCTCTTTGGTCTGATGCCAAAAAGGGTTCACATAGACACCTTGACACCCCAGAGACAAGTCCTGAGGCTTTATTTTCAGAAATCCCAGGAATTCACACCAGGCTGAGCAGGACTTTCTGATACCATCTGAATCTTTTCCATGGCACATTGGAAATCAGCTGTGGGGGGAAAAGCGGAGACACCAGAGGGGGAGAGACTAGACTCCAGATTATGAAGGGAATTTTGGGGGCAGTTAGTCATATAGCCTAATATTACGTGGCCCCATGAATATCTGTGAGAAGCACACAGAGGCCAGACTAGAAAAACTTTTAAATAAGAACTCACTTAATTGAAGGTTAATTCACTTACTCAAGTGTGACAGAGGGAGTACATATCATAGAAACCTGTTACCTTCCTTTATCGAAGGATATATCAACACAATAATGTTGTCATCCAAAGTCAACATATACATTATGGAGTTGCTTGGCTGACTCAAATATGTCACAACCCAGGAAGATGAAACCTGTCTTTTATTTAATAACATTATTCAAATTGATGTCTATTGTTTCCTGTACCTAATGCATTGGTAACACCATTATGAAACTGTGCTTACATGCATTTTGGTTTATTTATTCAAAACTTAAAAATAAGTTTAATTATGTTGCCTCAAGCAAAAGTCAAGCATAGGCTTATGCATTTCTTGAAGGTTCCTGTACATATAAAATTCTGCTGCAGGTTTTTATTGAATTTATTTGCTGGATAATACAACCACTACTACAGCCTTCCTTCATGCTGATAATACAACCACTACTACAGCCTTCCTTCATGCTGATATAGTCAAATTTCCCTCACTTTCTTCTATTTCAGAAATATGTATACAATCTATATGTTTATATACCATTAAGAATAAAGCCAGAAAAGTACGATTTATTTAATATGCTGGACAGCAAACACCAGAGACACAGTGCTACAAGTTTTCATCAAACTATGTACAAGCTGTTAACAAGATAATTTTCCATAAAGTTCAGATGCTGCAGTCCCTCCCAAAAACCCACTTAAATGAATAATATCAGAAAGAGACTAAGACAGTTACCATAGTAAAGTATAAGGATAACTTAGCTGGGTGGGACGATTAACCATTATTTGAAAAAAGTACAAAAACACAAATATATACAGCAAATTTTTGATCAAACTATTTATTCAGCAAAGAATACAGACATTATTCATTCTCCTTCTGTAAGATCTAATAAGACAGACTGTAAGATTAAACAAAAGAGCATGACCTTGGTAATCTTTTAAAATGATCCCAGCAGTGGCTTGTCTAGCTGGCAGAAACAGTGTAAGGTAAATCCCTGCAAATCAGCTGAGATATAAGACATGATTCACAGGAAGTGAATGCGGTGAACAACTCCAGCACGAACATGCAACAGCTTTAATAGATATAGAAGTCATTAGGGGTTTCACCCTGTTAACTACCAGCCCTTCCATGTCTCTGAGTATCACCCATAAAATGCTTGTTTATATGGGCATCAATTTGATATAGCCATTTCTGTATTAAAAAAATAAAAGTCAGCACTATTGCAGTTGTTTGCAGTTGTGTAACAGAAACAATGTTGTGATTATTTCTGGGCATGTGTGGGCATTGTCACAAGTGCGTACATGTGCATTTGATGCTCGCAGGCCTTTGTTCTATCAAGGTGAACATGTTGAGAGGCAAAGTCACATCTTTGAAAAGTAAACACCTTCAATAAACCATCTGCAGTTTTTAGATGAGCAAAATGAGGAAAAGGCCCTGTTTTGGAAGTCAAGCTATGGGGAGGAACATTCATTTCCACTAAGAAACAAAATGATATAGGTGTCTCTAAACTCAACATCCTATTGCTGAGTAGGAAGGAAATGAAAACACAATTAAAGCAGTGAAATAACAGTATAAAAGACTGCATAAAAAGGCAAAATGATTATTATCTGCATTGTTAGGAAAAGTGAAATAAAGAATATGTCACTCTTTATTATTAGTTAATATTATGCCCCATAATTGTAGTTGTAAATTTAAATATGTTGTGGTTCTGTTAAACAATAAAATACTTAAGTTAACAGCACAAAAATGCTAAGGAATCTGATTCAAAGAATGGTTAAAAAACCTATATAATCAATGAAGGGCTTCTTCATACTGTGTGTATGCTCTGCTCCCCAAGCAACAAAGCCTCAGTCAATCGTCGCAGTTAAAAGAGAAGCTTAACACTGAAAACAAACAATGAAGTTAAAACCATATCCTATCAAATCTTCCAGATTCGACAATTCATCTTGGTAATAGAGACGGAACCGGCGTAATGCACCTAGCGCCTGAAGCGTGAGATTGAGGATTTCTCTGCCTCGATCCATAATTCATGACCCCAGCCAGCAAAGTGTGTAAAATGAGAATTTCACAGCGCAGCAGGGGCGACGGGACCAGGCCGAACAGGCAGGCGAAATTGCGCCTCACTGTGCAAATCGCATCTTGGAGCTGGCATGCATTTAAACGATGCGTCACTGGCAAACAGAATGCATCGATACGTGCTCTCCACCACCATGGGTGACATGCTGGCTGGCCAGTGGAAGCATATGGACAAATATGTTTTTGTGTGATTATTCCAATGGAAAGGGAGAGGGGGGGAATCTAAATGAGCTGACAGATTATATTATTATATGTACATGTATTCTGCACGCTTTCAAAATTTGTTTTAGGTGAGCGCTGGACGGTAAAACAAGATGAATAACATGCGTTACTTTGCTGATACACAGTCATTGAAAAATGGCGCCCTGTTATGATGATGACCAAGGCGTGTAATTTGGAAATTAATGTGTTTAGATATAAAAAGACACTGCATATTTCTTCAAGAATGGTAGTATCAATCCTCGTGTACAAAATACATACTCAGCAGGGTGTCATTCACTGGAGTTCACCACTGTTGTACATAAAAATAAAACAAAAGAAAAGAATATGGCATATGCTACCATCTTTATTCACATTTGTTTCTGCTGTACTTGAGAAAGTATTCTTGGCAAAATTTTGATTATGCTTTTAAAGATATTAATCGTTTGTTTGTTGATCTTTCCAGTTTAGGTCATATGATGCAACATTGCATCACATCCAAGTGGAAGGAAGATAGCAGTAGCTAAAGGATTATAACTGGTAGGCAATAAAAGAGGCAGTGAAATTAACTTGGGAGGGGTTGTCTGAAATTATGGGCAGGTTTCAATAAAGTAAATAACATGTGTGTCAATAATCTATTTAGAAAAAAGAATTTTATGCTAGGAAGTACCACAGTGGCTTAGCATTTATCTCCAGGGTTGTGGGTTCGAATCCCATCACAGTCTTGTGTGTGAAGTTTGCATGTTCTCCCCAGTCATGAGGTATACACCCCCCCACAATACAAAAGGTATGTAGCTGGGCTATTTCACATCTCTAACTAGCCCATTGTGCCCTGTGATAGACTGGCATCCTGTCCAGGATTTACCCCAGCCTTGTGCCCTGTGATTGACTGGCATTCTGTCCAGGATTTACCCCAATTTTATGCCCTGTGATTGACTGGCATTTTGTCCAGGATTTACCCCAGTCTTATGCCCTGTGACGGACTGGCATCCCATCCATGATTTACCCTAGCCTTTTGCTCTGTGATTGACTAGTATTCTGCTTTATTTATGTTGTGACTTTTTATAGTCTGTATTCATGAAGTGCCTAAAATGTAGTCAACAACTACAACTTATACTCCTCCTGAAAACTGCCATAGTCAAAGCACAAGTAACCCTCACTCACAGCTTCCACAAATAAAGCAATTAATTTGCTATCATCAGTAACAAAGAACTGTATTTTCAAATGTAACTTTTCATTCACTTTAATATTAACTGGTGATCAGTTTTATCTCCTGACCAACAAATGATGTTGAACCTTTTTTGAACTTAGTTTCAGCTGTCAAAACTAGTTTGAAATATGATCATGCTCCACAAATAAATTTTATGTTACTTGACTTGTTGCATTATAGAACAGTAAAAAGCACAATCATATTAAATGTTAAGAAAGAACACAAAATTTTCATATTAAAATGATTGTGAAGGTCTTCAAGTGGCTCAGGACCGCCAAGAAAAGCTGATGCTTTTCCAGTGGTGGATTGGCATTTCTACTGAATAAGGAACAGTGTGTAAAGAAACACAAAACTAACAGCAAAAACACTAGGAAATATTTTATTGGTCTACAGTAAGTGAGTATGGTTTTCAAATCGTTTGCCACATACTAATTCAGCTCTTTCTTAAGTGCTTTTTCTAACAAATGAAGTCTTTCCCAAGAAACATGCATAAAGAAAGGGAAACCAGGGTCAGTGGAAGAAACCCGGACCAACGCAAGGAAAAATCACAGATGGAGAGCCAGAGATCAAAGCAGGAGCCCAGGAGGTGTGTGGCTACAGTGCTACAGATGGAGCGATCTCACGGCTCCCTGACTCAGAACATTGTAGTCACAAACAAATTTCTTAACCACAATGAAACCTGCTTCCCTGCTGAGGCCAATGAGGATGGAAAAAGTTTATGTGAAGATGGTGGGGCTCTGAAAAAAAAGATTGTCCTCACATTCGCCTGTGCTACCTCCATACACGTAGGTGTATGGTGAGCTTTGTTTTCATACATCTAGGTGTAAACAAAGCTGAACAGATTTTATCAAACAGCTTCATTTTCACGGTACCCCAAAAATTCTCACAGCAAAGACGATGGAAGAGCAAGGACTACTATTCCAATTGCTTACAGATAAGAATAGTGCAACAATAAATTATTTATAGATTTAACTGACTAAATTTCTGAAAATATTGTTGAAGTTTTCAGCAAATGAGAAAAAAAACAATACAACATAATTTAACACCTAAATTTCCCCCCAGCAGCAGGTAACCAGAGATGCGTTTCTATCTTTTTTAGTCATTATATTAAAATAATTAATAGCAACTCCAGTTTTTCTGTATTAAAAGAGAAAGAGTGAATCTCCAGGAAGACCTTCCCCATGTACTCCATGAATCTTCAGTGTTTCACTGTGGGGAGAGTCAGCCCCCCAGTAAATCCTGCCTAGTCCCCAATGTCATTGCTTCTGTGGCACTTACCCAGATTTACAATGAACTGTGTCAGCATCTGTGTCTGAAAAGACGGTTTCACATAGGGTGTGATTTATGATTATTGATAACTCTGAATAAACATATTTAAAGCAGTAATAAAAACAAATGGTCATGGGCCATTGCCCTATGGAGAATGTTATATCAAAAGAGACTCTCAGATTGGAGAAGGAGGCCGGAAGACACGTTGATGGCGGGTAGGTGTATGAGGGAGCGTCGCACAGCTCTTCAGCCAGGGCGCCGAAGCCGTAATTAAACCACTGAAGTGGAAAGAAAGGCATCATTAAAAAACAATCACACGTGGAGAAGCCGCCAAAAGCTCAGCATGCGTTAATGAGCGTCGGAATCAGGCTAAAAACAGCACCCTCCAAACTAAATCAGAAAAATATGTGGGGCATCAACACTTCAGTGGCCATCATGTAAGTGGGGTGGGGGGGGCACTGAAATGGTGCTAGGTGCAAAGGTATGTTTTTATGAAGAGACACAGCCTAAGTCTACCACCAGGACCCATTTGGCCTGGCCTATGAATCACTGAACTGTATTATTGCACATTATTTTCAGGGTTTCTGCAGGCAATGTTTTCTTCCTCTGTTCTTCATCCCCCTGTGTTCAGAGCAGGACTATAGGTGCCGTTTACCATAAAGGAGAGTTCACCCCCAACTATCCCTCCATTTTTATAGACTAACATTTTTTTCTGGATGGAAGGTGAGACTTATGACTCAAAAACCTCACTTCTTTTCCAGATGAACAACACAATGATTTTCACGGACTTGCCCAACACGGTATTTATTCAAATGATCTCACAAAGCAGCCAATGAGACGCAGCATATTAAGATCTTGCTTGGGAAGTTGGTCTATTTAGCATAATACTGCTGTTTAAATTTAGAAAGAGTATCTATTAACCTACCAGGAATTAATAATGTTGGCTCACCTTTGATCGCAAAGCAGTGTAGTGTATTTTTAATGATATCTTCAGCTTTAAATCTGTGAAGAAGTATATGTGTGCCTGTCCTTTTTAATCCCTTTGGGAAAGCATACATTTATAGGCAAAGGTAATAGGGTTTATCAAATATTGCTGCCAGTTGCCTACCTATTTAAGCCTGCTTCCCTTACTGCTTAGTGTAAGGTATTGTAAGTTTCCATGCAGTGTACTGAGCATTTACTCTGTGCCTTATATTCTGCCCTGAACTTTTGTCCCTCTCCAGTTCTTCCTAACCCAGTTGACCTTCAGACTACCCCAGTGTACTTACCCTTCGTTTCTCATGTACTCATAGCACTGATTTCCCTGGATCTCAGCCTCCCTGTTTCAGTGCCTATGACCACAAGCTTTGAGTGTCGACATGATTATCTGTGTGCCCGTTCTCTTAATAAACCCTCGGCAAGCCGCACTTGAGTCTCCAATTTTCTGTTATCAGATATATAACATTGGTTGCATCAATAAAATATAAAAGTGTTAAAAATATGTGAATATGTTTTATTATCACAAGGCTGCAGGATTATAAACTTCAATATCCAATGCAAGCACTTCTGTTTGACATCTTTATTTCCTGTTATTCATTTTACAAGGACATTAGTAAGTAATTACATACACATACATGTTCAATGCATCATAGCTTTTACAATAATAAAACAAAGCCATCAGTATAGTTATATACTGTACATTGTAACTGTAAACCAAAATATTCTGTTTGTGTTCTACCTATTTGATGGAGACATTGTTAATAATCTCAGCATCTTTTTATGCTGACCAGTGTGTAAAACTTGCAAGTCTTTATATATAGATCAAATGAGACTAACTGGTGCAGTGATAATGGCCGCCAACTATCAAATGCCTTCCAATTTTTATATTAGCAGGACAGAAAATCTGCTTGCCAGAAAAGAAACGGTAGTTTATAATCTGTATTATCTTTGTATTTCACTACACATCTAAAGGAATGGAGTGACCAATACCAGTATGTGAGTATAATTCAGATGTCACCGATATTCCATCAATTCTGGGCACTGTTAGTCAATTGTAGTAATCTAATAAATTTAGAGGGAGCTCCAACAATGTCCAACAAGATAAGAATCCTAGAAAAGACCTTCCTCCTGGTCATGGGTGTGTGATTTTCTCTGATGGCTTCTATCCAGGCCAAGATGCGTCTTAGGAAGTTAACAGTTACCTGTTTGAATATGTCAAAGCATATCCTCACGATAATGGAAGGTCATCTTTCCCTAGGATATTATAAATCAGAATGTAGCCCAGATATCTCATGGCAAACTGGTTTATGCCTTATAACAAATTAGGAAACCACTGAGGTAGTAGGTGTCCTATGAAAGCCTTTTTCAGGTCAGTTATGAGTCTGGCTCTAATTTTACAATGTGGACCTCAGATATGGAGCTTACTACTGTCTAATGAGAACTGCATATTCATTCTTTGAATAAACGTTTTGATATTATTTTCATCAGTCCTTGATAGTAATTTAAGACTAAGTACTGCAAATGCAACTTCCTGTGGTATTTAAAGGTTCTGACAATTCCTCTTTACCTGTCATATTTTTAGCTCTTGGTTGATCTGCTATTCAGGCTAATGTAAATGTATATTGTTTTAATAGCTTGACATGAAGAGTTCTTTCTACCATCCCACAGGCAGGTATATTCCATCTATACTACAGCCTAAAATTCATATAATTCTCTTTGTTGATATCATCTCTTAAATAATTTGGTCAACCCAGCATGCCTTAAGTGTCAATTTTTAAGTGTCACTTCTCGTCCTCTTAGAGCGACAAGCACTGCTCGACTCGAGCCACCATTACTTAAAAGAGGAAAATGTACATCAAGACTCTTTTCAGTGTTCGCTCCCCAGTGGTGGAACGAACTTCCTCTTGCCATCAGAATGGCAGAGTCCATTGCTGTCTTCAAATGCCATCTGAAGACCCACCAGTTCAAGGAACACCTTGGAGGCTAACCAGCTTATATATAAACTTATGTTTATATTATTAAAAAAAGAAAAACTACTAACCCATTACCACATTCTCTTCTTATCTCTGCACTAATATCCTTTTCTTTAACAGTTTTTTATGTGCGTAACCGAGCTGGCAGTAAGTTAGTCGGCTGACAGTTGTCATTTAAGTCTAGCTTTACAAGACTGAAGAATAGTAGTGGACTGCCGAGCACTGATGTACGTCGCTCTGGATAAGAGCGTCTGCTAAATGCCGTAAATGTAAATGTTAAGTGAAATCTCCACTTTCTCTCCATATTGCTTTGGTCAGGTTAGGGTGTGTTCTTAAATTCAGTTCCTGATGTTCATACTGACCAGACACAGAAACTCGTTAAATAGTTCTGTTGTTCTCATTATTTTTCTTTACAGGTTTAATCCAATGTCCTGAAGATGTGTTTATGACTGCTTGTGTGTCTACTGCTCCAGTTTGTACTTGTAATGGAATAAAAACTAAAATATTTCCTTATTTCACATTTAACTGCTACTGCTTCTTCGACTTTATCACGAAGAAATGTGATGTCGATATTTATGATCCCTACTGATACAATGCTGTCAGTCTTTCAAAGATGGTTAACTTCTCTCTGTCATCACTCTTAGTATCTTTTCAAAGAAGGTGTAGTTTTGGACCTCACCACTTTATTAACGACTATCGCCCTGTAATTAACAGAATTCAGGTTAGTTAATCGTTGCAAATTTTGATGCTACAGCTGTTGGTGACAGTGAATTACAGTAAGGTCTTAGGCAGTCAAAGAAAATGATGTAGATGAACTTCATGTTGGTGTAAAACTACAACATTATGTCTGTGATATTATATCAGCTTATCCATTTCAAAACCTCTCCTAAAATTGCTCCAGTATTTGCAGCAACCATTTAATACAGCTATGTATTTTTTGACTTGACCACTACCCCACCTTGATTGGCTAATCAAAGCTGGTGGAGAAATTTAAGAAATACATGGCTTAGATGCCCTCCAGGAGAGGTTTAGGACCCAAAGGAGTGTTCATCTAGCTATCCAACAAGATATCAGTAACTTTCTGGAGAACAAAAAAAATTCTTATTTTTGACGTTTATAGTTTTTTTTTAGCAAATCTACACACACAGAGATAAATAGCCTTATGCATTTCCTTTGACTGCCTTTTGCAGTCACTTTTGCCTAGTAGTGTAACTACTGCACACACACTCCAAGCATGGGTCAGATGGTGTCTGTTCAAGATTCATTCATAGCTCTTTATTTCCAGATCAACAAACACTGAACATAGAAGGACCCTAAGCTCTTTCAGCTCCTT
>JAAGVU020000040.1:25905521-25926362 GCA_011763525.2 Mormyrus iriodes
AGACAACAGAATGGCCATCTTCAATACCTTGTTGACTGGGAGGGTTACAGTCCAGAAAAGCAATACTGGGAGCCTGTCCTGGGACCCTCCTGAGTTCCACCAGCACCATCCAGACTGACTGGTGGCCCATACATACGCATGTCCTCCAAAACGGCAGCCTAGGGCATCTGCTCCTCTAGATGTGCATGTTGAGGCAACTCCCGCTCCTTGTCCGACTATTCCCTTTTCTCTTTCCTAGTAGGAACATAGGGTTTCCAGGCCAACCCCACTCACCTAAATTCCTAAACAACACCCTATTCCCTGGCTTTATAACTCTCACCTTCTGATTATAATCAGACTTGCCCTGCGCACTAGATGACATTCTGTTATTATTAGCAATATGGTATGTTTTTTCATCCTCTTACACCGCTTCTCAGCATGTCCTTTGTGTGTCACAGGATCCGTCTTCTCCGATGCCTCGTTTCCACTGATACAGAACTGGTGCTGGACTAGTTCTCAGTTGGTACCTTTTGAGAACCTACGCGCGTTTCCACCGGTTTTAAAAAGGAACGGAACGAGAATGTTATATAGGTGAAAGTGAGAGTGAAGTAAAGTTTCATACAGTGCCCTCCACTATCATTGGCACCCCTTGTTAAAATTAGTAAGAAATGTTAGAAAGAAAATCGTTTGCTGAGTGCCTTCATTTTGCACTGAAAAAATGAGAAAAATCTGACTTTTAATTGAAACAAGTATACTTAAACAAACGCAAATCCCCTATTAAGAAATTAATATTCTTAAGAAAAACACGTGCCACACCCCACATTTAATGCTTTGTACAACCTCCCTTTGCCAGTATAACAGCATGGAGTCTTCTCTTGTAACCTTTTTATAAAGTTGGAGAATACAGAGCAAGGCATCTGAGATCATTCTTCTTTACATAGTCTCTCCAGATCATCCAGGGTCCTAGGATCTCTCCTGTGTGCTCTCCTCTTCAGCTCATTCCACAGGTTTTAAATAAAGTTCAGGTCAGGGGACTGAGAAGGCCATGGCAGAACCTTGCTTTTGTGGTCAGTTAACCATTGCAGGGCTGATTTGGACATGTGTTTCGGATCATTGTCCTGCTGGAAGATCCAGTGATGACCCAGGTTTAGTTTCCTGGCAGAGGCAGCCATATTTTGATTAAAAATCTCCTGATATTTCATGTAATCCATAATACCATGTACCCTAACAATGTTTCCAGGGCCTTTGGAGGCAAAACAGCCCCACAACATCACAGAATCTCCACCATACATGACAGCTGGGACAAGGTTCTTTTCATTATAGCCATCCTTCTTTTTACACCAACCCACTTTGAGTGGGTATTGCCAAAAAGTTCAATTTTTGTTTCATCAGACCATAGAACACAGTTTCAGTCAAAGTTGTAGTAACGTTTAACAAACTCCAGCCACTTACGTTTGTGTATAACTGACAGAAAAGGCTTTTTTTATGGCATACATTCCAAATAATCTGTTGGCATGGAGATGCCATCTGATAGTGGTTCTGAAGACTTGATTACCCTAAGATTTGACTTTTTCTTGCAATTCCCCAACAGTGATCCTTGGAGATATTTTTGCCTCTCTTACTGTCCTTCTCACTGTATGTGGGGGTAAAATAAAGTTGGATCCTCTTCCAGGCAACTTTATCATAGTTCCAGTTGATGACCACTTTTTATTATTGCCCAGTAGAAATGGGCATTTTCAGGCAAGTAGCTATTTTTTATAACCATTCCACACTTCTTCTTCATCTGGATTGAGTGTTATTTTCTTTGCCATAAGGATGGTTGGCTAAAGGAATTTGGTGCTGTGCCTCCTTACATTTGTAACCCAGTTAATCAGGAAGTCATTGATTTCAGCTGGTAAGTTCCTATACACTCCAATCAACTTAACAATGTCCAATTTAAATGAGAAACATACTTCAGTTACATTGTTTCACATCAATTTCCATGGGTGCCAACAATTGTGGCATGTGTTTTTGCTAAGAATATTTCGTGATGAGGGATTTGTTTTTCTTGTTTCAATTAAAAGTCAATTAGAAGCAAACAAATTTTTACAAGGGCAGCCAATAATATTGGAGGGCACTGTATCATGAGCGCAGCCAAATTCAGAGCAGTAGGTCACCACTGGGTGACAAAATTGTTGGATTTCTGCTTTAACATCAAATATAGACCTGGGAGGGTTAACACTGAGTAAATTCCTGATGATGCACAGGGATGTTCCTGTAGGGTTCATGTAAATAGGACAGCAAGCAAGTAATGTATTAACCCTTCTCAGATCATGTTAAGTTTCATAGAGATCTTTCTGTTAATAGAGAGCTGAAACCGCTACTATTAGCAGAGATGGGCACAAATACATCAAAAAGTATCTTATTACAAATTACAAATACTTGCTCATCAAATGTAGCAAAATAAAATACATAATATTGGTATGAGAAAATGTATTTAATTGAAATACAACTAATTTGTAATTTCAAAATACAAAAAGACAAGTATAATAGCAAGGGTGCCCGAAAAATACATGTACCGTTACAGCCCTAGTAATGCAACAATATGTAACAATACTTGCAATATTTACAAAATATAGAGCTAGCCCTAACTTTAAACAGATAATTGCCTATGTGTCATAGAAATAACTGTGACACGAAAAATGACTTTTGTTACATTAGTAACAAAACCTCTCACCACACCTCCTGTTAACTGGCAAAACACACAGTGTATATGAACTGATGGAAATTGATGACGGAAGATTTTGATAAAGCTGCCATTTTAAATATTTTAAAAATATGAAATTACAGCTAGGACTTAGTGTTGCCATTTCAGATCTCTCAATACCAAGACAGCAGAGGAAGCAGCAAAGCTGGCAGAGGTCTTCATGGCGCCCAAGAGGGACTGCAGACAAACTACCTTTGGAGAAGAGAGTGGCCCAAAACAGTAAGTCCACTGGGGGTGCTCAGGGGTTTGGTCATGTTCAAAATAGAAATTTTTGAGATGGGAGGCAGTTAAGTTCCAATTTCTCTAGTAAACACATGTCAAGTAGAAATCCATCTTTTAGGGCAGGGGTGGGGAACCTCCGCCTTCCAGGCCATATACGGCCCAGAAGACAGTTTGATCCGGCCCACCAGGCAATTCATTAATTATTAACAGGGGTGCACATAACTGGTACATAAGTGCACATTTGTTGTATAAAGCGATACACGCGGCAATTTCTTGTCATAGCTGCGCAAATGTGTATTTATATAATATGCATTTGCACTGTCATGACAAGAAATCACTGTGCATTTTAGCCTTTATACTGTGAAAGAAGCACAAATTAGCCACATAAAGTTTAACATGCATGGTAATTTGCGCTGTTACAACAAGAAATCACCATGCGCATCACTTTATACAGCGAATGTGTACTTGGGTACCTGTTATGCGCATCCATAATTATTAATATTTTTTTCTGAGTTGCTTTTTTTGTATTCATGAGTAATACAAAAAGGCAACTCCGAAAAAAATATACACAGCAATTATTTTTTTCCTGAAATAAAATAAAATAATAATAAAATAGTAACGAGGGGTGTCTGGGTGGCACGTTCCTGCCAGTCTGGGTCATAGTCAGAGTGAACGCAACAGGCCTATTATAACTTATCATCACTGACACATCATGGCGTCAGTCAAGAAAAGAAAAGTAGATGCTGAATATTTAGTTTTCAAAGAGAAATGGACAAATGATTACTTTTTTGTTGACGTAAAAGGCAAGCCAGAGTGCCTAGTTTGTGGGGATGCACTTGAAGTGATGAAAAAAGCCAATCTCGCCTGTGATAACAGCTTGCAACATGCTAAACTGGATGAGTTGAAAGGACAAATGTGCTTGGATACAGTTAACACTCTTCGGCGGAGTTTGGATTCCCAACAAGCTGCTTTCACAAGACCACGTTCTGACAGGGACACTGTCATGCAGGAAAGTTTTGTGGTAAGTGAGGTAATTGCTAATAAGCTGAAACCACATTCAGAAGAAGAATTTGTGAAGGAGCGCCTTTTGCTACTGCAGAGCTGCTAGCACCGGATAAAGTAAAATTGTTCCAAAATGTCAGTTTGTCTCGAATGACTGTGGCAGCGTATTACTGATATGGCACAAGATATTGAAAACTCACTGAAGGACACCGCAAGAAATTTTCAGTTTGTTTCTCTGGCCTGCAACAAAACAACAGACATAACAAATACTGCCCAATTAGCCATTTTTGTGCGAGGGATTACAGCTGAATTTGATGCGAGGGAGGAATTGCTGCCTTTACAAGCCATGCATGGCACTACTAAAGGTGAGGATTTATTTGAGCAAGTTGTTTTAGCTATTAACAAATTTGAACTACCATTTGAAAACTTAAGTGGCTCTGCCACAGATGGAACCCTAGCCATGGTTGACCCATAAAAGGGATTAACAGCATTGATTAAAAAAGAAATGAGTCGACTCAGGCTCGATCCAGGTGATTTAGCTGTATGCTACTGTATTATACACAAGAAAGTGAGCACATTCCCTGAATCACAATAGTGTGATGACAACTGTCGTTTCCATCATAAATTTCAGTAAAAGCAGAGGTCTAAACACCCACCAGTTCAAGGAGCTACTCAGTAAGCTTGAGTCTGCGTATGGAGACCTGGTCTACCATTATGAGGTACAATGGCTGAGTCGCACAGATATGCTCACATGGTTTTACAAACTGAGGGAAGGCGTAAAAGAGTGGAACCTGTCATGGAACTCAGTGATAGAAAGCGACTATGTGATTTGTTCTTCATGGTGGACAATGCAAAGTACCTTTCAGAGTTGAACGTCAAGCTCCAGGGTCCCAACTAGCTTCTCAGCTCTCTGCTTTCAAATGTGAAACCATTTGAAGTAAAATTAAAGCTGTGGCAAGCGCAACTAGAAAAGGGTAACACTGTGCATTTTCCTACACTGCAAGAACAAAAGCCCTCTGTGACATCGGAATATGCTGGTGAGTGTGCAAAACTCCTTTGGGAATTTGGTGAGAGATTTCAGGACATAAAAAGTAAACAAAAGGAACTGAACATATTTGCTATGCCATTTAACCAGCTGATGTACCTGACAATATGCAACATAAAATCATTGAGCTGCAAAGCAATGATGAAATGATTAAAGCTAGGTACAACAACCTCTGTTGAGTTCTATAAACTGTACATACATCCTGAGGATTTTCCCATTCTAAGGAGACATGCTCTAAAATTTGCATCTGTTTGGGAAAACCTACTCCTGTGAGCAGTTCTTTTCAAAACTGACTCTTGCAAAGTCTCGATTCCGCTCAAGACTGACTGACTAATACCTGGAAAACCAGCTGTGAGTGGCATCATCATCAATACCATCTTACATCAGATGCCTCACCAAAGAGAAGCAGTTCCAGCCATCGCATAAGAGAGGCTAGTGTGATATGCGTTCACTAATTTAGTATGGGCCTTGAAGGATGTTTGAAAAAATGGCCCTCAATAGGAAAAAGGTTCCCCACCCCAGGTTTATGGTATCAAAAGGAAATGCTAGATGTTATGTTTGTAATGACTTTGGTCATACTCAGTTTTCATCCCCAGTAGCATACTAAAGTAAGCAATCTGTTTTGTTCAGTTCCCAGGCCTGTATTGCCCCATAAGGTGGAGACAATTTGGTTCCAAGAGATAAACGGAATGATGATAAGACCTGTACTTGTGTCCATGGTTATGGATATGTGTACCCTATAGCAGAGGTAGGAGGTCAAATATTCCTCATACCTGTAGCATTAGTCCTGAAGTTGCCATATGCAGCTATTCTGGGTAATGACATTCCAATCTTAATAGACCTTGTAAAACATGGGAGAGGAAAGAAATACAAGTTGGCTTCTACTGTCTCTCCAATTCAGATTGTTAAACCCTGTAATGTCACTACCAGAGCACAGACAGCAAAAACTCTTCAAGAACTGACATTTTATGGGGCAGAGGTAGAGATAGGTTCCGAGAAAATGTAAAGCACAGAGGCAGAAAGACAAATGGTTGGGTAGTGTAAAGAGGGCGGAGGAACTCTCTAAACCTAAATACCCATTAGACTTTGATCTTCCACCTGATGTGTGAGCATTGCAGAGGCAGGACAGAACCTTACAATCATGGTTTGAGAAAGTAACTGAGATTGAAGGGGTAAAGCAAAAAATGCCAGGGCTGTTTGGATGAGGAAACTTATGTAATTGAAGGAGGTATTCTTTATCAAAGGAAGTGTGAAGATGAGGCTCTGGCACTACCACAACAATTCATGTCAAAGGTTATGGAGCTAGGACACTGTGTTCCATGGGCAGGACACATGGTGTTTCAGAAAACATTGGCAAGGGTCTCAAGGCGCTTTGTATGGCCAGGAATGTACAGTCAAATATTAAAAGACTGTACGGCCTGTGAAATGTGCCAATTGACATCAGGGAAAAGAATAGCCAAGGTTCCTCTACAACCATTATCAATTATTGAGACACCCTTTGAGAGAATTGATATGGATGTTGTGGGGCCACTAGAGAAAAGATATTTTGGTAATCTGTAATTATGTCACTCGCTTTTCAGAAACCTTTGCCATGAAATCAGTGAGACCTAGATATGTAGCAAACAGCCTGTTACAGTTGTTCTTCCGAGTAGATATGCCTAAAGAAATTCTAACATACTGTGGAACCAACTTTAGATCCAAGCATATTGCAATAGGGCTATACGTTATAGGGGATAAAGGGAATTAAGACCACCCTTTATTACCTCCAAATGGATGAGTTGTAAAGTGATACAATCAGATTAAGAGCATGCTGCACAAGTTTGTATCTCACACATGAGCCGATTGAGACCAATGGCTGCCTTACCTGCTTTTTGCTTATAATAACGTGCCACAAGCATCAAAAGGTTTTTCACCATTTGAACTTCTCTATGGATGTCAGGTGAGATGGCCAGTTGACCTTCTAAGAGACTACTAGGAAAATCCCATTGCAGAAAGAGAAAATGTGGTGGTCTATGTTATCAAAATGAGGGAGTGTTTGGAGGCAATGACTGCTCTTGTCCAACAGAACCTGAAAACTGCCAAGCGTCATCAGAAGAGATGGCACGATGAGGAAGCAAGGGGGAGAGTGTTTGAGCCAGGCCAAAATGTGTTGCTTTTGGTCCCTACCAGTGACGGCAAGTAGCTGATGAAATGGCATCGAGCCTATAAAGTCTTTCGACAAGTAGCTAAGGTGACATATAAAATTTACATGCCTGAACAAGTCAAAAAAATGACAGACATTTCATGTAAATCTGTTGAAGGAGTTTCAGGTTCAGCCAGAGTTTCTACGCCAGCAGCTGTTTCTTAGAGTGGTCCAGGATGAGGAGGTGGCTGAACAATTCCTTCCAGTCAAGATGGCTTATTCTGCACTACCAGATGCGTTATATTTGTCCCCCATCAGGAGGAGGACGTTTCACTACTCCTGGACAAATTGTTGTTGTGAGACACCAAGTTTTACATCCTTGGTTCAGCATATGATCCGATTGAAGAGAGATACTCCTATGTGACAGAAAAATTACAGAATCCCTAAACGGTTAGTGTCTGTCTTGAAAGAAGAAAGTAGACTGATGGATGTGGGAATAATTGAGTTTTCAAACAGTGAGTGGTGTAGGCCTATTGCTTTGGTTCCAAAAACGATGGCTCACTCTTTTTGTATTGATTTTTGATACCTGAATACAGTGTCTCTCTTTGGTCCATACTTTATGCCTAGAATGAATGATCTAATAGGAGAGTTGGAACAGCAAGATATATCACTACCCTGCACCTGAGTAAAGTTTACTGGCAGGTAGCTTTAGCTCCACAGCGTGTACGACACAATTTGGTACGTATCATTTTAAGGACATGCCGTTTGGCTTGCAGGGGGCACCTGCTACTTTCCAAAGGCTAATGGACTATGTATTAACGGATATGTCAGACTTTGCTGCTGCATATTTGGATGACATTGTCGTTTACAGTCAGATTGGGACTAACATCTGTCCCATTTGCTATGTGTCCTTGGGTCCAATAAAACAGCAGGACTGACTATTAACCCCAGTAAGTGTGCCATTGCCAGGAAAGAGGGGGAGTATCTAGGGCACGGGGTTTTTGCAGGACTAAACTGCAAGTTGGCAAGGTGGGAGCAATCCATTCATTTCCAGTTCCAGCAGCCAAAAAGAAAGTTAATAGGTTTTTGGGTCTAAAAGGCTTGTATAGGAAGTTAATTCCTCAGTTTACTGAGTGGTTGGTTATCTTGAATGACCTCACCAAAGTTGTGGCACCTCAAAAGGTGCATTGGACAGAAGACTGTGATATAGCTTTTAAGGACTTAAAGTGTGCCCTCTACATGGGGTAAGCTTTGCATACCCCTGACTTTGCCAAGCCATTTACTTTGCAGACAGGCACCACTGGAGTAGGCCTTGGGGCAGTGCTCCTGCATGAAGCAGAGGGGGAGCTGAAACTGGTGGTCTCCCTGAGCTGTAAGCTTATTTACAGGGAAACGAGATATTCTCCTGTTGAGAAGGAAGGTCTGGCTATAAAGTGGGCATCTGATAGCCTGCATTATTATCTGTTGGGATGGCACTTCACCTTAGGAACTAGTCACCAGGCGCTACAGTAGTTGCACAGAATGAAGGATGCCCTAAAGTTTCACGGCTCATTATCGGAGAGGGCAGTCCAACCTGGCGGCAGATTCCCTATTTTGGATGTATGAGACCTGATTTGTGTTCGTTAAAGGGAAGGGGGGGGATGTAACGAAGAACCTCTCCATTAGTAAGGACAAGTATTAACACCATGTACGGTCAGTCAATAATTGAAATAATTGCACATCAATGTTTATGCTTTATTTGTTGCAGTCTCTTGAGACCCCCCATCCAAGCCCTCATTCTCTCTGTGAAGATCACAGCATTGATAGCAAAGTTAAGATCAATTAATCTTTCTTCACCAGTCAACGCCCCAGAGCTGCTGGACCCCATGACCCTGCCCAACTTTCAGTCCACACAAACATTGAACAGTGTAGGAGCAACAATACACCCCTGATGAACCCCAGAATCAACTGGGAAGAATGAGATTATTTTGCCTCCACTCTGCACAGCACTCATAGTGCCAGTATACAGGCTGGCCGTGACATCCAACAACTTCGGGAGATCCTGCAAAGTCTCTTATTCAACTGAATCAAATGTTTAATGAAAATCAACAAAGTCTGCAAAGAAACTCTACCGATATTCAAGTTTGCACTTGTGAAAACCCTCTGTGCCAGGATATAGTTGATGGTAGACTTCTTAGGCGTAAAACCAGACTGCTCTGGTCGCTGATAGGCGAGCAAGTGATCATGAATCTTATTGAGGATGACCCAAGCAAGGACCTTATCCAACACTAAGAGCAGTATTATCCCCCTGTAGTTGCCACAATCCAGGTGATCACCCTTCCCTTTCCAGATTCCACAACAAGTCCTGTTTTCTAGTCAGTTGGGATGATGCCGTCTCCCAAATCAAAGCAAAGATTGCTTTCAATGCCAGGAGAACAGTCTTACCAACAGTCTGGAGAAGTTCACCCTGGATATTACAGATCCCTGCAGCCTTCCCTACCCTCAGCTGGTTCACCACTAGTGCATTCTCAGTAAGATTGTGTGGTTCACAGCTAATCAGAGGATCAGCTTCAAGAACTGTAGACCCAGAGATGTCCAATGTCCTAGCCAGAGGATCAACTTTAAACAGCTGCTCAAAGTAGCTGGCCCAGTAGGTCACAACTACAGTGTAGTCCATTAGGAGCCTTTCATCACCCACTCTGACTGCAAGTCTCTGAGGAAGAGATTCAGATGTGCATAATACTTCAATTCCTCTCTAATCAGGACAGGGCTCGTTAGACCATAGATGTTGTGTCTCTTGCCCACAGATCCCTCTAACAAATGCCTCCGTATCTGCTCTTAGGACCCTCTCAGCTGTCGTTCTCAGTCCCTGGTACAGACCAAGTTGCTATTAAGCTGTGCAATGCAACTCCTCTCGATAATATCCAGGGTGCCGGTTCTGGGAACACTGGCAACACCGACACAACCCTTGGAAACCTTCAGGGTCTTGTCACAGAAGGTCTCCCACATCATATTAGAATCAGCAGTCAAACCAATGTCTGCAAGTTCCTCAGATAAACTATGTGCAAACTCATTAGAGACAGCTTGATCTTGGAGTCTAGTCAGGTCCAGCCTCATTCTCCTAGTAGAAGAATTAGGTCCAGTCTACTGGACCTAAGCTGAATTTTTAGAGTTGCAACAAGTCTGTCATCAGAATTCACAAACTGGTCAATTCTGTAGACCCTGCAGTTCTGTGGGAGCCTCCAGCATCTGCCCATGAGGATATGATCGATCGATTTCTACCACACCTCCAGTATTGGAGTGGCAAGTCCTACAATGCGGCTCAGGGCATTGGAACCAGGATCCAGCGATCCGCAGCCCCTGACGTTTTGCAAAGTTAAGGGACATGGACCCACTTTCATCACGGTCACCAGACCTGTGGGGGCCGACACAATCCTCATCGCCAGCCCTGTCAGTGCCAGTGGTCACACTGAAGTTGCCCATGACTAGAGGAGTGTCACCTCATGGGCACCCATCATCCACCGAGTGAAGTTGCAAATAAAATATCTCCCTCATCAAGACATCACTCACTCCAGTGGGAGCATACACTGAGACAACAGAAAGAAATCCGGTGAGTTCTTTAGCCTGAGTGTCATAATATGCTTATTGAAAGGAGTGACATTGGACACCATTGGGAGGAGATGATCCACCACTGCAACAGCCACTCCCTGAGTATGGCAGCCATCAGAGCAGCCAGACTAATAATAGGTGTACCCACCTACAGAGATCTGACCATTCCCTGGTCTGTGTCGCCACTGAAATGCGGAGTTCACGACGCTCATCCAACACCAGAGGAAGATGGTCATCATGCCAGAGAGACAATACATTCCAGTGCCTACCTGGATGGGTCCCCTCAGATTAGGACCCGAGCGCTGCCGTGCAGTGGACGACGTCTCAGCACCACACCACTTCCAACAGGCCTGAACCCATTTGCTCTCCAGTGATTTCCACATCTGAGGATAAGGCTTCCGAGGGCTTTCCCCCATCTCCAGAGCAGAAAAGACTCCTGACTGCCTCGTCAGAGCTGTGTGAAATTTTTACGGGGCCTGGAGTGCTAATCCCGCCAACAACCACAAACTTTTTCCCTGCAGGCCTGGATGCAGTTTGACATCATACTCAAGATAAGACACAATATTACTGATGGTCTGCAACCTTTTACTGACCTTAGCTACATCACTTGTTCTGAGTTGTTTCACCTGCTAGAGGTCATACTTTTTATTGGTTCCCCATTTCAAATTTGAACTCCCCGTATATGCAATGACACTAGTCAGGTTTGTTTAGAAGTTAGAGTATACAGTAAGAAACCTCTTTATGCTGGTCTGCAACCTGTTTCTATGGCTAGGGTTAGCCATAGAGCTAGGGCTAGTGTTGAGGTTAGGGTAAGCCATAGGGCTAGCGTTGGGGCTGGAGCTAGAGTTAGGGTTAAGCAGGACACCATCCAAGAACCAGGACCTCCTTGAATCCTTACCCAGCAAAGAGACAACTTGTACAGAGACCCAGGGGCCCCTGGAGTTAAACTCTTTATATAGACATTATATAGATTCCCTTCCTTTGTTCCTAAACTTAATTCCTGTAACCTAAAAAATGATGGAAATTAAATTCGCCAATATTCCTTTGGCATTATAGTCAATGCAAGTTTATGTTTGTGTAAATCTTATGTAAACTGTGTGAGAAGGTAGGGTTAAGGTTAAGGTTAGGGTTAGGGATTGGGGTTAAGGTTAGGGACAAGTCATGAGCAGGATTTTGGTAATCTGCTAACTGATAATTAGCAAAGCTAAGTTTTTCTTTAGCGCATTTGCATTACTTTGAAAACTGCTTGGCGACTAATTAGCTTCCACTAAATTTAGTTCCGCTAGCTGTAAATCTGCTAACATTTTTTTGCAGGTAAAGTAAACAAAGTTTTATGGTGAAAAATGTTTGTAAATCCTAAAATCACACATGACTGTGCCAGTCTGTTGTGAGTGTCTGCAACAGTCTATCGGGCACACTGGTAGCTGCCTACATGTAAACACAAGACATGATTAGTCGATAACTTGTCGTATTTAAGGTCGTCTGGGTAACACTTTACTTAAAGCAATCATATAAATGCATTATACATACCCTCAGAATGCATTACGATGCATTCATGAGGTATTATAAACACAGCCATTTATATTTGTGAAAAAGCCTAACGCATTACAGTATAGCCATGTTCATTATGTATTATGAATGCTCTCATCTATAATGCACAAAAAATACATTCATAATGCATTGTACTGACCATTACTCTTTTAATTTTAGTAAATTAATCCTCACTCTACTTTAGAACATGCCCTAATATTGCCAAGCATCACTTTATGATCGCTCTGATTCATTCAGTGACAAAGAAAACAATAATACGTCCTATAAAATTTATAAAGGGTATATCTATCCCTGACTGTCGTGCACTTCCACCTTATTGTCATTAAAAATGCACGCAAGATGGGCGGAGCACTACATGTAACTCTTCAATGGAGAGTACTGAAGCCTAAGTGATTTTTTTATGGCAGCCCTCTTTGCATAAAAATACATAATCATAATAAGATTCTGTACTTGTAAATAATCATGGACAGGTCCAAGTGTAGCACAATCCATGGTTCTTTATTTCACCAGCAGCCAAAAAAAATCATACAGCAATCGAGTTGTCATCCAAAGGGCAAAGTCGAGCATTTGGGCATAAGGTTGGAAAGCATAGGTAACGCCATGAGAAGAAATTGCAAAGGAACAACACAGTAAGTAGAATAACTCACAATATCTTGTAATGAAGTGATGCATCTAGGGGATACATATAGGGGAAACTATTTTGTGGGGAAAAAAAACTTACATGTCCCCTCAATAGACAGAATAACATGATCAGGGAAGATTGACTAGTTGTAGAGAAGTTCTGTGCTGGCTCATGGATCCTGGCTTTGAACAGTATAGCATAACTCACCTTTTTGTTCTGACATTAGCTAACCTTTAACTTCTTTCTAACTGCTGATAAAGATGAATTAGACCATAACTATTTTTATTTTCTTTTAAAAAAATTTTGTATGCACAGTGTAGATCCAAGACTATAAAATGAAAATCCACATTTCGGATCTTAGATTCATGTTAGTGCTACGAATTGCAGCGATCCATTTCCTTCTTTTCTTTAGCTTTCAGCAGTCTATAAAAATATAGCATGTTAAATCATTCTGTACAATTAATCACAAAACAGCTCTTTCCCATTTTAGATGTGTTTTCGCAGCATTCATGCTGTCTGCTACTGCTGCCAAAGTTTTTTTGCCACTCAGTAGGTGTAACCAGAGTATATCCCCCCTACTGTGACATCACGAGCATACTCTCTATTGACAACTCAGCCTGGGCAGGAAGGTCCAGCCAAAGCCAGCTGATTTACAGCTTGTCCCTTGAGGAAAATTAAAAGCAATACAGTAAAATTAAAAGCAATATGGCAAAAATAAAAGCTATACAGTAAAAGCAATAAAGTCATTAAATCATTAGTTTTCTTATTCTTTTATTTTTAATTTATTTTATTCTTTAATTTTAATTTTTATTTTTAACTTTCTTATTCAACATTCATTTTCTTTTACAGATTTATTCTTTTTTTATGGTGCTCCTATGACTCCATACTTTCACGTAACCAGGCTAATTAATGAAACATCAAAAGAAAAATATATATATTGATTAAGCAAAGAACAAACCGTATCATTAAAAAAATTGTTCAAGTTCATTATCAGAATTAAGCCCTACTGTAATTGAAAGGACATTTGGATTGCTAAAGATGCAATTCAGATATTTAGATAGAAGTCTAGTGGAACATTACAATACAGCCCTCAGAAGGCAGCATTCCTTGTTGCATGTACATTGCTATGCATGATGGATGTCTTTTGGACATAAATGAGAACACAGAGGACTTTAGAAGGCATGATGCTGAACTGCATGTGCCGATGCCAACAAAGGGGTGTACACCGGCAGCAGCACAGGCAAGGAGGAATCAGCTGGCTGAAGAAATGAATCGTCTGTAGTCTGGTAAGGAATCTAAATTGTGAGATGTAGAAAAATAACAGCCCTATTGCCTTTTATTTGAACATTTTAAAACACCATAAAAACTGTAGGTTGTGTTTTGTTTGAACAAAGATTGCACTTTTATTTACATTTTGCGAACCTCAGACCCAAAATTAAAAATAAAAAAAGCACATAAGCATAATTAAGTCCCCGTTCCCAATCGCCGTGCTCCTTCAACAGCGAGCTCCTGTTTTCCTCACCTTCTAAAATTGTTATACTGATTTTGGCACTGAGTGGGTGATCTAATGATGACAGAAAACGAGGACACATTCGCTGCTACTTCATCTTATGCCTGCTTCACCTTGAAAGGGTAAGGTGGAGCAGCAGCACTCCCATAAATGATGTACGCATTTTCACCTCGTGTACAAGCAGGTCTGTTTCCTCAGCCAAAAACTGATCTGGTTTGCCAGCTAAACACGCCGTTGAAATAGCAATCTGTACAGCTCATGCACCCCTGCCTGTTAAAGCCATAAAGGTGACGTGCCATTCTGATTGGTTCATTGCATGTTACGCCCAAGACACACAACTGAATAATCAATAGAGTTCCTGGCGAAAAGTCTGTTTTTTCTGCTGCCAAAATAGCTAAATGGATTTGGACACGCCCATAAATATTTGTTGTGCCTTGTACTTTATCCTTTGAGTTAGATCGCCAAACTACAGTGCAAGGTTTAACTTAGTTTCAGCAGTGGTCAGTCCGTGGTTCTTATTAGATGGTTAGCGTTAACGATATTTGCAGTAGTGTAATTTATACAGGCACTAAAGAAATATAATGCTAAACAGCTTTCAAAAATGCGGTATTAGGGTAACTTTTCAGTATCGGTATCCTTCACAGCAGTAGTTTGCACAAACTCTGAGATATTTGGTAAAATGTGGAACTATCTTCTTATACGTGCAGCACAAATCAATTAAAATCGCTGTTGCATGCTTGATTAATGTATGTCATGGTGCCCAAAATGACTCCAAATAAGCCCCAAAATAAGGAAATCAGTCATGAGTTCCATTCTGCTGTACAATAGTATTTCCCATCTTATGTTTTCTTCAACACAAAATAGTCGCACGGTGATGACGAAAGTGTGCTTGGGCCAGGATTGTTAAGTGCAATGTGCAACAGGGGAGTGGGGAGGGGGTGTAATCGTGCTCCGGCATGGTACAAAGTAACCAGGCCAAGTGTGAATACACCCTTAGGCCTCTGACTGTGTTCCTGGGGTGAAGACTCTTCATGTGGAGCAATGAGTGTGTGTCTGTGTCCTTAAAGTAAACCTTTGTGCTTAATTTTTTTAGGAGGTTAAAGGTGGGGCATGTGTAGGTTGCCGTGGCTAGAAAATATATGTATCTGTTATGGATGTGGTTTTTAACTGTGATGGATTTGTGGTGTGTGTTTAATATGTATATGAGATTTTCATGTGTATGAATTCCTCCAAAGGCCTTGGTTCCGGTTTACGAGTTCCTGGGCTCGACCTAGAACTTTTCTAGCTTCTTGCTACAGGTGACCAGTCAGACAATGAGATGGTGTAACTGTTGGGATCAAATCAGGAATGGGCCATATGATGAGAAGGGACTTGTAGGGTCTGCATTTGCAAAAGTCTCTATTTCCACTTGCCCACACCGCAACTCTGAAATGGAGTTTTCAGAAGAGTGAGAGCGTTTACAAAAGTCTGAAAACTCCAGGGTAGTGTGGACAAAAGGTGAAAACAAAGACTAATATCTGCATTTTAAAATGAAAATGTAGCAGTGTGGATGTAGCCTCATACTAGCAGTGGGACCAGTAGTACAGCTAAAATCACCCCGTGGGTCCTTGTAGGGGATTCCTGACAGGCATCCCCAGCAGTCTCACCCCTCACACCTTTACTAGTCCCACTTCTCCGCGGGACCTAACATCACTCTAGCTAAGCTAGCCAAACTGCTAGCCAAACTGTCAGCTACCATACAGATAGCTAGTAAGGCAAATAGCAGTTACATACAAGAACTTAAATACAAAAAAGCTTGTGTGTTTGATGAAATTTGTTGAGCTCTGTTGAAATGTTGCATTTGAAATTACCGACCCCTTCAGAAAAAAGCAACTCATTTTACTCTCGCTCCCTTTCTGTAGCAAGCTAGGACCATGATCACACGTTTATCTGCACAAATGAACCCACTGAAGGGAAAGGATGAGAATGGAAAAAGGATGTGTGTTGAGTGTGCGGGTGGGGCCATGGGGTAACATTAGATTATGATTTGTTGAGTAAGTATCTTGATGGCATCAGCTGGAAGGTAGCAGGTAGGAATGCCAGGCTGCAGAATACGATAAATAAATCTGCTTGACATTATTATGTACGATATTGCCAATTAGATTTATTTATTTACTAAACGAAGGTGCCAGAACAGCGTTCTAGATAGTTCTGGACCCCTTTAAAATCTGACCTTAATAAATTGGAGATCCTATTAGAAAATATACTTAAAAAATATCCTTTAAATACGGAGAAACAAAAAGGGTCCCTACTAAAGATGAAACCTTATCTGTCATTCAGACCATATGGAATCCAGAGATCAGTTCCCATTCCTTTGCTTTTCTTTGTTGGTTGGTCCAATCCATTTGAATCTCTAATCCAGATATCCTGAGATATTGTATTCCGTAATCCATGTGATCAAATAAATGGTCCTATTCTGTTTATTGATGTGGGAAAGGTGTTGTGTAATTCTTGTGTCCAGTCTGTGCTGTGTTTCCCCAATGTATATTTTATTACAATGTATACAAGTGATAACATATACCAGATTACTTGTCTGCAGGGACATCCTCTGCCAGATGGGAACATCCATACTTGCACTACTGAAGAGTCTGTGATGACAAAAAACGCCTGATCCAAGTAGGAGGAGCTGCAGGAAAACCTGAGGAGAACTTGGATCAAACTAATATGTCCGGCAAGTTTTTATTTTTTCTATATGCCAAAATTACCTGGTAATTTTGGATTTGAGGCTGGTTACATCATGCCTATGTGAATTTATTAATTGTATTATTTAGTAATATGGATGAATGGGAAAAGGTGGTGATGAGTGGTAGGACCTGGCCAGAATCTAGCTTCATCGGTTTGTCCCCATCCCTAAGACTGAAAAGTGTGGATGATTGGATGGACTGTACAAACTGTTTAGAGTATCCCCTGGGCTTCACTGCTTTGAACAGCATTTTAGTAGCCTCATAGAAATAATGTTCTTCAGAGCAAATGCAACAGAATTTTATGAGACCCGTAAATTTGTGTTTTGGATGATAGGATGATTTATGTAATATCATGTGTGTGTTTGTGGGCTTGAAATAGACTTTGGTTTTAAGTTGCTTATATCCATTTTGAGATTGGGTGAAATAAACTGTTGTGTCCAGAAAATGAAGTGTATAGTTATCAGTATTGTGTTTGTGCTATGTCCATAAATTGAATAAATAGGGCTTCCCTGTGCTGCCAACCCCCTCCAAAAAAATCATCCAAATATCTGTAATATGTCAAAGGGAGATGAGTACACTTATTATACGAAAAGAATAAATTCTGTTCCCAATTGGCCATGCAGATGTTAGCATAGGCTAGTGTTAAGGTTGCTTTTAGGGTTCGGGTAAGTGTTGCATGAAGAGGTATAGCTAGGGTTAGAGGAACTACAGTAAAGATTGCCCTAAGAGGTAGATGGTATTGTTTGTTATGCCGCGGCATGACGGAAGGACAGGAACAAACAGGAACAGGAACCTTAAAAGGCAGTCACTTACAGAAGTGATAAAGCCTTGATGTAATAATGTAGAGATGCAGTCATTCCAGTCATGTTTTGCTTTTAAATTTATTCAAGATTCATATTTTTTGGTCAACATAACAAGACATGTTTTAAGAACATCCTAAGTTACATTGTAATATTTCTTTCCAAAGACTTAGCACAGAAAAGCGGCTTGGCATTATTAGTATATTGAAAGAAAATTTTACATTTCACATGTTCAAAATATACACTTTATTGGGGAATCTTAAAAGTCACTGAAAAATTTAAGTTGCTAGACCAATGTCTTACTCTTTCATTCAATTCAGCAATAATATATAAATACAGATTTGAAGAGTGATGAAATAAAATAATAGCTTGTTCTATTTTAGCCTCTAGGATAGTACCCCTGAAAATTTCATAATAGCTTACTTTAATACTGGCACCAGGAGAACCTGCTTTTGTTTTAAATACCAGAATCAGATTTTTATGATTGGTGAATTACATGCTACTCAAACTATCACCCATCTATTCATCCATCCATCTTCCAAGTGCTAACCCAGTAGAGGGCTGTGGGGATCCTGGAGCTTTTCCCAGGTAGGATAAGTTATGAGGCATGAAAACATCACAAGGTATACACACACACTCATAGTCAGAGTCATGTATTATAGGCAATTGGAGACAGAGTCACCAAAGTGCATAATTTAGGTCTGCAAGAAAAAACCTCTGCAAAAACATAGGGAATTTACAGTATTCACACAGACACAGATACAGAGAAGAGGCAGAGCTCAGAGCCCTTACCAAGAAGGTGGTTCTACCTACTGAGCTACCACACCATCCCACACACACAAAAAATAGTCCGTTTTAAGTTTATCAGAAACCACGTGCTGTTCTATGGACTGAGGCACCAACATGATCTGTTAAGTAGGCCATGTGATGCAAACTAAACACTGCGTATAATGCTTATAGTATTAAGTGATGAGGGTACTGAGTGTGCTGCATCATTCTTTACTCGACAGAAGCTACTTTTCTTTAGTTTACATGGATTCCCTTGTATATTCCGTTTTGGTTGACTGGTCTGATTATCCTGAAAACAAAAGGACAACATGGGGTTAAAACCAAGGCAGGGTGAACACAAGACAGAAAAGGGTAACCTAAGCACAAGGAAAGACTAACTATCAGCAGAATCTAGAACAAAGGCAGACACTTAAATATACTAATAACCAGAATAGACAAGGGACAGGTGAGAACCATAACTGATTAACCAATCACTAAGGACTCTGGGCATCAAAGAAACAGTTGCGGTGCATTAACAATCAACAGGCACTAGAGACTAGGAAATATTAACACATACTGAGGATTTCTGACACTGGGAGAGACTTGGAACACAAGTAAAACAACATAACTAAACAAGACATGGGTAGGATAACAAGAAGGCAAAAACAAGAAGGCAAAAGCAAAGACCTATATTACAATACAAGAAACCAGGGGAAAAATATACCCAAAATATCAAGCTCATGATGGAAGGGATGTCTGCCTCTTAGCCACACGCTCAGCTCATTAAGCCACACGGCAGCCCAAGGAGCTGAGAAACACACTAGGGTAACACCAAACACAATGACCAACTGCTGGCCAAATGGGGAGCTCACACATGTGACAGGGCAATAAAGGTAACGATTCTGACAGTAACAGTATGTTTTTTCATTGTTCTTAAAAGGCATGATTTTCATTGCCTCATCATCCCTTATCATTGCTATATCGTTACTTGAGATTTAGGATAAAACCTCAGAATCCCTTTCATCTGAGAGACTACAGTACTGTATAGTGCTGTATAATAATGCACAATGTACTTTATTATTACTGTAAATGTTGGTAATGTCTTACCGTGCATAATTTATCAATTAAACTTTACCATATGTATGTAAACGGAAATCACATTATATATGGTGTCCACAGATGGTTCCCTATTATCCGCTATCATTCAAAACAGTATCTCACAGTTTGAGATAAAATGTTATGTTAATACATGATAAAAATACTTGAATTAAAATAAAGGTTTTTTTCATTCTTAATGCATCTGAGGGGTTATGGAGTAATGCAAATGTTTCATGTAAGTTTCCATTAGGTGTCAACTTCATTAATATCTTAATTAAGGAGTGAGTGAAGAAGTTGATTAAGACATTTAAGCAGATGTAATAGTAACACTCCATAAACCAACCAGAGTAGAATCACATTACTACACAAACTACTCACTCATATTGCTGCAAAATGCAGTCAAGTAGTTCTTTTCTCTTTTTATAAAATTTGCCACTTCCATTACTCTTCATTTTCAGTGAAAAGAAGGATAGCTGACAACCTAAAAGTGAAAACAAAAAAATTATTTCAGCAAAAATGTAGCAAAAGAGGAGTGAAGAAATTAGTAAAATTTTCATTTCCATCCATCTGTCCGTCCACCCATCCATGTTCCAATGACTTATGCAGGGCAGGGATGGGGGGAGGGAGGGGCATGTCAGCAAGTTCTCCTGTTGTTCAACAGGTAACATCCTGTGCATGTTCATATTTTCGTTAGCTTATATTATCCTGGTGAATTCTACCCTACATGTCAGTAAATTGTAATTATAGATTTTATAATTAAAACATTTGCAAATGTAAGTAACATTTCAGTAATGTATCATTAAGAAATGAGTAATCAAGTCATAGGAACAATAGAAGTAATTAATGTTGACAGTTCCAAAATAAAATAAGTCACAAAGCCGTATTTCACTTTGATATCAGCATAAAAACACTGTTATATCCTTCATGATGTAACTTCTTCAAATAAATATAGTTTATTTTTTGAACAATTACACAATGTAACACAATTTTTGTTCCTGGCTTCCATGTGTTATATTTCAACTGCTTATGTCTAAAGCCTATCGAAAAACGACTACATTCAGCACA
>JAAGVU020000040.1:25926462-25936637 GCA_011763525.2 Mormyrus iriodes
AGGCATAACGGGTTAGGAAAACACACTTTGTACCCAGGAACAAAATAAAAATAAAAATTTGTTACATAGTGTTATATTTTGCAGGAGCCACCATGCCAGCTTAAGCAAAATCCAATAATCTAAAATGCATTCCTGAAGTGTATCATAATTCTAACTCTTGCTTTGAATCATTTTAGTTCATTCAAACAAATGGCTAATTTGCAGGATATATCTCAGAACTAGAAAATTTTGAATAATATGGCATCCCAGTTAAGGGGCTTTCCAGGAGCTGAGTTGGGCACCAGTCTTTAAGATTCCATCCTAATTAGTTCATTCCAGCATTGCATTTTAACATGTCTATATTTTTACAAGTGAACTTTTCCAGAAGACCTAGAAAAAAATGAAGCCAAGCTTGAAGTTTTCCAAACTTACAATCAAATTTCTGGAACATAAAGCAGATCTTTTTAGCATTAGCTAGTGTTGACTAAATCCCTCAGTACCAAGTGCAAAAAGAGCAATGTTTTAACAATAATTTTGAACTAGATAATCAAGCAAATAACCTGAGGCCTAAAATAAGAAAAATATTTCCTGAAATCATTCCTAACCAGTAGTGTTACATTTTTTATCTGATTTTTTGTATTGTAACAAAAACCACAACCAGTATTGAATGAAATAAGGGTAATGGGGATTTAAGAACAGGATCAGGATCACAGGATTAAAACAAGATCAAAGTATGAGGATTGTAGCAAGTTTATTGTTGACAAAAACTAAAAAAAATGTACTTTGTCTTCAAAATAAGAAAACCTATAATGTTAACTACTATAATAAAAGAAAACAAAATATATTCGCATGACAACAAAAACAATGCAATGTGACTGGTTGCTTTTAGCTGCTTGAAAACATGTGAATGAGTAAAACACTATATGGTAAATGGTAAAGTCAGCGTTTTTTGAGTGTGCAGGAAATATGTACAGATGCTAAAAAAGAGCTACTTAAATAAGTTTAAATAACATTACACCAATTATCTGATGTGAAAAGGAAGGCTGTCTAGTTAGTGCCCCTGCCTCCAAAACTATTGTGCATATTTTCTCTGCATGTGAACTATTCTCATACTTTAACTTACATAATTTAACTGACTGCTAGTTCCTCACACACACACACACACACACACACACACACACACACACAATCTTTTCTGAGCAACTGTTTGAATACCACTTATTATCAAAAAAATATCAACAAACTGCCTCTTAATGGAAGCCAGCTACTTCACGGTGTTTAATGGGTCACTGTCTGATTCATTTTAATTTTTATTTTATGTCTATTGTCTAAACTAAATCTCAGAACAGGTGGTGCGACTGTTTGCTATTTGAATGATTCTCACAAGCTAATTTGGTGGGAAAACAGTTTGATTGTATTTTTGAAATCGATTCATTAAGCTGTTTTCAATATTCTGAAAATACTGTGTATAAACATGTTATTTCTGAGCTGTGATAAATTTTACTAACAGTCTAGCTCTGACAAATTCAACCAATGATAACCCTTGACCGTAAGAGCTGTATGCTTTTGAATGGATTTTTGAAATTAATTATAAACATGACTGTGATGCAGCTTATTCAAGTTGTAATTGTGGAATTATGGAATCTGTTTTTCTGAATAGTGGGAATTTCAGTAGGAGAGTGCTGTGTGGATTTTGGTAGGACAATGCTGATGTGGTAGGCAGCATGAAAAAAATAAAGAAGTGATAAGAAATGTTTGGTTAGACAGCCCCCATGTGTTCATGATTGGTTACTACAGTATAAGCCTTAAAGGTATTAAGTACAGCAAACTTTTTCTGCCATTTCAACAAGTTCAGGTGCATTGGAATGCTTCTTTTTGCCAACCCTGTCTTTCTCTCTGCAGCTTGGGAGAATCACAGCACAGGGTAAGCTAATGTGCATCACCCCAGGAGCCAGGGAAGTTAAGGGCCTTGCTTAAGGGCCCATGGATGTGTGACTGTGTTGCCAAGGCTGGGGCTCAAACCAGTGATCTTCTGATCATAAACACAGAGACTTAGCTCACTGAGTCACTTATCACCCCAATTAAGTCTCCTCTATTCTCATAATAGTCTAATCTGCCTTATTTATTTAGCATTATTTTATCTATACCTCCTCCAAGTTTGCATCTTATTTTCTATTACATGTGAATGGAACTCAGTAGTAGCTTCCCATTCATTAAGCAGAGCACTCGAAAAAAAACAGCAAAAATTCTGTTAAAAACTATTAACCACATTTTTATGACAGTGGAACAATATTGGCATGAGAATACCATACTTTGCAGTGTTGTTGTATGTGCAACCGTTAGTCCTGAGTCAATTAGATAATATGTTTATGTATATTTCTATGTAAATTCATTACTTTTCAGTCAACTGGAGAATAGCTGGATACAGTGCACTGCATGCTTGTGCATCAACAAATTGCTTAGGTCATATTCCCTATTTTAAGCTTTGTCAAACAGTAACTGAACCCCTTCACCCAATGCCTGATTTGAAAAATTCTAATTTATACTTACCTAAATGTACCACATGGGACAATTAAACAGCTGACCACATCTGCACAATATCAGATAAACTTTAGGCCATGTTTTTTGGTCCTTTTATAAAAATTGGCAAAGATTGCCCTCTTGTGTTCAAAAGCAGATTTTTATGAACATAGGAAATGATACTTTATTTACCATTTCTAGAAGTACATAGGAACTCTTTTTTTTTGTATGTCCCTCCTTTTAAACAGCCACATATACAGGTGAGAACAAAGCTTGGGATCAGAGCACAGAATTGGCTGTTTTTCTGGTTCCCTTTTCTTTGGTCCCGTTTTTTGGGGGTTAAGAGCCTTGCTCAAGGGCCCAAAGATAATGTGAACATTCTACAGACCATGGTATTTGAACCAGTGACTTTCTGAAGACAAACACAGAGCCACATGCCACTCCACAAGTAAATCGCAGTATCACATATCACAGTGAAGCAATTATTTTGATTTTTCAGTTTTGTTTTATTTAGACATTTTATGACCCTAGAGCTTTATAGTACTATCCAACACAAATTTCATTTCACAGTTGACGGTTTTCTAATGGTAATCAGTATCCTAATGTTTCAGAGTACAATTCTATAATATAGTTAAACGCATATTCATCAATGCCTTGTGAATAAAAGGCTTTAGCTTTTATTTTTGAAATACATTGAATACATTGAATGAAGAATTTTTAGTGACCAAAGTTGTTTTTTTCTCAACGTGTAATTTCTTCACCTAGTTCTTCATTACCAGTAATCTTGATCACAAGAGTATAAGAAAATACTCACAGGTAATCCTGCGGAATGATTAGAGAGTTTCACATTCCATCATGATGTGTTATGCAGAAATGTACACTATACTACTCACTCTTATACTAGGTGTGATAAGATTCATGGAAGTAAATTTTCTTGCGCAAGCTCTTTTTCTGAGTAACATGATAGAAATTACTCACTTCTAGAGAAACAGAAAAACATTAGGTCAATGTATATAAGGCAGTTTTGTCAGAAAGTAAGAAAGTGGATATAAACAACGGTACTGTAATTACTTAATGTTTTGTAATAATAATTTTTGCCATTTTTGCATGCTGAGGTGCACAGTGTGCAGAAGTTGCCAACTTTCTGCAGAGTTAATAGCTACAGACCTGCACACATCGTGTGGCCTTCAGATTAGCTCAAGAACAGTGCGCAGAGAGCTTAATGGAATGGGTTTCCATGGCTGAGCAGCTGCATCCAAGCCTTGCATCACCAAGTCAAATGCAAAGTGTCAGATGCAGGGGTGTAAAGCACACCGCCACTGGACTCAAGAACAATGGAGACATGTTCACTGGAGTGACGAATCACGCTTTTCTGTCTGGCAATCCAATTGGCGAGTCTGGGTTTGGCGGTTGCCAGGAGAATGGTACTTGCCTGACTGCATTGTGCCAAGTGTAAAGTTTGGTGAGGGGGGAGATTATGGTGCTAGGTTGTTTTTCAGGGATTGGGCTTGGCCCCTTAGTTCCAGTGAAAGGAACTCTCTTAATTCCTCAGCATACAAAGCCATTTTGGACAATTTAATGCTCCCAAATTTGTGGGAACAGTTTGGGGATAGCCCTTTCCTGGTCCAAAATGGCTGCACACCAGTGCACAAAGCAAGGTCTATAAAGACATGAATGAGCGAGTTTGGTGTGGAGGAACTTCACTGGCCTGCACAGAGCCCTGACCTCAACTTGGTAGAACACCTTTGGGATGAATTAGAGCGGAGACTGCGAGCCAGGCCTTCTCGTCCAACATCAGTGCCTGACCTCACAAATGCTCTCCTGGAAGAATTGTAAAGAATTCCCATAAATACACTGCTGAACCTTGTGGAAAGCCTTCCCAGAAGAGGTGAAGCTGACTCCATATTAAAGCCTATGTATTAAAAATTCATTGTATTAAAAATGTCATTAAAGTTCATGTGTATGTAAAGGAAGGTGTCCCAATACTTTTGGCAATATAGTATAGTGTAATGAAGTGACTGGTGTGGGTGTGTGTGGAGGAGGGATTGGCCTGGAAGGCTGGTGGGGCTAATTAAGTGGCTACACCTGGGCTTGGTGCATGGGGAGGTGGGGAGGAAAGTGGTTAAAAGGGGTTGGGATGCAGTATGCGTGAATGGCATATTGTGCTAAGCACTCAGGTTCAGGGGGGTGGGGCTGCTCGCATGCTGCAGTAAGAATGAAGTGAAGTCAGTAAAAGGGCTGCGGGGTCAGGTTCCTGTGGGGGGTCGGGTGAGGATAGTGAGGAGCGAGTACTAGGAGTGCAATAGCCGCTTCTTTACTGGGGGCTCTCCACGGTTGAGAAAGTGGAGTCCTTCCATCGCGGTGTCAGCATGCAACGTACTTGCAGTCGTCGGTTTGAGACGTGCCGCTAAAGCCCAGACCCCGGGGGAGGGTCTTGAATCCTGGGGAGAGCTAAGTTTAAAATTTCTTTCTTTCTTTGTTTATGTGTTCGTGTATTTTAAGAGGACAGTGTAGGTGTTGAATGGTCAGAGCTGCGGGGAAGTTAAGGGGACGGGACCTCTTCCTGTATTACATGCATGTGTTTGAAGTGGGGGGTGCAATGTGTGTAGTTGTATTCGCTGTGTGTAGTGCCCTAAATGGGGATGCTGTGTAGTGGGAAAATCACCTTGGGGTAACGAGTGTCGCTATGTGTTTGGAATTGGTGGTCCGCCAGAGGGAGATGCATGTGAAGTGTTAACGAACTCTGTACCTTAACCCAGTTTTGACCCGACGGCTTGCTGTATGAATTGTATTTGAATAAACCTTGGATAGTGTAATCTGAGTGACATTCTGTGGTGGTGTGTTTCTCCTCCATCGCCTCTGGCACTATTCTAGGTTCATTACAGTATATGCAGATTCCTCATGACATGGGCACTGATGCACCCTCATACCATCACAGATGCTGGTTTTTGCACCTTTCGTTGATAACAGTCTGGATGGTCTTTTTCACCTTTGAATGAATCTGAATCTTTTGTTCAGTGCATGTAATGTGTATGACCTTTTCAGTCTTACTTTGCCTCTGTCCCAACATTTTTGGAGTGTGTTGCAGGCATCAATTTCTAAATTTGTTTATGGTTGACAAATAGAATTATGTTTGTTTGTAAAAACACTGCAAATATTTTCTTTGTCCTTTTGCCTGTTCAATAAAGGTTCAAGTGAAATACCAAATTACAGATTTTAGTTTTTCTTGCATTTTTAGAAAATGTCTCAACTTTTTTGGAAATGGGGTCGGCATATTATACAAGTGTGAATCCTGTATATTTTGCATAGTGTTTTAAGTTAGTTCTGTGTGGTGTGGTGTCAAGTGTACTCATTGTGACCAATTCATCACAACTTTGGGTCCCTGCTGAATAAAGTCGCATTCTGGTTCAGTTATTACAAAAATATTCCATATATACTAAAACGTATATACACGCCTAAGAATTGAAAAATCCGGTATAGGAATAGATCGGCTGATAAGTGTTGTTGTCGATACTGGCTGAATTACCCTTAAGGGGTAAATTACTCATAGTAACCTTGATGTGCCTGGTAATTGGCACCAATATCTCGCTCGGCGGGTGACGTTATGCACCGGCCGCGTGACAGACTCCAAATCTGACGTCACTTCCGCTCCTTCCATTTTGCTGCTGTGGGTCGCCTTTCCATTGTGGCAGCTGACCGAGGGCGGTAGCGCTTATGTATTAAGCGTAGATGAGAATATAGATTGTAAGAGAGACTCTAGTTTGAACACGGCAGATAACGCAGAATGTCGGATTTCGACAGCAACCCATTTGCAGACCCGGACTTTAGCAATCCGTTCCAGGTAGGACCGTTTGCCGGGTAAACTACCCAGCTAGCTAACGAAAACAGTTGCCGTTCTGTGGTTAAGTTATCAAATGCTTTACGAGCTGCGTGTTCCTAGCAGACCCTGGAAGGATTCACTTATGCAGTCTGCTGCCCGGTGTTTCAGCTGACATCGAGGAATACCAGCAAAACACACCGGTGTTTAGCTTTCTGGGCCTTTGGTGCACAGTCGGGATTATTCTGCTGAGGTGCAGCTCTGCTGGGTTGTAGCAGCGGTTCAGTTGAACCAGTCTTCGGAGTGTAAACACAAGCCCCTTGACAGATTACCTTGCCTATGGTAACGATATTTGGGAAAGTGACATTTTCACAGATCGTCGCTTGCGATTGGAATGTGTCTTTCAGTTCTTTTACCCATCTGCTGGGTGCCAACTAAATGCAGGCTCCTTCCTGACAGGCGCTTGTTAATCAACTTGTGCATTTCTGTCGTTAAAGCAATTCAAGGAGCTGAGTTGATAGTGTAGCTATAGATTTTACTGTGTTGTTAGTCTTTAGACGCTAGCTAACCGAAACCACAGTATTATTATTATCATTATTATTATTATTATTATTTGCTTAAACATTTTTCCAAAAGCTCAGTAGAGTGACATTTGCAAAACCACCTGAACGTGCTAATATTAATTAACGGTCCTGCTATCTGGTCTTGCTGTGGGGTATTAAACTGCATTCAGAAGCGATGTTTATGGCTGCAGACCGTGATCTCCTAACAAACTAACGCCTTTACTTTTCAAGACTGAAAGTACAGGTGTCACGTCGTTTTACCCAAGGCGTTAATTACTTTAATCTCTTTGGCTAGTGGTGATGCTGACATTGGTAGCACCTTAAGATGAACTCGTTAAAATGCAAATGTACATATAGTTAGTATGAGTTTCTACCTGCTGTGTCTATGTTAGATCTGCATGAATGTTGTTTATTTTTTTGTATTAGCATATCAAATTATCTTTTCCAAATACTGTGGAATGCCAAGGAAGTATTAGAAATGGAAAGCCTTTATCGTCATTATACTGTAGCACGGATGCTACTTGTACAACGAAATTGCAGATTAATACTGACAAATGCAAAATGCTTTTATTTTACACAGCCGCTATCAGATTGATCTTGATTATGCAGAAGCTATAGCTTTGGAGCATGGGGCATTGCTCTCCTCTCTCCTGTCTGCATGATGCTGCCAATTGCTTAGGTGGGAGGTAGCACCCCTGGATGTTATCCCAAAGCAAGGACATGGTCAGTTATGATTGCCAGGCTATTTTGTCACAGTCCTTGTGCTCTGTTTCTACTTGGTCTACTGATGTAACTTTACATTTGATATTAGGTTTAATCATAGAATTGATTATTATTCAATAGATGAATGTAAAATGTTTGGATGAAGGATGCAGAAGCTTGTGGGTTTGCTTCTTTGATGTAATATACTGTGAGGAACAAGGTTTTAGTATTGCATTGTCATAATGTTATAAAAACAGGTGCTTTTAAGCATTCTTGGATATAAAAAGAGAGTCATTTATCTGTATACGAACTTGTCCATCAAAAAATGTTCATCTCAAAAGCACACTTGACATGGTGAGAATGCAGCAAGAATTTAAAGCAGGGTAGTGAATCTATGCCTGAATACTAACTGTTTAATTGTGTAAATGCTGTTGAACTGTAAACAGTTTAAGTTCTTGTCGTCTTACATCAAGAACACACTTGTAGCTCAAAGGTAGCTTTTTCATATTCAGAGGTCTAGCAGTGATACTTTTGACCCAAATCTTCCCAAGTGAAGTATTCTGCTGTGTAAAGGGATATTTCCGAAGGATAAGTATAAATTAAGCTGTCAAGTAATGATGAGTAATTCAGTGCATTTTCTTTAAGTTCCTTTTAGTTTTTTCAGTTTTTTTTTTCTTTTCTGAAGTAAATCTGCTTCTTTTTAGTGAAGCGACAGTTTCTGGTTCATTGTTTCTTGGCCTGGGGATCTCATGCATTCCCCATGTTTCTTTGGATTTTTTTCTGTCCTCATGTAGCCCGGATACATGTGGTTTAGGTGGAATGATGTTATGTAGTGTGTTCTCGTGTGTGTCGTGTGCTTGGTAGAATAGCTCCTGGCTTGTTACAAACCTGCCCTGGAGAAGCAATTCTGGGAAAAAGAATGGCTGTATCTTATTCCTTATACATCCTTGTATTATTTCTTCCTATTTGCTGATATATTTCTTCAGATGGCTTTGATTCTTGTTGGTTACTGAAAATTTTACAGAGGACAATGACTCGCTTACTACATGATTAGCTAACTTTAAATTTCAATGATCAGTGTAACAAGTTGTAGAAATTAATCATAGAAATTTAATTTGTACTAATTCCACCCCCCCAGCAAGTACTGCTCATCAACAACACACAGTGCTAGATAGCTACTATAGGTAACCTGTTTGTCTTACTGTCAACTATTACTGTTATTGAACATCTTCCTTTGAAATAAATTTTCATAAATGATGATTTAGCAGTAATTCACTTGTTACTGTATTCCTTATGGGTTTGTTGTAGGCAGCGTTATCAGATGAGGTACATAACAAGCTTTCTGCTGTATTCATCTTTTCTTCATGGTCACTTTGAAAATGTGCAAGATCATGAAAAATGTTAAGGAAGAATAAAAAGTCTAGAATAATCATGCTAGTGTCATTTGCCTCATATTTCTATAGTTCCACTCATTTTGAAAGGTTATTAAATATTTCTGTAGCAGAGTCTATTCATCCATCCATCCTTCAGCCAGGTCAGGGTCATTGGAGGGAAGCCTCGAGCCTATTCTAAAGTGAGGACAAGACAGGGGACACCCTGCATGGGATGCCAGCAAGCAGAGTCTTTTAGTTTTGTAATTAATGATAATGTCCTTTTCTAAATACACATCCTGCAAACTGTAATTCATTTAATGTTACAGATTTTCCAAGCTACCTGTTGCTATTTTTGCAGGAACAAAGGTGGTAAACAACTGAAATCTATCTCTTTATACTGTGTTGACCCGGATATAAGATGATCCCCCCCCCCCCCCAAAATACATCTGAAAAAGAGGTCATCTTAATGTCATCTTATATTCAGGGTCTAGACAAAGGGAGTAGGTGGTGCCAAGCATAATATTTAGTAACGAGTATTTTGACTTACTGTAATATCGATTTGCCATAAGATTTTTTGCGTGCGAGTCTGAGAGTGTGAGTGTCACGCCAAATGCGTGACAGCTGGCAACCCTGGCAATGCTGTGTTTAGCGTGTATGTCTGAGTGTCCCGTAATTGTTGGCTTCCCTGGCTGTGCCGCTGCTGGTATTAAACTCATAGTGGGCGTTAATAAAGATAGTAACATTAATTTTTAAAGAGTTGGAATATCACCTATTAATATCGCTGAACCTTTCACTGCGATATGTGTTTTTCGCTCATGAGTTTTACTTACACAAATGTTCAGAGGGCAGAAGGAACAATGATTGGTTCAGAGTTATAACCAATGAAATTGTAGAGGAGGTGGGTGAAAGCAACTTGAGGAGGCGGGGCCAAGATATCTGACTGGTTGGTCCCACCTTCTGTAGTTGCTTGCACCCACCTCCTCTACAATGTGATTGGTTATCACTCTGAACCTCTGTTCTTTGTGCCCTTGGAACAAGTTTGTGTAAGTAAAACTCCCACAAGCGTGTTTTTTACCCTCTTCATGTGGGTCTTCTGCATCAAAAACATTCAAATATTCATTATCTATCAACACTCCCCCCTCCCCCCCCCCCCACAATTAATTTTTCTACTTCTTATTTTTTTTATTTTTTTTTTTTTCATCATATTTTTTTTTCTTTCTG
>JAAGVU020000040.1:25936647-25955749 GCA_011763525.2 Mormyrus iriodes
ACAAAAAAATTTCAAATATCCATTTTCCACCCCCCCCCCCCCCCCCCCATAATACATTTGTTTTTTGGAATGTTTGCTATTTAATACACTTATCGTAATCCGATTGCTTTTTAAGCTGTGGCTGCTGGTTAACTTAATGTTCTTGTCAAATAAAATTATTTTTCTTTTAAATAGTGTTTGGAATATCAAATCTTTTTTTTTTCTAAAAACAGCTGCCAAAAACTAGGGGGCTGTCTTATATTCGGGCCAATATGGTATTTTAGATAAGCAACAACCTAACATGACAGAGGCCAACTACAAAACAGGTTGCTGTGGTTTCATCACTAAATAGAATTATTCCAGAATGCCACAAAACACCCCTTGTCTTGATCCCTTAGAAAGAAGAAACTGTATACTGAGTTTATGCATTTACTGGTATTTTTCATTTATTTTGCAGTCTGTTTGTTTCTTCATGTCATCCTCAAAGCTATCATCTTTTGGACAGTTTAATGAACAAGAATGAGCCAAATGGATCCATCGCATTTTTGGGAGATTTCAAATACAGTAATATGTCGCTTAACGATGGGAATATGTTCTAAGAAATGCATTGTTTGGCAATTTGGTTGTTGTGTGATTATTATAGAGTGTACTTACTATATGTAACACATTGTATTGTTTTACAGTGAACTTTTTTAATAAGAAGAAAGGCAAGGTACACTCTAATGATTAAAAAGTACAATATAGTGAATACAAAAACCAGTAACAGTTATTATCATCGTCAAGTATTATATGTACTCCACTTTTGTACTCCACACATGTTCCATTATTCTTATGGGAACACTGTCGTATATGCGATTTGTTGTTGACCGAAATGTCATTATGCTGCACATGACTGTACTGAATCGACTATTGAGGGGTCTAGCTGAAAGAGACTTTATTCCATATTTATATAATACGGAAGTGAGATTTTGCAATAGGCAAGAGGAATGTTTATGGTTTCTGAAGAACTTAGAGTGGAGAAACTTGTTTTACCCAAATATTACCAAGGCTTGTCTAATGGCGGGTTGTCTGTGCTTTATTAGGATCCCTCGGTCACTCAAGTAACACGGAATGTCCCCCAGAGTTTGGAAGAATACAACCCTTTCACAGATGCCAGAACGGTGAGTATTGCTCATATACTAATCACATATCCAGATCAGCTAGTGGTTAATATACAATCTATGGAAACTATGAAAATGACCACACAAAAACATTAGTTTTTTTTTAAACATATATAGAAACTGGGTGTGTACAGATAATGATTAGATCAAGTATGCAAACAACATTCAGTTCTGGCGTTCAAATTACAATATTCAATGAACCCAGAGAGAAAAAATACTATGTTCCATTTAACTGTGATGCATATCGTTTCTTGAGCAATGGATAAAAAAAAACTTCCCCATGTTAATTTAAGGCAACTCTGTTCCTGTTATAAATGTATATTTTATTCATGTGTCAGTGAATGCTGAATTTATTTACGTGGCTTTGATGAAGAGATAGGCGGGAAGACCACTTAATGACATGTAAATGTCTGTAAGCAAAAAATATCTCCTGCAGCAACTCTCAGCCGGCTGAGGCTGTACTGTCCACATTGCACTGGCAGTAAACAATTCGTTGGCGAGCTGCTGGCAGATATATGCAGCCTGCTCTATATGTCCTAGGAAACCTGGTTAAATCTGGGAATTTGAATGTCCTTTTTAAACCTCTCGGAAGAGCTCAGCCAAATAAACTGTTGGTATACCTTGGTACCACCCCCCTCACCCCTCCTTTCAAATTTTATAATCTATTTTCCAGCTGCTTCCCCCAGGCAACATAGAGCACATGGTTGGGGAACACCCTGGATGGGATGTCAGTCCATCACAGGGCATATACCTGTATACCCAACACATTACACACAAATTAGTAGGCCTAACTGCATGTCTTTGGACTGCGGAACACAACCCATATGAGATGGGGAGTATGTGCAACTCCACACACACAGCAGAGGTGGGCTTTCAACCCCTAGTTTGGGAAAATAGCCCTTTGACTCTGAAGTGATTTCTTGTAGCAGGCACGTAGCATTCTTCTGGGTTTTCAGTACAGCCCGAGCTATGTGAAAAATGTTGCGAATACTGATGCTGATACTTAGGACAGCAATCATCAGTCTTACACCACATATTTCTAACCATAAAAATGTAATGGCAAAATTAATTTGCCTTGGTCTTTACCATGTATATCAACAAAAATAATCAGTCAGGACACGATCATGGACTGGGACATAATACTTAATAATAATAATAATAATAATTATATTATATTATTATAATAATATCAATATTAATGATAATAACAATAACAATTTCCATGGTCATTACTATAATTATCATTAATAATAACAACAATAATAAAAAACAATAATTAATAGCAATAATAATAACAAAAATAATAATAATGATAATAAAAATAATAGGGATCTGGCAGCTATGTTGCTTGGACCCCTAATAATGTATATATGGATACATTTAATAACGTGGATGGTTTTTCTGTGGATACCAGTATTGCCCTTATTTTCCATCCCTTGTTTGGTCGAGCCCCAGTTTATAGTCATGATAGCAGTACTGCTCAATGTCATTTCAGATGTCCCCTTTCAGTGGGTCGCCCTGCTGAGATCATTGACTGCTGATCACAGACCTCAGACAGGCATTGTGCAAATGTTGTGCTGAAAATTGCTTTTACGGTTGCCTCTGGAAAACTTCATAAACAAGCCTGTCATTGTGTTGAACCTTCTACTACACTGAAGTTCACATATTATACAGCTAGTATACCAGATTGTGGAGTATGTCTACCCTGCAGATTTAAGAAGTAATCAAGGTGTAAATGATTAAATATATTCTGTGATATTCTTTTTGTATTTGTATTCTCCTTGCTGCTTTGTTTCGCATAGTTCATTCTCCCTCTTCTTTTGCATGCTTATCTCTCTGGGTCTATACTACCAGAAATGTATTTTTAGCCTTTTTAGTCTTTGTCCCACAAATAACCTTGAGCTTGTCGGTAAGAGTCTTGATATTGGGTTTGGCTCTGGTGCCCTGGGGGTAGGGAGCCTGAGCTTGACATTTCACTCAGGACATGGAACACTGCCTTTTCATAGATGGCAGTTATCCCAGAAACCTCTTGGAATTCTGTAATAAAATCAGTCCTCTTCACTACATTGGTAATAGATCCTGCATGTGTTAGGGGATGACTTTCAGTATGTCAAGCTTTCACATTTTATTTTTCTATTGCTTTCACTTACTTGTGCTTTCCTGTTAAATGACTGTTTCTAACTCTGCATTGAGCTTCTGAACATCTCAAGGCAGTATTTACGTAGGAGAATGCTTTTGGGAATCTAGACAACAGCTGCCCGTTAATGTCACAGTACCACTCCTAGAGAGAGCTACTTTGAAGAGAGCAGATTGCTATTGATTTCACTGTTTATCTGTGTGTGGACTTGCTGTTGAATTGCTGATAAACAGTGTCTGAAAGCACATGTGGGCTTCCCATGTATCACGAAAGATGTGTGCTAGGAGCGGATATGGAATGGCTTGAAAACCACCTTAAAACTCATTTTAAAGGAAGCCTATCAATTTTAAGCACTTTTGAATTTGATCACGAAAACTAATTAATCAATTTCATATATTTAAACTTGTAGTTATTAGGCCTGCACAATGTGCAACGTTAATATCAGCATTGCGTCTTATGGACTTGCAGTCTTAAGGATCGCGATAATCAGCTGGGTTGAGATTAGCTGTCACTCCTATCACTTGATTAAATTGAATTACTCCAATTTTAAAATGGTGTTGATTTAAAATTTGCCTTCTTGTTTACTCGGCACTATGGCAGGAAGTAAGCATAGCAGATGACAGTCCAAAAAAGGAGTGGAAGCCTTGTCTGGAAGCCCTTTACATTAAAAATGGGGGAAAAAATGCACACGTTCAGAAGAGTTTCAGGTTTGAGGGACTCGCCCCATAATGCAAGGATGGCCATCGATAACTATAAGCTATGTGCCCTTCAGCCTCTTGTAGTAGCTTATCCTTTGTCATTACTTGCTTTAGATCATTTTGCTTAATTTGCTTTCTACTATTCCTGTATTTCAAGATGATCACTGCCAAAATGAAGGCAAGCTTCTTCGCTTATTTAGCCACATATAACGTATCATGTTTCTTCATGAGCTCTGCATGTGCTCTCGAAGCCAGTCATTTTCGTCCTTGCTATCGGACTCATAGGCGGCATGGTGCATTTCTGAAAAATGTAACAAAATGAAAGAGGATGAGCAAAGCTAACAACTGGTTACCAAAAGGCATTCACTTTCTGCTGTATGGAAATAATATGGATTCCATAGAGACGATACTGAGCAAAAGCAAATGATTTGTCGGCACGACGCGCAGAAACACTTCCAACTTATTGAAAAAAACATATTTAATTTTTTTCCAGTATTGTGCAGCCCTACTTGTTGTCTTATTGGCAGGTAATGGGCCACATAGTATGCCCGTGGGTAGTTCTGTTTCTTACCCCTGCATTGAGGGTTTGTGTTTGCACATTCTCGCTCTGTCGCATAGGTTTCCTTCAGGTGCTCCAGGTTTTCGACGTCTAAAGACAGGCTGCTATGCTAATTAGCACCTGTAAAGAGTGTGTCCAGAGTGTGAGATTGTATGTGCGAATCTGTGCCCCGGCAGTAAACTGGCATCCCATCCAGGGTGAACCTCTGACTTGTGCCTTATACTTCCTGACATAGACTCTATACCCCTTAGGACCCTCTCCAAGATAAGTGATTGAAAGCCAGAGTTATGGATTAGTTGACATTTTCATATAGATTTGACTCATAATATCCATATAAATCCTTTATAGATTGAGCTTTTTAACATGTTGTTTTTGACACAGCTTATTAAAGCGTTTAATGCTGTTGGCAACTAACTTGTAACTGGTGGTGCAGGCTGGCCTATAAAATGGCTGGAGCAGTCTGTGAACAGAGGATTGCTCTTACACTGGCTTATTGAAACAAATGGAGTCCCGAAAGGAAGCCAGAATGTGTGGTTTGTGCTTGACTGTGTGCACATTTTCCTTGATGCCAATGACCAGCATGTGCATTATCTGGAAAGCCGAGACCGCTTTCACCATTGGCTTTCACATACTAATTAACGAGTCTTATTGGCACTTTTCATTTTAAGGCTCCGCCAAGCACAGCCCCAAGAGTGCCGCCAACAGCAAGTACACAGCCTGCCATCATGAAGCCGACAGAGGAGCCTCCGGCCTACTCCCAGCAGCAACAGTCACAGGTACTGCAGTGTAACCCTCTGTCTCTTCCCCCTTAACCAGATAACCACCTTTGGCGTTTTCCTTCTTTTTCTTATGCTTGCACCTCTTTTGCGTCTTCTATTGTTACGCCATTTTGCCAGCCTGTTGTCTTACTCATCCTGAAGCTGTCCTACTTGACTCAATCTCACCAATTGCACGGAGGCTTCACTTCCATGTCATTATTTAATCAAACTTCAGTTATGGTTTCTGCACTATTTCACTCTTCAGTACTTTACGTTCAAAGTAAACCAATAAAAGCTTTTAAAGATGCCATTTTTTTTTAAACGCTAATGTCTACAGGCAAGCAATGAATATCATTTTGAATTTTGCTACGTACTGTTATTAGAACCCTTTACATTTAGATCAAATATTGTCATTAATTCATAAATTTTACTGTGGAATGCGCTGGTTAAATTAAATCAGCCCTTTAAATATATTTTAATATCCAATTTCAGATCTCACAGATATCTGGTCTAGAGAGACAAAAAAACAGATGGATTCAAATTCCATTAGACTCTTTGTGCTGAATGCTTTGAGAATACATGGTGGCTGTGAATCTGCATTCTTTTTCCCCGAATGAAAGTGGCAGATATGAAGGAACTGCAGTGCCCCGGTCACATTAATAATGAACGGTTATCTGGCCCAGACCTGATTCAGGAACGCCATCTTTACCCCCCCCCTGCCCCCCTTAGGATCAGGCCCGCGCTCAAGCGGAGCTGCTGCGGAGGCAGGAAGAGCTGGAGAAGAAGGCAGCCGAACTGGACCGGCGGGAGAGGGAGATGCAGTCCCTCAGCGCGTCAGGAGGTGAGAGGCTGCACAAGGAAATGGTTGCCTTTGATGGATACATTAAAATAAAATGGCAACATGGAGGAAATTTCTGAATAGTATTTAAAGACCATCCTTAACAGGTGTTAAAACAATGTCTTTGCACTTCGGAATAGCGCAAGTTGATTTTTACAAAAACAATGAATGGAAGAATGGAATGAAAAAAAATGGAAGAACAAAGGAAATGTGACTTTTTTTTTTCTTTTAGGAAGGAAAAACAACTGGCCTCCTCTTCCAGAGAACTTCCCTGTTGGCCCCTGTTTTTACCACGATATTGCTGTAGACATACCTGTAGAGTTTCAAAAGACCGTCAAGATAATGTACTACCTATGGATGTGTGAGTACCTGAGCATGAATTGAGATTACCCATAATGAAGTGCTTTCAGCTAATATCAGTGTTAAATAAATAAAACTGAACTCTCACTTGAAAAGCTTTTTAAAAGCTGATTGCCAGACAGTGAAAGTTTTCCAATGTTCTGCCACAATTCCACTATCAGTCCACACGGCGACGCTGTTCGTGAACATCTTTGGCTGCCTGGCTTGGTTCTGCGTGGACACCTCACGGGGAGTGGACTTTGGCCTGGCAATGCTCTGGTTCATGCTCTTCACGCCCTGTTCCTTTGTCTGCTGGTACAGACCGCTGTACGGAGCCTTCAGGTGACGGCAATAACCCTGCTCCCTCTGAAACTGAAAACCTGTAATGAACTGGCCTTTGTGTAGTTTCGTTTTTTTTTTTTTTATATAACAAAAGGGACATCCTGAGATTTAAAGGACTTCTATCTGTGTGTCCTTCTGTTGCAGGAGTGACAGTTCCTTCAGGTTCTTTGTGTTCTTCTTTGTATATATCTGCCAGTTTGGCGTTCATGTGCTGCAGGCCATTGGCATCACAGGCTGGGGAGCCAGGTGAGCTGGCTGTCCACTTGTGCTACTTCCTGTGGGAATGTCCCTGCTGTTATTCTGTTCATCTTACCATTATTTACACTAATCTTGTCTCATAGTCATTGGGGAAATTGCTCCGGATAGGAGTGTTACATAACCGAATGAATGTAGGTGGGATAATGCAAATAAACTGTGATTCTGTATATGTGCTTTCATTGATGTTTTCTCATTAGTTGCATTACTTTGGATTGATGCTCTTCAGTAGAAATGTGTAAGGGTAGTATGAATCAGATGCTGATGCGAGCCACACAGAATGTACATGGTGATGTTCTGGAGGCCCACCCATTCTTCTTCACCCCTTTCTCCAAACAGTGGCTGGATCTCAGCCCTGACTGGTCTGAACACCAGCATCCCTGTGGGCATCATGATGATCCTCATTGCAGCCCTTTTCACCGCCTCTGCCGTCGTCTCGCTGATCATGTTTAAAAAGGTACGGTACCGTTCTCCTTCAAGCTGTGTATGTACCAAAAACCGTAGACATCCCTTTGACATGAGGTCCTGGAGGGCTGCAATTTGTCCTGGTTAATTAGTGACTAAAGATTTAACTAACATCTGCAATGAGACGATGATAAACTGCCTATTTACTTTAATAAGTAGTCCACTGTGCCCCCTGGGAACTGAAATTATGGCCTTTTATTCTTACTTGTAGTTGTTAAAATGATATAAATTATGAATTATGTCACCTACTGTACTTCCATTTCTAGTGTAAATTTCCCATTATTAGACCCTACCACAGTAGGACTGGGGAGGCCAAACGGGGAACGTATTTGTGGGTCAGTTGAGGTGGTTGGAGGTTCTTACTGCTGGCACTTCAGTATGAGGAACTGAGTTTTTATCTGCCATGGGTTGTCCAGTGAATCAACCTAGTGAGAGTACCAAACTCCTTTCATTTGTTTCTAAGGCAGTTTTCCCACCGAATTCTCCTTTATCTTTACTCAATTCAGATGTGTCACTTAGTATTAGGACTGCCTGCAGTTTCAGTTCTTAGAATTAATTTCCCTTAAGCGTAAGATTTCGCCTGCAGGCTTGTCTCAGCTTTTTTAATGCAGTGGGTCATCAACATTGGGCACAGAACACAAAGTAATATAAATGTTGACCACACTTCTCCTGGGAAGAGTTTGGACTGTGTGGCAGTGTCCTGGGAGTTCTGAGACTGTTCCGTGGATCCCCCTGTCTGGCAGGTTCATGGTCTATACCGTACCACTGGCGCCAGCTTCGAGAAGGCCCAGCAGGAGTTTGCCACTGGCGTCATGGCTAACAAGACCGTGCAGACGGCAGCTGCCAACGCTGCTTCCAGTGCGGCCAGGGGGGCGTTCAAGGGAGGTCAGATGTGAGAGACCTCTGGGTCCCTGTTGCAATCTCCCTAGACCTCGGTGAGCAGACCCACACCACACCAACCCAGGCTGTGTGGAGACTTCACTGAACCCTAATGCTTAATAAACGCTCCCCTCTGAAGGGGAGGAACAATTATGATCCCACCCCTTCCATGTCATTCAGCATGTCTTTACGATTGAGCCCCAATATTTTCAACCTTGGTAAATGAGCTCAGAAAACTAAGAGCAAAAGCTTGTCACATTAAGTCTCATCTGTAGTTGTCTTAATTAGTATTTTCACCCACAGTTACTTTTAACATGATTAGCAGTGGTATGTGGAGGAAGCTGGCTGATCTTGCCATACTAGAATGATATCAGTGTGTGTTTCTGCACTCTGGAGGTTTCTTTCCCCATTTTGTTCATCCTAGTACATTTTATAAATCTCAAATGGCTGTAGGACCCGGATGGAAATTCAGAAGGCCGCTTTGATGTTGATGTTGACCAGTCTGCTGACTAGTTTACTGGGCTTTGTGTACATTGCATTAGAGTGGCTTGATAAACTAAAATGGTAAGAGAACCGCAGGTCGAGTGAGCCCTTCTACTTGTCCTTCAAGCCTCTCAGAGGTGGACTTGCTTCTGCTTGTGGGCATGCTGGGTAATCCCATAATGCTGTTTTGTTTTTTGTCAGTGTTCTAACCGCAATTTCGAAGTTGGTGCAGTTACATGGAAGGGAGAGGGCATCCTGCACCATCTTTTGTGCCACAATCTCTCATCTTTTTTTAATTTTAAAATTTTTTAAAACATTAGCCAAATGTTTAGCATTAACCTAATGTTTACATGACAGCTGTCTGTTACAGGAGTAGCTAATAAGGCTAATATATGTTATGAATAACGGAGGCTCATTCTGACATTCTGTGACGATGGCCTGGCTGCAGCAGCCTGGCCTATACTGTAACATGCTTTACTTCCATTGCACAGCTGCCCACTTGCCAAAGGGATGCTGAATTTGTTTGCCGTCTAAAAAGTGATTGCTGGTTCTTGCTGCCCTTGTCAGGCACCTGCCTTCCTGCTAACAGCCCCTGGTCGACCAGGTCTTACGTCTGCAAATATACAAGAACAGTTACATTTATTTGCAGAAGTATATTAGTCTGCTTCTTAGAAGTGAACATTTCTATGGTGCGTTTAGTAAGAACCTAAGCCCCCCTTTTTTGTTTATGGCAAACACGCATTGCTCCAGAATCTAGAGCTCATACTTTATGGCTGCGTCAGAAAAATTGTTGCGCTGAATTTTAACAAGTTCACAGGAGTAGACTTCACAGGAGTCACACTACGTTGGCACCTTTTGGCTACGCCATGGTCATTGTTGGAATAATTTTTATTGGCTGAAATGATGTGCATGTTTATTTGTATAAGAATACTCTTTCTTCCAGGAATAATGACCCACCTAATGCAAGTAAGAGCAAAATGTGTTTATTGGTATATTAAAAATCATTATGGCTTTAGTCGATTTGCAAAAAAAAACCATTTACCGTAGCAACAGATCCTAGATTTGAAAGGTCCGAAGTGAAGTGATTCCCCCTCAATGTACTGCTTCAGCTGTGATGTTTCACTTCAGATGGGCCCCTGGTAGGGAGACCCTGTAAATATTTGTGTGGTGCCTCCTCTGCAGGCTTTCTGAAACCCACAATTCATTAGTCCTGAATGCTCCAGTTTGTCAGCTGGTTTTGTGTTTGATTGGTGAAAATGGTTATCCTTTTTGTAGGATCCTAAAGTCATAGTCTGGCTGAGTTCTAATGATCATCCGCCCACTGATATCTGTCATATGGCTTTGTGTCTGTGTACTTGGGAATAGGCATTGTTCACCATATTCTACAATTCTGACTAGTGGGTGAGACTGTTATTCAGTTCTATGCCCACCTATGCCCAAATGTAAAGTTTGTACTGATTGCATTAATGAAATAAACCGCCAGCCTTTTCATAATGAACATCAATTCAAAGGTATTTAAAACCAGGAATGCTCAGGACATGTAAATTAAATGCATGAGAAAATGTCTAACATGGTTCCCCGAACTAGGGTGACTTGCACGACTGAATAAATATTTGCCGCCAAGTTCTTATTTCAAAAAATGTGTCAGAAGTGATATTACTGACTGCTGTCCAAACTGCTAAGTGTTCTCACTGGACAGTGAAATCAAATGTCAAGAGTGTTCGGTTTATTTAATTTATTTAAAGGTAGGTAAATATTTCATGGCTGAAATGTGTGAGGGGGGAAAAAAGAATTCAATGTAGCCATTTCATGCTGTTTTGTATATGTGTGTTTTTTTTAAGTATTGGTTTTGGTAACTTGATTAACTGGGCAATGGGGGAGGCTAACATTATTTTTAATTCAGTATTTTTGCTTGTTTTTCTTTTTACCTTCTGTCAGCTGCATATGCTTAACTCCCCCTGGATCTTACCTGTAGAGCAGCAACTTAATATCTTAATATACTTTAATATCCAGATCCTCTGGCTGTTATTGTGATTACAGTAGAGTTTCTGAAAGTCATGCAACGTGGTCATTGTTAGAACAGAGACTTGATATGTGGTATCATTAGCTCAATTGAGTGTGAGAATTAAGATTAAATATACTTCAAAAATGAATTACAATGTGAGATCGCTTGGATCAATACATATTCAACTCTGTAAACTGCAGAAGCTCCCCTCCACATAAGTGATTATTTTACACATTTCTCTGTCCTTAATTTCTGTGCTGGTCTGTCTGCTATACTGCCGTAAATCTTGTTTAAAAATTCCAACAATGTACATGGATGTTCCTTTTGCCCCACATTTTTTATAATTGCTCATTTGAAAACTTAATTGGAAATTCCATTGTGTGAGAGATTTTTTTTTTCTTTCTCATCATTGCTTCTGGATTTACTTAATTTTAATTAATGTGTGTAGTAGAAAAGCACTGAAAGTACCAATGGTTGTAATGCGGATTATGGTGTTTGTCATTTACCAGTGGACTAAGGGATGTTTGTATATTTTGTAAATTTGACAACTGGCAGTGTCCTGTACAAATGCACTCTTGTCTCTTTCCCTTTCGCATGTTGAGTAGTTTAAGTTTTGTATATGTATTTAACACTAAATAAAAATGCAACTACTTCACTCACAAAAGTACCATATTTTTTTTCCAGTGTAAACATTGGTCATGATCTTCCCTCCAGCACAGATGCAGTTTGCATACATGAGTGAGATGTCTTGTAGTCTCACATTCTACAGTTTACTCTTTTGCCCAGTTTTTTTTTTTATATAAAAAGTATAGAAGTTATGGATGGGTTCTGTTGCCTGTGAGTGCTTTTGTATACTTTAGATTTATTTGTGGAAGTATTTTAGTGTACCTCCATGCTTAGTTATAGGACATCAAAGCAAAATAAAGATGGGTGAATTGACGCTCTTCACAGCTAGTATGGGGCTCCTGAGGTATTTAAGGGTGCAATGTTTGGGTGACTTTAAAAACGTTCCTTTTGAAACTCCATTTGTAAACATCAAGCTTATTTTTTGAGCCTGTGTACTTTGCTATGCAGGTGAGTTGGATGTTCCTTTATTTTGTTCAGTTTGAATACAGTTTGTCTAGTCTTAGTCAAGAACCTCAAAATTTGACAAAACACTGATTTTTCAAGATCGTTAAACTCTATTCATAGTGAAACGGGAATATGGAAACACTAAAAGATTTCAGTTTATCTAGGTTATTGTTGTCACCGAGTCTCTTTTACCTAGAAGTTTACATAAACTTGTGTGTAAGCTGGATATGGCAGCAACTAAGTAATAAGCTATGGCTTATTTAGGAAGACTTATGGATGAATGTGTTGTATTAATCTGCCCTGGTCCATTTGTGGGCCACAAAGAGTATTAAAAAAAATCAATGAAATTACATTAAATCATTTAATTTGGTTACTGAAGGGCATTGACCTATTAATGTACTTAACTGGACTTGCAGATCTATAATTGCACATTAAAAGCCAGTGTATATTTGTAAAGCTTTCTTACCAGAAAAAGTTTAAAAATGTCAGGTTAAACAATTGTCTGAGTTTAATGAACAGCAGTCGAACTTAAAGTGATTATCCGAAACAAAAACCACCGTCAATAATCTCCCAGGGCAAATTTTGTGAACCACCAGAAAAAGGAAATGGAAGTGCCACCATCAGCAGCCAGTAGAGGGCAATGCATCCCTGGAAAAATACAGAATCTACTTATTTAATATGTAATTTCTTTTCATTTATACAGGTTGGTGTTGCTAAGTACCAATGTTTTGTATGTATGTCTTGTCATTTATTGCATTAAATATGCATTTCAGAAAATTCCTTGTTTTGTTAAAATAAACTACCACCATAACCAGCAAGGGCACTTGCTATGGTGGCTGTGCTTCGCAGCCAGCTTGCGGTCACCTACAGAGAGCAATTTGGGGGAGGCGTAAAAGAGAATTTCCCCATGGGTACCAATAAAGTATTATTATTTTTAATAAAGGCTTCACTTTTCATTTGTGTGCTTTTTATCATTTCATGTCTTGGTATAAAAGGAGCGAATGATCTTTTCATCATGATTATCTAATCACACTTATCTCAAACTGACATTTCTACATCGAAGTCCCTCTACAGCTCACTGTAGCCTAACATACAGGATTAAGCACAGACCACCATATGCAGTATGTCCCTAGGACTGGGTTTGGAAACACTTGCAGAAGTCCTTGCAGTACTGAAGTGCCTTAAAGAATGCAATATGTCACAGATTATGAGTGTTAAGAAATACATTATTTTTTTATTTTTTTTTACTAATCTCTCCTGGGGTCCAACAGATGCATTTTTAGATTCCCGGGAAACTGTTCTATACTTAACGAGCCTTTAGTTCAGAAAAGGAAAAGAGGCCTAGAGGGGATGTATATTGTCTCATTATAGGGTTCTCATCATCATCGCCCCTTTGAAGCTTGGTTAGTCTATAATCTGCATCACGTACTTTGAAGTCAATGATATTATTTTAAGAGGCTAACTGGGCTGATGACTAAACTACTTATGTCATTGTTTTGTCTTAGTTTGGCTATGGTTCACTTAGTATATGATGATCTAATTCATCCACTACAATTGGCAATAACTATGAATCATTTACAACTGGAATATAATTTGGTGGAAATTATTTTATGGGGCACAAATGGTGTTGCAGTTATTTGCCAGGGCGAGCTCCCAGAAGAATCCATTACCTTAACTCTACTCACATTTAGTCTCCCTGTTGCATGTTGTTTTCTAGCAAATAATAATCGCTTATTTGGAAAAAGTGCAAAAAAAAAAAAAAGGATTTTCCTCATTTAGTGTTTGCGTGTGTTATAAACAGAACCAGACTTATTCATATCAGGGGAGCTCCAATCCGTAATATGGTATGAACTTCTGTGTCAGTGTGAAACAATCCCCTTGACAAATGACTAACCGATACAGAAGGCAAACTAATCACCCAAAATGGATGAAAAATCATGGACTGCTTTCCCACAAAACAGACACTTACAGCTGAACTGTTGTCAATTTGGCATGAGGAAGGAAACAAATACGGCTGTTATTTGTACAAGATCAGATCATTTCCAGGATAAAGGCATTCTAAAACTGAGGTGCAGGACGCCTCCACCCTACTTTCACTGAACCTTCATCTGGCTCTTTGTTAAGGGCGTAGATTTGAAGTTTCAACATTGGTTGGGATCAAATCAGCCTTGACCTCCCACCCCCTAAACACACACGGTACCCCCACAATGTTGGTAGGGGCATGTCCCTACCATCCATACCCAAACCTAAGATCCCACAGAACTTTGATGAAGACACTCCTGCACTGAAAATTACTCCGTACCTGTATAAGGCTGTAAATGGCAATCCACTAATGAACACCCCCAAAATGTAATAACTGGAACATTTTATTGTTTTATTGTGTCTAGAGCCACAACATTTTTGTAGAGTATGACATGATAACCCAAGTCAGTGCAAAAATATTGTAGAATTGCCTTTCCAAAAATGAAAACAGAGGCTGCATCACAATAAGGCATTAATATACAGAATATTTGAAAAGGTAAGCAAAGCATATGGGCAATATGCTCAGCAGGTAATCAAACCATGTAATGTTCTGTCCACTAATAGGCTGGGCAATGAGATAGCTGAGGTTAGCTATACAAGCTAAAATTAATATGACCCAACTAATTAGCTACTTGCAATACAAATTATGAAATATCTGGGCAAAATGTTAGAAACAAGGATCACACTTGCGCAAAAGTCATGTAGTACATGAGCTGGTACCTTCGAAACATGCAAAAATTCAGAATCTGAACCTTTCATTAGCATATCTTGTACTTGCTTAATAATTGTTAGCATTACACCATTGTTTCATCATTGTCTGTATCTTTAGTTTCAGCATTAATTGTGATGCAGCTAGTAACCTGCATGTAACTGTACTCAAACCTTAATTAATGAGTAAGATGAAATTACATCCTCACAGCATATCTGTGAAGATCATTTGAATACAATCTTCTGCAATATTCCCGTTTTGACAATGGGTACAAATTAGTACAAGAGATTTTTTTTTAATCTTTTGTCTTGCTTTTTGGTTTGTCATTTCAGGTTTCCACTTAATGTCTAAAGTCTGCACATACACTAAGCAGTATTTTCAGTTGTAGGAAATGCTCAAGCTTAAGAATACAGTTGCTGATGTAAGACCTTATTTGGAACACTGAGCGTGCTAAAGGATCTTGAGGGATGTTCTCCAAGCAGGCGGAACCTCCTCCTTTTCTGGCAGAGGGGTGCATCCTCCTTGCAAAAGACACTTTTGGTACCAATCTGTGCATTTCTTTCCCTGACACATTTCTTCAAAGATGTAGGTGGAAGAGAAATATGGGCCAAACCTGTCTCTTCCCCCTTTCTCATTTTGGCAGTGAGCTAATGAGTAAAAAAGAGTCTAAAACAAACATAAAAAGGATAAGGAAGGAATGCTGGAGGAGATTTGCTGGCATTGTGGTTTAGTACGATCCCTTGCTTCTTCTCTGCGATATTTCCAGCATGTCTTGAGATAGCTAAAATGGCTCCTTTTATTTTCATGTCTCACACAAAGAACGTCCAAATATAAGCCAATAGAAATTCCACAGTAATTACCCCCCTGAATAAATCCGTAAGTTGGCTTGAATGCTGGAGGAACATCACCAGTGAAAATCTGATTTTTCCTCGTGAGATCTTCATCTGATGACATGGGCATCGGGTATTTATTCAGTTATGCATCTTCCAATTCTTATCCATCTGCATGCTGATTTTAAAAGCAACGCTGAGTTGTGTAGTTATGGTAACATAATAATGGGAGTCACCATAACTATATAAACACAATGAAGCAACCTTTGGTAAATCTACTGATTTTCAAGGTTGATAAAAAATACATTTCACATTTTCTTTGAGGTTATGTACAGTATATACACGGTTATTTACAATTACTTGATGGCAAAGTAACTCATCCTGATACTGTAGACATGCTATTGAAAGATAAGAATCAGGGAACTAAAAAAGTGAGCAGAGTGGTTGAAGGCTGTACTCTTAGTGGCACTAATGTCTCAATACCTTGGTGGCCTTCTTTTCTGAAGCCCAGGCCTGGTCCTCTTATCTAAAGGAGGCAGATGAGATTCTTGCCTTCTTCTATCTCCTCCTGCACTTTGTCGCTGGAGGTGGCAATCTCAGCCTGAGCCGAGAAGATGGCGCAGAGGAAGGTGAGCACCGTGCCGCCGATGGCCGTATAGAAGGCCCAGCCGAGAGAGCACAGGCCCACTTTGTATGGGGACGCGTCTGCTCCACAGTAGTCCTGAACCTTTTTGGAGCCCCAGCCAGCAGGGTACAGCATCAGGCCCAATATCAAGAACAGACCTGCAAAGAGAAGAAAATGACCCAGTCAGACATGTACTTCCTTGTCATACCTGAGGCAAACTCATATGCAGATATAAGAGTTACAAACTGTCTGATAAGCCCTGATTATGTTCTCTTTCAGAAGAATACATAGTAAAATAAAGAAAAATCTGAGAAACATCCTTTAAACATATAAACACATCACCTTGGTATTGCAAAGAGGGTGTATTGGGGGGAAAAAATAGACAAGCGCTGTACATGAATGACTCTAAATAATTACAAATATAATACCTTTTGATATGAATATGAGACCTTATTAGGAGCGCATCACTGGGCTTGCGGATTGCGGTGCATGTACTTCACATCTAAGCATATCCAGTGTTGCCATTCAACTGACAGGCTAAATCTAGGGTATTGATTTTCTGAAAATAGTTAATGTTTGAATTTACATTGAAATAGAAAAAGATATATAAGCAGGAAACATCTTGATATAATTATGTGGAACTAACCACGTAAAGACTATGAAACTTGAGCAAGCACCTATGTAAGGCAATCTGCTATGTAGGGAGCACATGTGTGATTACTTAACCGGGCTATTGTCTGCAGCCCAGAGGACTCTCAGGATACAGCAAAGGATAGTTACCAAAGTAAACTGGTGAAAGATAACCTTTTGTTAAGACAAAGGAGAAACAAGACAAAAACCCCTTCCTTTTCCAGGAAAAAAAAGCAGTTTCCTCAAATCAAAATATTGCCTCTTACAATGACAGCTGGATGAATTTCCTGTTGATTTGGGCCTAAAGGCCTTCAGAGATTTGGCTTCCACTGGTCCCAGAGAAGCCTGAACTCTGCAGACATGTCCGGCAGCGTTCCTATGCAAAGCCAAACATTTTTCCATAGATCTATAGCCACAGTGAAGGTCTTATTCATGTGGAGACACCTGTGTTTGGCTAATGATAACACTGTCAAAATAATCCATCACGGCAATATTCCTGAATTTGGAGTGCAGAGATGAAGCTGGATAAGCACAATAGATTCAGGGGCTACATACGATATACTTAAAGACGAAAAAGAATATTGTAATATATAATACACGACATCCTGACCATATGCAATTTTTTATATAAATAATATCACATAATTTAGAATTTAAATTACATTTAATAACATTTTATATAAATTCTATAACATTATTTTGCACAAGGAATTGCTTGGCAACAGCACCACATAAGCAAAACCATACAAGTATTGTGGTTTCTCACGGCTCAGTGGTTAATGTGGTATGCCTCACATTGTTTGTCTAAGTACTGTGTCCTACCCAAAAGTTAAAAAGACAAATAATTGACAATGTGAGGGGTGGATCGAGTATGGAGGGACTAGCAAAAGGCCACTTTTCAGATAATGTGTCTTCCACCCACAGTCAATAAAACCTGCAGCACCGAAGGAAATGTGAGAAATATGAAATATGAAAACACGAAATATCACCGTGTTCTGTTTCTTAAAAAATCGTTGGTTGGGCAAGCAGACATTTCTAGTGATCTCCCACCCTTTGTAACTACATGAAAAGTGAAGTTTCGGTTATGAGTTTTTTTTTTTTTTTTTTTCCAAGTGACAAAAATTAATTCTGTGTTAGCCATCAGCCTGCTAGTGAGCCTGTGGGGAAGCTGCTCCGGAAACTGCCGTGATGTCATGACGGAAGCAGGGAGACCCGCGTGTCAGCTCAGTCCTTGCGGTCTCCCAGACTGGCCCTAGCTGATGTTGACTCAGTCCCCAGGGTTATGAAGATAGACCAATAGCAGGAAAGCAGAGTGACATCCTACTAGCACCCGATCCCCTCAAGTCCAGAACCATATTAGAAAAACCGGAAATAAAATCTAGGTCACAAATTCCTTCCACGTGTTTTTTGGACTGACCTCCAGATCGTTGCTGTTAACCCATTGGTGGCCAAGGGGGGGTCTTACAATTCATCAGAGGGGCTCAGTTTGGGGCATGTGGAGCACTGAAGAAGTGGCAGAGGTATGAAATCATTATTTGTCTGGGCAGAGGATCAACCATCAATTTTGCTCTTAGTCCTCTTCTTAAAGTGACTCATTATAAAATCTAATAACCCGAAAAAGGGTTTTGCTTCTTGAACTGATCTGCTCCATTTTGGAAAAGTGCATTAGGGAAGTTCAAACATGTTTTCAACACCAGGAATTAATTGGACTGTGTCTAGATCGCTGTTCTGGATCATTCCAAAGCATATACATTGCCATGCAAAAGTATTCACCCCCAGTTGAAATACTAGGTTTTTGCGATGTAAAAAATGAGACCACGTGTACAATTCAATTGAAAAACAAATCTGTGAGGGGGAAAAAATATTAAGGTTATAGGTCACATTAAAGGTGGAAAAAGTTTAGAAATGATTTCATGTGGTTTCATTTTTTTACATAACAAAAACCTGGTAGTTTCAACAGGGGGCGAATACTCTTGCAAGGCACTGTAACAATCCCCTGAGCACAATGTAAACACTGATAAATGTACCCATGTGTTAAATTGGTGATTTTCTCTGTTGGATATAGAAATCTGCCAATTTACATTCATTGTTAATGTCAGATTTAATTTCTTTTTAAGTCTTCAGATAAATTATAACAACCATGGCTGAGCTTGGTAGTTGACCTACTGTTATAATCCAAATAATTTAAAGTTTGTAGAGCAGAAAAAGGGGCCAATGGTGCTACAGAAGGCCAGAACAGATGAGGGCAGCAGTGTTAGGCGGAGACTGCAGACAGGCACAGACGCTCCCCAGGGGGAAACCAGAGTTATATGGAGCCA
>JAAGVU020000040.1:25955849-25969884 GCA_011763525.2 Mormyrus iriodes
AGATTTAATTTCTTTTTAAGTCTTCAGATAAATTATAACAACCATGGCTGAGCTTGGTAGTTGACCTACTGTTATAAGTTTGTAGAGCAGAAAAAGGGGCCAATGGTGCTACAGAAGGCCAGAACAGAGGAGGGCAGCAGTGTTAGGCGGAGACTGCAGACAGGCACAGACGCTCCCCAGGGGGAAACCAGAGTTATATGGAGCCACTCAATGAGACAGATGACAGGGGCAGACAGGCTCTCACAAGGACTATGGCTCCATATGCAGATTACCAGACAGGAAGAATGTAAACAGCACCTTGTGTTTCAGTACCATGCTTTATAATTGAAATGGCATTTAAAGCTATCCTTTACTTTGATTAAGTTCTTGGTTTCATGTGCCACAAAGGTACCTTAATGAATGAGACAGAGAAAATGTTTGGATATTAAGGTTTCAGACCATGAAATGTGTACTGGATTAAATAGTCCACGAAGGTTTAACTTTACCAAGAGTGTGAGTAAGACTGCATGGGGTGAAATATTAAAGCATTCTGTTTAAAACTGAGCCCGGATTTACCAAGATTCCATTCAGTAATCCTGCCTGTTGCTATAAGGACCACTTGTTGCTGTTGCAAAACACACAAAATACATGAAATGCATGCATACCCTAAATTAAAATTCAAACATCAAAGCAGTCTTAGTGCACCATGACACAGAGTTTACAAGTGTTCAGATCTCTACTGAAGACATTGCAACATAATTCTTTTACAAGAAAATCCATATTATGGTGTTTTGCTGATGCTGTTGGAAAACATTTGCCATTCCAAAATCTCCCAAAAGTTTGTGGATTGACATGATCATGATTGACAGATGATGACTGACATTTGGAGACAGCTGGTGTTGATTATCGGTTTTGTATAACAGCTCAAACCAATGAACAGACAACACAGTCAAGGATTATGTGCTATCATTCACACCATCCCCAGTTTATGGCATCTGCCATGCCAACTTCACCTTAATCATTGCTCCTCATAAAAGACTGAAAAAAATATTTGAAGGAATGTTCTAGTGGGAAGAGTGACACATCTGTGAAAGGCATCCTGTTATGCAATATGGGAGGCATACACCGCCTAATGGAAGTGGAAAAGAAAACTGTAATGCAGTTGGTATCAAAATGGATGCTGAAAACACCACAAATTTTCTGAAAGTTAAAACTCGCTGCTGATATATACCAATCTTTTTTTTTGTTTACATGGTACTCTAAGCTAAGGAGATTGCCTGATTTAGTGCTGAATAATGATTACCTCACAAGCTTCAAGTTGCTTACACCCCATTGGTAGAAAAGGGGGGGATGGGAGCGAAATGTTGCCAGTAGCATGTGACTCCAGATGCTGGGTTTTTCCAGCAGGTTAGGTTGTGCTCTGTTTGGCAGGGTGCCAGCCTACTGCAGGAGGCTTTTGTGCCTCTTTTGCCTCTGTGCTGGGAGTTTGGTCACTGCAAAGGCCTGGGAGCAAGCCAGGAATGTCTGGAGGCTCCGGCCTGACTGCTGCAGCAGGCAGGAGGTGAGAACAATGCAATAGAAGAAAAATAAACACAGAACTTCCCACCTGATGGAAAACTATACAGTTCCTTACAAACCCTTCTTGATACAACAAGCTATGTCTACACCTATATTAATTTAACCTTACATTAAAGTGACATGGTGTAAATTTCACATTGTGTGCCTGTATAATCTCACACTGTGTGGCTGCTTTTCCAAATGATTTCACAGATGGACCGAAAAGGCTTTAATACAAATATTTTAGTAGTTCTGAAACCTTACAGCTCAAAACTAGATGCCTGCCCATGAAAACGAGTGTAATCTACCCTGCAATACATCCCATCATCGACACAGATGTATCAATCTTCCAAATTTTGATTTGAATAAACCTCTAGATGACTGAGAACAAAGCAAAAATATTGCATCCTTCCCATTCAATAATCCCTTTCACTGTAGATAATTTCCCCTAGCCCCGATTACAGCCACTGCTTTGTCTATGCGCACCAGGAGAAAGTCAAAGTTCAACAAGTCAAATGCCTAAATTAAATTTTCAGGGTTGCTATTTAGTGACATCAGCCATTAACTGATGACCTTCCACTCCCCTTCCACGCTACTTCCTTTAACAATTTGGCTGCCCCTCGTGCTCCTTCCTGCAGATCCACGCATTATCACTTGCTGGCAAATGCTGACCGTCCGAGATGATGTACGTTTAAATTGCAGACAAACCTAATCTAGCAATACACCTCTTCGTGCTGCATAGTAACTTCTGATAACTGGGGTGTCTTACTAACATGAGCATATGCATGTGCAGTCAAGCAGTAATGTATTTCTTCGCTACATATTACGAGAAGCAACACAGATAAAGAGGCATGGCCTGACAGCATGCTACACCAATCCAATCTTGTCCGGACAGGTGTGCAGTTCTGTCATTACAGCACTGGACGTAAAACCATAAAGTGTCATTTTACATTTGAAGATGATACATTAGCCCTGTAGAAAAAAAGCTAAATTGATTTAAATTCAACCCAAAATTTAATTAATATTCATACAAACAGAAGAAGACAGATAACTTTTAAACACCACTTTTGATATGCGTCCGCTAACATTGTGCTTCTAAAACCAGTCCTCGGGGACACCCAGACGGTCCACATTTTGCTCCCACCCAGCTCCTAGAGAGGGAGAAAAAATGTGTACTGTCTAGCAGAGAGCTGAGAGAGAACAAAAATATGGACCGTCTGGGGGTCCCTGAGGACCAGGTTGAGAAACACTGTGCTAACAAATCATCCTTGTCCCATGCAAATATGAAACTCTTGGTAGTCCACACACCTGCCACTCAACATGGCTGCCTTCCAGAATAAATGCCATTTATGATGATATTCATCTGTCGATCCAGTAACCATCCTATTTTACCTAAGTTTCCTACTGGACTTTCATAAAGTTGTATGATCCCCCTTTGCTTTCCCCTATTTGCGTATTTCCACATATTTCAGGAGATAAACTCCAGCCTTTTCCTCAAGAAAACAAGGCGGACTACCCGCCTTGTCTTGTTTTATTAAAATCCAAAGTTGCAGAAGGTTGCCAAATGAGAGAACAGCCACCTTCCCTCACCTTATTTCACAGAGTTGTGTGAAGCATGAGTGAATCGTTATACAAGCTTCATGTGGTAGGGACAGGGCTTACTTCTGCCACTCAGTATTGCAGAATGAGGCAAAACAAAATAGAATTCAAGAACTACTCCAATATTTGTGATTAAAAAGGGCTAACACTAAATGCTGGACCTGTAACTGGGCTTTTTTGGAGCTCAGCAAATAAACCTGCTGTTGCTAGCACGTTCCCTGCTCCACTGGCCATGTAAACTTCTCTAGAGCACCGTGTTTACACCAGTGTTAATATCCATGCCGGTACGGAGGATAAGAACAACTGGCCAAATCCATGACCTAAACGGTAATATGAAACAAGCATACCACTGTAATGATTTTGAGAAGGGTGCTATATAAATAAAATCCAATAAACTCTTCATTAAACATTCTGGACTCTCATGCAAAACATATAACTTTAAGATATAGCAATTTTTTCATTGTCTGAAAAAAATGCTGGTAATATGCTAGACCCAGTATTACTACTACAACGATAGTGTCACAAAGTATATTATATTTAGATGCATTCTCACCTGCGATGCCTTGCAGAAGACCACAGACATTGAAGATGCTCTTCTTCATGATGCTCTGGAAGCACAAGGTGAAGATGGACATGATAGCTACAGTGCACAGCAGCAGGATTCCCACAGCCAGGAAGATAGAAGTGGCCTGCCAGAAGCCGCTGGCGATCTCCCCGAAGTGTGTGGCATACGGCCCGCACTGGACCCCCCTTGACAGCGGTAGGCAGCGCCCATAGAGTCCCAGTGTGGGCTGGTAGGGATCCGGGGACCTGTGTGATCCAATGTCAATGGCTGAGCCGGAGGATATACCCACCAGCCAGTCGTTGCTCATGAAAGCAATGAGCTCAGTGAAAGCGACCATGATGCTGAGAAGAGTCCAGAGCATGGAGCGGCATGTCACAATCACATGACACATGGTGCAGGTGTGTACTGAAAGTTCTGAAGCTTCTAGAAGTCCTGAAGTCTGGTTTCTTTATACTCCAAAATGTGAAGGTTTTTAAATTCTGTGTAGAAAGAAGTCCGATTTAAAAGCACACTTGGCAGGTGAACATAAGTCCACAACAGCTGTGATCCTTCTTGAAGAGCTCCTGTTGGCTCAGTCCTGTCAGCTCTGACCTTGCTCTCTGCTGGGTCTCCGCTCACCGCAAGTCCAAGTCTCTACACCGGTTTGCCTCACATCTGCTCACAGCACTACATCTTACCGAGGGAGCTCCAGAAGTATATCTATGAGAGAGAGAGAGAGAGAGAGAAAGAGAGAGAAAGAGAATGAGGCGGACTGGTTAGGAAGATGGCGGGGGTGAGAAACTTTTTGCAGAAGTGCGAGCATTAGCCACAGGAGCTCTGAATCAGCACTGACACACATGCACACACACTGCTCTCACAGCCTTAGCTGGAAAGCCTCCAAACCCATTTCCTTCCAAACCATACGATCCCCCCGCTCGCCCCAACCTCTGTCTGGGTCCAGGAACACCCACCATCCAGCAGCCGCCAACTGTCATTATAAGGATGCCCGGTCACGTCTGCCACTGAGTCAAGCTGGTAGCACGGCACCGCTATGATGCAAACATAATGCTGCTTTCAGAAGGCGGGTCTCCCCACAGCACTCCCACCATATGTCTGCTTACAATCTAACAAACAGCATGCTTTACTGCTTCTGTGCCCCTCCCCCCTCCCACATGCTTAGACATGATTTAACAGCAGCCTCTCAGATGGACACACTTTTGAAATGTCTCTGTCAGTCGAGGGCAGTCCTCATGCACTGTAGCAGACAGCTAAAACAAAAACTGCTTCAAGTCCCCACTATTAAAGTAACTCATAAGTATCTTTAATGATTTCCTGCACAATGTGGCAGGAAAGTGTCAAGTCAAACAAGTTACTCTGACCAAGAAACAGTTGAAATTCCTCCAGGTGATGTTTTCAGCCTTATTAGATAAAGAAGGGTACAATCTATGGGCAGCGCTGCTAGAGAGTTTGAACCCCATGAAAGCATATTATATTGGACCCCCAACCCAGACTAATCCAGTAATGTTCCAAATTTTTAGGGTCTCTGTCTCTCAGAGACCCTTGCAATAGTCCAAACTTCTCACCCTTTAAAGCGCTCCTGTTTAAGGGTCTTTTTTTCTAGTCTTGAAAGATAGCCTCTTCGGATTTTGTTTTTGAAGCTTATCTTGTTCAACGGGGTTGCAAATGCTTATCGGCTAAACTAAGACAAGCCTGTGGTACCTGCTGTTCTTCACAAAAGGAGCTCTGTTCTCTGACAGTCTTGCAGAGAAGGGCATGGCTGGTCTCAAAAGCAGTCAAAACCGGACACATAGTAATGAGAGGTCACCCTAGTCAGGAAGCTGCAGTCATCATGAGCTCAGGAGCTGATTCCCATATCTCTGTCAATGGCAAATAGATGTCAAACAAGTTTCTGTGACATTTTATGACTGGTATTAGTTCCAGGTGTCCGATGGAATAAATTGCAGAACCTTAATAATTGTATAAACCTATAGAAAAATGCGTTGTCCAATTATGAAGACCTGTTTTGTAAAATTCTCCTCCTTGCTCACTACCCAGCAACCACCGTAGCTAATGGCTGTTGCGCAATCCTGACCTTCATTTCACAGATCTCTACACCCCTCCTTCTGCAGCATGTTTTTAAGAGTTTCAGAGGCAATAAAACAGAGACTGCTAACGAGGTTCTGCAGGAAACCCAGGTAACACCTACACAGGAAGACGAATCGAATGTATTTTCTGCAACATGTCTGTCAGACTATAGTTCCTCTTGACCTAGTCCCAGCACAGTGTGCAGAACAGAAAGAATAACTAAGTAGCAGTGAGTACCAAGGGCTACAATCTTTAAAAGTTGCCTCGCCCTGCCAGTGTCCCCCGGCACCTGTCGATTCAGTCATTCTCTTTGCAAATACTCATCATGTTTGCCATCCTCAACAAGCTGGCACACGCAGACCTGCCAAAGGCTGACTTACAAGGGGAAAATTCCATTTTAACTTTCACTAAGACAGTGATTAATCACTTAAAGCATTAATGTATGGTCATGGATTTTAATGCCTTGCTTCACTATTATGGTGTTAACATGTTATGGGGCTTTAACGATGAAGTTAATTCATGTCAGATTAATAAAAATAAAACTACACACAAAAGGGCCTAGCAAATGGACTGTATTTAGAAGCGAATATCTTTTTTCACATACAAAACATTCAACCTTCTTACATAATTATCCAGTATCCAGTACAGGACAGCAGTGATTATGAACCCTATCCTAGGAAGCACAGGGCAAATATAGGGTACACCCTAGGGGGGAAACTAATCTGACTGTGACAACTCGCTCTAACAGACTGATTTTTATGGTATTAACCTCTTCGGAGCAATAAAACAGATGGTGGAATTCCCAACCAACACTCAATGGCAAATTTGAGTAAGGGTTTCCTATGTGCCATTGAAAGAGGCAATTAAATTAGTGACTGCTTATCACGGACAAAGATAAATACAACATTTGTGAATCTACATGAAAATGTTATAAGATACACATACCACCCTCAATTTACCACTAAACAAGACAAAGAACATTTTTTTGCCTCAGAACATTTGTTTCTATAAAATGGTGCGATTGTGTAATCTATTTTCTTCTGTGGATTTGTTTTACATAATTATATACACATTTTCTATGTAGATATAAGACTATTTATTGAGTGAGGAAATAAAAGGCAAATTCGCAAAACAGTGTCAAGATTGTGGAATGCTCCATTTGGGAATTAAGTCATTGTGTTCAGTAACTTTTTTCTCTCTCCCACTATCCTGTGCCGTTTCTACGCCAAAATGTGAAACTAGAAGTCAGGGTCCTCTGGGAATGAGGTGGGGTGCTTATTTGGACAGTCATTGATGACAGTCATGTCTTTGGGGGATCCTGACCTATGCAACTACCCCCCCCAACTATATCCCTCCACTGTCTTCCCCCAGAAAACAAAATAAGGACAAACTGAGAACAGACCCCAGAGAAGTGACATGGAAGTCTCTCATTTGTTCCTCTCGATGAATCATCTGCATTATGACTGTATCTTGCTGTGAGAATAGTCTCTACTTCCCTCTGCAGCCCAGTCACCAGGACAAACAGCCCTTACTAACTGAGCTAACAGCTGAAATGTCCAAATGAGGGATCATCCACATAAGTATACAGTGACAACAGACACTACACCTACATAATATATAAGACCAAAAATCTAATACAAATGATCAAAATAAAAGAACAAAAAAATGATTGCCCAAACCATTGAATATTAACATGTGACTGAATCTGAAAGTTATGTGGTCACAATCTATGATAACAATGCAGGCACATTATAACTATGTAGAACATTTGCCCCTGGAAAAACACAGGTCAGGACAAGATATTAATCATATAAGCTCACATTCTGGTTTAAAGTAGGTCTGGCAACACTAATAATTGCATTATTTCATGTCACATTTAGATTGATTGGCATTATACTCGTTAGCAGTCTCATTCTTCTGACATGTCCAAGTAAGAAATTGTTATGCCTGATCCAGTTCAGCTCCAGCAGGAAATCACAGGCATTTGCCACTAAACAGTCTATGACTAATTCCTCACTGCTGAACATTTGTAATAAAGCAGAACGGATACAACAGAAACAGAAAATAAAACCAAAATTACTTGGGATTCGTACGGAATGAGATGAGATAGAAGATGGTGTGTCCATCCTGACTTGTGCTGAGGCCTGGAGACCTCACTCATGACTTTTGGCCTTGATTTGAAGGGTCTAAAACAATTGGATACTGTTAAGCATCTCCAGGCTTTCCAATGAAGGTCATGAGTTCAGCTGGACCAAGAAGGACTAGTTCAGGACAGTTGTAGTGGCAAGAAGGTGATTAATAATTCCCCGTGGTTGGTGTTTAATTGTGATACATGGTCGATTCCCTGACGAGGCCAGATGAACACTAGAAAGTTCCTTAGATCCCGCCCCCCCCACACACACACTCATATCTACAGACCAGTCAAAACTAGCATACCAGAACACTGTTTGTAATGCTTAGTATAAATAACTTTAGCTAGCCTTGGAAACTGAACTGTTGAGTGAAAAAGGAAGCCATGAAACAGGTCCTGAAAGAGGAAATGTAAAGAAAAAACTTTTGCTCAATGTCTAAAAATATACTGACAACAAATATACATATCAAATACATAGAATCATTATCTCTGGGTCGACCAACATTTTACAGAAAATACATCATAACTTAACTTTTAGAATCTCTTAGAATCTCTTTCATCTCTCTTCTCCCTGATCTCAGACAGGCTGGCTTCATGGTGAGTCACCAATCTCAAGTGCTCCTCACTCTGAAAGAGTTTCCTGCTGATCTACCCTGCTGCGTCTGATTCAGCCGATACGGTTTGATCGAATTCTCATGCCCTTCTGGAATGAGATCCCTTGTACTGCCTTAGGCTGATATCATTCCAGCCTTGCCAACATTTACCGGGATAAGGCAGACTGTCTCCACTATTTGTCACATTACCCTTTGTTCAGTGCTTGGATCACTCCTTTCCTCACCACACACCAGATTCTTAGCAGGCACTGTCACTACGTTTATTAATTATTGCTACGCTGACAACATGCTCTGATTCCTCTCATGTTCATATAGTTCAGATTTATACAAACCTGACCAATACCTGGGTGAGTTCAGATCTTTGCAAACCTGCCAGATACCTGGATGTCTCATCATCATCTTAAGGTCAATCTAGACAGAACTTCTCCATTGCAGACACTTACACCACACTGAGACCTTTGTCTTCAATCAGGATGAATTTAATCTCCACTTTGTGATTAGTGAGGGTGCTTATATATAAATTACACTTCATTTTTCCACAAAGGCTGTACACGTCATTCACAAGGCTGGGTATCTTAACCCTGCATGCGAGGCTGGGTGCTGATCACAGACCATAGGAACAGGTCACATATTCCATCCCCATTTCTTATTGTTCACCCATTTCAGTGCCATTAGTTGAGCAAAAGAGACTCGAAGCAGTGAAGTCATGTCTGCAGAGTGAGAAGGGAGAGAGTCACCAGCTGGCTTGGTAACCACACGGATCAACTTCTCATGTCAGCAGACGTATTGAAACAGCACAAAATCGCACAACAGAGAAAGGAAAAACAGCACACACTCAGATTGGGAGTGAGATTCAAATCCCACACCTAGAGGTATGAAGTAACAGTGGTGCACACTGAGCCACCATGCCACTGACAGAACGGCACATACTTGATATATCCATTGAACAAACAAACAGTATTGGCATAACATTTCTGTGTATACGTGTAGAGTGTTTGTGATTGTTTAAAACACAAGTATGTCTTTATGGGTAATGCAACTGAAGTAACATAAAAGCTCTGTAATGATATAGCCTAGACCAGTGTTTCAACACCTGGTCCTTGAGGACCCATAGACAGTCCATGATTTTGCTCGCTCCCACCTGCCTGCCAGACAGTCCACATTTTCACTGCCTGCAGCTCCCCGAGGATCAGATTGGGAAACACTGGGTTTTAAGAGAAAACTCATGGATCAATCAGATGGTCATATCAAATATGGCTATACTACAGATATCCCAACATTTCTGGCAAGCCTGTTATACAATTTAGGAAACCTCAGACAAGCAGTGAAATCACTGGGCCCCATTAATATTTTCAAGACATGCCACTCAAAGACACCCACCAGCCCTGACCTAATGGTTGACCATCCCCCCCCCCCCTCCCCACACACACACACACACAAATGCATGGCATAGTGAAAGTTTGCACAGTTAGACACAAAAACCTTGCTATATTGAGTTTAACCTTCCAGGAAGATATCATGTGCTCCTCAAAACTCTACAAATTTAGATGTATATCTAGAAACGAAGATGTATAATATGGAAAACAGCTATAAAAAGAGAGATAATATGTAAGAACAGCAAAACAAAGAAAGGTTCTTAAATTTCAGTTGCCTTCCCCCAACAACACATGTAATCTCAAGCCGTGCCCCAGTGGAGGCTAAGTCAACAGGCACACCTGTGTCCCCCTGCCTAGCCCCACAGCAAAGCAGACCCCAGCTGCAGTGGCCCTTGTGCCCCAGTCCCAGCATGGGCTACGTTCCTTAAGCATTATGACAACACATGTGCAGCTAAAGATGTTCCCGACGACAGCTGCTAATCGCATCCCGCCCACCACTGCTGCTTCACCGTCACCGAGGGGCACACAGAGGGAAGGACAGGGCAAGATCACCATTTACACACATACAACTAAAGTAAGGGAACAGGGTGAACAGAGGAGTGAGGGAGGAGGTCTTCAAAATGCCATTAACGGCTTGGAGGAATTGATTCCCACAGCCTTAGGTCTCTGTCTGGCAAAAAGCAGGAACATGCTGGCCTCAGCCTAACTCAGGTCTGCAAAAACACCTTCTGTGCCACCTCAGCGGAGGAGTAAGACTCCCAAGGAATAACCAAGGCAGTTTTTATGCTCTGAATCTGACATCTCAATATCACACAAACAGCTGGAAAAAAAAGTGTGCAGTTTAGTAAGCAAACGGCACCAAGAAAAAAGGAGCAGACAATAAAAGTGGTATAGCATTTCGAAATCTAAGAGTACAGACCTATCAGCGTATATTGAAAAGCAAAAGGGGCTTATATAAAATGACCATGTCAATTTATTAACCTTATTTAATAACCTTAATTTCAGAATTCCCAAGTCAGGATCATCTATGATTGCATCCACTTCGATAAGAAGGGTGAATTATTAACAATAGCCAACATTGCTTTTCACGTTAAAGCCTTCAAAAAAACTAGTCAATTCCAAAATTTTATTATATTTGCAAATAAATATGCAAGTAAACAAAAATACTTTATCAAAAAAAAATACCACATTACACGTTGGTTTGTAAAAACAGAAAAGTTCAAAGTGGCTTGTACATTACAGTACGTCTGAGTGCACGCACCCCTGGCCTGGCTATCAAAGCTGCTGTCTATAACACATCTGTAGGAGGCTTTAGAGCGCAGGCTTATGCAAACTATGAACAGAATACTAAAGCAAACAGTATTTCAGGATATATAGTCCAGCCAAGCTAAGTAGTGCATGCTGGGAGTATTATTTTCCTGAATTATTTGACATGTTGAGACATTTTTGTTGTGGGTTGTTGAAGTCATTTAAGGTTGTCAACCCCCATGTTTTCAAACTGCAGCTAATGTTTAGCTTAAAGGGTTTAAAAAACAAACTCAACTATTTTGAAAAGAAAGATTTGCAAATTGAAGCTTAACCCACAAGTCCTCCACATTATATCCTTAGCTGGGGGAGTTTCTAGTTATGGAAAAGATCAGGGGCTAAGTCAAGTTTACCTGGGGCTTGACTTTTTTCTTTTTTGAAGGAAGATTGGCATTAGGGCTTAAAATACCCGAGGCTATAGCCCCGAGTGATTGGACCTAACAACGCCCATGCCCTTAGCTACTATAGCAGACCCCATAAACCCTATAAGACTCGTGCTGCAGGGAGTGGGGTATTTGGTGCCAAATTCTGGCATCTGGATCCTCAGTGGTGCCTTCACATCTGTCTCAAAAGGGACCCCATTGTTCCTGCCTTGCCTGAGAGGTGAATACACATGAACTCAACATACACACACATGCACACTCACAACCACACCTTTCGTAAACATTTTCACATATTAAGCACAAAATCTTTTTTATGCAACATAACAAAAAAAGAGTATTACTTTTGCCCATTCATAGGATCTTATACTAACTAGCAATTTAGGCTAGGTACAACAGTGGTTCTTCTACAGTCATTCAAGTCTAGAACTGTTTGTTTATTTGATCCTTACAATATATACGAAGCCAGAGGTGGCGAACTTGATCCATGGAGAGCCGCTGTAGGTGAAGGTTTTTAGAATGACCTCTCAATCAGCCAGTAATAAAGCAGTGGTTCTCAACTCCATTCCTGGGGATCCACTGTTATTGGCTGATTGAGAAATCATCCCAAAAATCCGCACCCACATCTGCTCTCCGTGGATCAGGTTCGCCACCCCTGTGCTAGGCAAAGAAACAAGTAACCCAGTAGTGAGAGCAGGTGACAAGATGTAATTCTAAATGTCTTAAGGTAGGGAAGCACATTTAACTTCTGACATGTTTAGGATGACCAGGTAATCTATGTCAGGGAGGACACTTTGAGCTACTTCAGGTTTTACAAACTACAAAAAACTGAAAGGCTCCTGTGCTTGGCTAAGTCATTCAGTTCTTCTTGTGCTTTCAGTTGTGCTTTGACTGGTTTGTTTCCTTGATTGAAAAACTCATCCAGCCATTTCACATTAACATTAATCACATGTGTATGAATATAGGAGACTGACCAATCAGCACACAGCAAGAACTCATGGCTTAAGTGAAATCCAGGTCCATTTAATTGAAATGGTCATTTACAAATCCTGTCCTAGCTCAAAGCGTCCTCCCTGACATGGATTATCTGGTCACCTGGGATTTATTAACCATTCAGCAAAAGATTTTTCTTTTCCACACTTTTATTTTATAATTGAAATTAATTTGAATTTCATTTCCTAATAGAGTTTTTTGAATGTTCTTTAAAACATCTTCATCATAGAAAAAAAACATATGCATTCTCCAGTAGTACAAAAGCTTATCAAACTACAGATAACCCGTAACAATAATCACAAAGATCAGAATATAATTTAAAAATTTGAATTAAATATAAATGTGGGAAAAGATTAAGGCAGCTCTACTTCTTAAAACTCCAGATGCCAGTGTTAAATCAGCACAGTTTGTAGGGTGGCTATCCCAGTCAGTTTCTTCGCACAGGAGGGGCTCATGAATTGTGACCATAATGTTTGATACTTGCGTTTTCTGGCAGCCTCTGAATTAATAGCCTTCAGACAAGGGGTCCTTTTATTACTTGCCCCCTCACAGCCTGTACAGTGGGGACTTCCAGCAATCAATCTAGGCTTACAACGCCAGTCAAATCTGTCAGTGACTTTCACAGGAAATAACTTATTTGTGCGCTTACTCAATCAGGTAACCATGTTTGAGTGTTATTTTCCTATACTTTCATATTAAAACACGTCTAACAGGAAACAAGAATACATGGAGGAAATTTAGTCGAGTATGAGCAGCGTGTACAAATACACACACACACACACACAGATTAGGTATCTATATCTTTGTATGGACATAGAGCTGAAGCATGATTCAATCTAGTAGCTTTTACTGACACTTAGATTTTAATTCACATTGTCTAGTATCACAGTATGTAGTATGTATCTACAGGCCTAAGGTTTTTATTCCTGCATTTGTGGAGTTTGCCTGTTCTCCCCAAATTTGTGTGGCTTTCCTCCCTATGGATTGATGCTTCTGAATTACTCTTAGTGTATCTACGTGTGTTTACCCTGTGATAAACTGGCATTCAGTCCAGGATGTGCCCTCAGTTCCCTGGATTAGGCTAAAGGCTCTCTGCCAACCTGAATTTAATAAGCATAATGTAGTACAGAAAATGCTCTGCATACAAACCTTCATGATGCAAACTTTAAAAGATGTGAACGTGCGTGTCCATTAAATTATAAATTGTTTAAATAATCGCAAAATTACAAATTGTGTAGTAATTTCAAAGTTTGCGGTAGTGCGTAAGTTAGTTTCTATCTGTGACGCTTGTTATCAGTAGAAGTTGGGGGAGGAGAGAGAGGTAGGTGTGCATACGTATTCCTGATACAATAACGTAGGCTCGCTCGCTAGCGGTAAGCAAGATCAACTTACTGAAAATAATGGAAAAAAGAACCCTCAGTTGTTGGTTGCTAAAATGCACCAGAAATCAATAACAAAAATATAAATATCAA
>JAAGVU020000040.1:25969984-26001884 GCA_011763525.2 Mormyrus iriodes
AAATAATGGAAAAAAGAACCCTCAGTTGTTGGTTGCTAAAATGCACCAGAAATCAATAACAAAAATATAAATATCAAACTTCTAAAAGCATTTTCTTATGTAAATGTTTCCAATAGGAGTTGAGGGTTGGGGGTTGGAGCATCTGCTGGATGCCTAGGCTCACTTTGCTGGATTTGCAAACCCACTCATTGAACGGAACTGATTAGAATCTTGGGGACGAACTGTAGATACTAAAATCAACTGAAGTAAGAAATCTGGGTTGTCCTTTTCCAAGTACATGTGTTAGATGACTAAAAACGACTCCCATCCAGGTGAAGCCCATGGATCTGCCATTAACTTTATGAATTTCATAGGAATCAATGATATTACTCAAACCATGTGACTCAAGCAGAGGCTTATTTTCAAAGCAAGTTGGTACAATCACATCTCTGAATTTTCACAGAGCTGTCTTATCTACAGCTTCGAAGTCCATGTGGCAAGGATATGGTCTGTTGTTTTTGAATACTGCAGTTAAAATGTAGTATACCATAGTGTTTAAGATCAAATTAGTAAAATACCAAGCCATGGAATTTCTACAGCCATAGCACAATGTTTACATTTATTTACAAACCCTAACTGTGAGCTTTCTTTTTAAACTGAAAGCTGTCAAATGTTGGCTGGCACAAATAATATAGTTGACTACATATTTAAGTAGAATTTAGTCACCATGACAACTCAAAATAGAAACTAGGCAGGAAGCTGAGGCTGATTTGGTTGCCAATCACAAAAATGGACTGGAAAAGCTATGAATGCACAAGTACTTGTAAACCATTTTTAAAATACGTTTCATATTTTCCCCGTCTGACAATACAGTATATGCAGAAGTGTTCGTATTGTCCCTTTGTGAGTTCGTCTCTAATTATATCCATAATTATAATGAACTTTTCATCGTCTTTATAAGGATTCCTTAGCCATTTGTCTCCATTCCTTCACTTGTACTTCTGGACAGTAGCACAAGTAATAAAAGCTATATGAATCACTCAACATAAGACTGTTGCCTTGGTAACTGAATAATGGACTAACAGAATTCTCACATTGCATGTGTGACTGACCCATGCAGAGGAAGTCAGCACCGAAATAGTACTGGCCTCATGGGAGGCAATTAATATATAAAGCCTATTGTACGTGCCATTGATAGTGGTTATCATCATGCGTATTGTTTCAAGGGCTTCCTACTTGGAATGATTTTAGCAGGTGGCCCCACAACACATAAGACTCCTTTGTTTTGTTTGTAAAGGAGATTAAACACCTTTGGGGTCTCCCAGCTAGCTTCTTCCTGGCAGACATCCCTGCACCTATAGATGCACCCACACTATTGTAGCACCATTATTATTAGTGACTTGTCAATAAATGTGTTGGGTTTCTCAGGCCCTCATTGTCATCATGTGCTGGCAACACAATTCTCTACTGTCACTGATAGAGTCACTGATAATACACTTGTGTGTTGCTTTGACTAAAGGTTAGGCTACTTAACGTAAGGTCAAGAAGTACATGGTCCTATTTTTAATACCTCTTTATTTACTGAATTGAATTATAAACAGCATCTGCTCATCTGTTGACTACTTACACCCGGCTTCCTCAGTCCCTGCCCCTTGGCTCCACATTAAATGTAAACGCCGTGCTGCATGCATGGTTGCTTGTCACTTCAATGGCTGAAGGCACCGAAGAGGAATACAATAATAACAGCAATCATAATAATAATAATAATAACAGCAATAATAACAACAATAATAATATAGCATTGTTCGCTACTGACACCTGGGTGCAAATAGCCTCTGCCTTCCTATATACTCCTGGGTTCAAATAGCCACATTGGCTATCTACCCCAGGTGCAAATAGCATTGCTGGTTATTGACAACTGGGTGGAAATAGCATCTGCCTTAATATTTTCTATGAAAAGAATTTCTATAAAGCAGGTGTGCCCTTATAAAGCAAATCCACATCTTAACACATCCATCTTAACACTTCCATCGAGCTTATTCATCAATATATGGCGTACTCTGACAAGTACCATAAATGTCTAGTTCCATCCATGACAACTATCAACAACATTGTGTTGGTACCTGTTTAACACAAATGATGAAAGGTGGAATTCCATCTATTTAGTTTCCTTTTATTGCTCAGCCTTTTGTGTCTGACTGCCTCCATGACCATAGACCCCCTTCATTCCAATTCCCAGGAAATCCAGGGCAGAAGACACCATGTGAATGCATCATTAAGTGACACACATATACACCCCTAGGAAAATTAAGAGATACCAATTCTCCTGGATCACATGTTTCTGGACTGTATTAGAGTGGAAGGAAATAAACACAAAACAGAGAGAACACTGAAAATTAACTATACAGAGGTGAGGGCAGGATTCAATCACCCCAACTCAGAAATTACTTCAAAATTACAGCACTACCCACAGAGCCACAAACATTGTGTTACTCTGAAAAGTTGTGTCAGAAAAAACCCCACAGATTTTCCCAAGACATCACAATATGCCACTTAAGAGATTATTGAAGGCTTAATGGATTAACAGCTTCCTAAATGTTGGTTTTGCCCTGTAACCAGATGGGATTATCAAACAACAGACCACCTATTCTTGTAACTGACTTAGGCATGGGAACAGAATGGTCCAAAGGGGCTTGTTGACACCATCTTGTTTATGTTCCTGAAAAAAAATGATTGGAACTGGATGATTCATTTATTTCACACCAAATCTTCCTTTTTAGAGTATAGCTGCAAGCACAAAGCAGAGACAGATGCAGGCAAAGATGGCCCCATAGCCTAATTTGGTTAATGGTTGAGGTCGCCTTGGAGATGATGACAAACAGCAGAACATCAGCGAGTATGCAGAGTCATACCCCTGAAAAGTAGTTATGGCTATGCCTGCCAGCCAGCATGGGGAGAGAAAAGGGGACTGGCTGTCAGATTGTGTGGTGGGAGCAACAAGCCAGTCTAATCCCCTGTGTGCTGTGGGGCCGTTGAACCGCTGATACTGTCGGCCAACTGCCAAGCTGACAGGACCGCCCGCGGGCCGACCCGCACAGGACACCCTGGTCTGGGTCAGCGCTTTAACAACCGGCTTGATCTCAGGCCAAAAGCATCCAAGGGCTGCAGGGGCACAGGAAGAGCTTGAGACAATGAGGCTTTTTCGTGAATGAAGGGGGTCCACAAGGTCACAGAGGGGGTCAGACACAAAAGACTGAACAATAACAGGAAACTATATGGATGGGATTCCACCTTTCATCATTTGTGCTAAACAGATGCCAAAACAATGTTGTTGATGGTTGCCAAGGATGGAACTGGATATTTATGGCATGTATTTTTTGAGCTTTGATTTTTAAAGACCTTTATTGAATGTCAGGAAGGTTCAACATCAGAGTAGCCCTTGTATTGATGAATAAAAATAAATTATTATTTATTACTGGTAACACTTGGTAACACAAATACTGCAGTAATACACTTTAAATTATTGTATTAGTTAACCAGAAATTAAATGTTATAAAATGGGTTATAAATGGGTTTAGAAAATGAATGGACAGATGGATGGACGGGTTCACCATTCCCTAGATCGATGGATATTCTAGAAAGTTTCCAGATATTTGATAGTTTTGCTTAGCACATGTTTTGGCACAGTAATCCTCTCCTTAAATTACTACTCCATCTTAACGGGGAACAAAAACAGTTATTCTAATATTAAAAGTGACAGCTGATATAGCTATAAAACTAGTCACATTATTGGTAGTTTTAGGATGGATGCTTCTTAAAGTATAAAATCATAAAAAACCTGTGCAGTTAAAAAAAAGAACCAGACAAATCATATAATTCAAGACAAATAAAAAGAGTCAAGTTCAATGAAATGGGTACAAATACAAAGGCAGCATTGTTTGACCTCTTCTGGTTCCAATTTTCATTTCGCCACGGCCAAAAACCTCCCTCCTTTCGAGTAACAAAGAGCTGGCAGTAGTGCACACCACCAGGAAACTGCCTGGTTTCGCCTGGAACAGTAGTACACCCAGTAAGAAGATTCTGGTGAACCACAAGTGAATGAACTCCACAAGGAAGGGTGAGGATATAGCTTAAAGTCCCAATGTTCTCCGTGTTATGCCTTTCAGATTCACTCTAGAACAAACACAGATATGCTTTTTTTTTATGGTCATTTAAAAGGCATCATCGAGATTCATTTTTTCAGAGCAGAATTACACAAGAATGAAGAGAGGAGATTATATTTAAAAATACCATAATCAACTCAAGACTCTCATAAGATGACCCAAGTCAGTAGAACCACTGTTTCAAAGATTATCTTCATTCAATTGATCTGCTTATGCAGAAAATAGATGTTTTAGCCTGGCTAATTTACTCATGGAATCCAGATGAAATAGCTGAAAGGCCCCATCTTGGACATAAACCTGCCATCCTTTGGTCCACTCCTGTGCTAAGGTGGTTCCACGATTTATTGCGCAAACCTTCAAGGGATGCAGCCTAAAAACCACATCCTTTTAAGGATGCAGTCCCAGCATTCAGACACACTCGGTGCATGCATACAGCAGTGATATTCCACCAGACCAGGAGAGGGCAGATGTATTGCAACAAATACAAGCAGTACAGTGAAATGGGTAAATTTTTCTGAACAGTTTTAAAGTTATTAGTTACGGCTTGGATGGTATTATGGTAATAAGGCATACCACAGTATTTTGAAATCCTTACAACAAAAATTAGCCCCCACCTCCCCCGGCTCGCTGAATTTTATCGCCAATATTTCAATAAAGTACAGAAAAACGGGCTCCATTCACAGTGATATAACACCATTATCAGAGTGCTGAACTGCAAAAAGAATCAATCAAGTATGACAAGAAGAGGTCACACTTTTCTTAATACAACTTTAATCAACATCTCCGCACAGACGCATTTTAACGTAATGCCTTCCTCCGTGTGCCACTAACAATGTGCACTTCCAATTTAATAATCCACATCCCTGCTGGAGAACCAATGATAATACAAGTGTCATGGGAATCACCAGACCACACCCCAAATAAATGCCATTACACAAGATTACTGTCATAATATACATAGTATAACAAAAGTAATCAGTAATATACCATGTGCCACATCACAAAAACAGATAAAGAGAAGTCTTCATTCACCCAATTCGTAGCTATTGTATTTAGGGAGAAAATATACCAAGCCTCCCTTCTAAGAAGGCGGGTCTCTCATTCTCCACCTCTGGGATACTGGTTGATTATCTCTAGACCCATAAATCACATGGAATCACTGTCATGACCAGATGTATTAAAATGTCTGCCTACTGGTGATGACTCATTTCTATTCCTAATGGCACATTTGTGTTCACAGATTCTAGTTTTTAGCTGTCATTTTGTTTTTACCAACATAATATAACACTTGTGTTATCATTGGTTGTCCAGCAGGGATGCGTCTTTTTTCCACTCTTTAACATTGACTTTAATGAATTTTTACAACGTGCAAAACTGAGCATAAAATCAATGCATAAAGGTAAAGATGACTTTGAGAAATTTAGGCTATTATGATTTTGGACATCTCTACCCTATAACCTTTGGCTATGGTACAAATAATCACAGACAGCATACATAGGTCTAGGTTTGAATAATAGCTGATGGGAGGTATGTATAACAACTAAATGTGGAAAATAAAGCCGTAAAGCTATACAAGACTACTTTTGTAAATAAGAATTGCCATTCTTAATGCCCCTTTTTCATTCTTATTCCTTAGCTAAGCTGGGCAGAAGAACAGTATGGTTCTGGGCAGTAAGGCAGCACCACTGAACCTCCAAAACAGGAAGCACATGTTGGCAATGATGTGGCTAAAAGAGAATCCCACTCCAGCTGGAGAGCCACATAGGGGCAGCCTTGTGGGATTCTCGGAGTTCAGCAGGCCCTCAATTCCTCTTGCCGCAAAAGCCTCTACTAGCTATTTGACCTTTGTCCTATTTGAGTTCTTTTAAACTTGCATTGAGAGTCTCTGAACACTTTTCGGAACCGCTGATGGTCAAGGATGCCATTTGCGAAGCACTCGTGCCATCCATGTCTAGCCTCTAGCATAATTGCTATGAGTTGCCTGAAAAAACCTCTCTAATGAGCCTAGACAAGCATGAGCAGCAGCAAGCAAGTCTTGTAAGTCAGATGGGAGGCCTATAGTTAACTAGTTACAGGACGAGATGGTATAAACCACTGGGTTCAAGGGAACACTTCAGTGAAGAGAATAGATATTTTGGCTGGGTTGTGTCCTTTTACAAAAGCCAAGTACAAGAAATTTTTATTTGTCATTTACTGTATGTCTATACTCAGTGAATCTTCCTTTCTTTCATCTGTACATTTGGTACTGGTTTTCCTTCAGAAGTTATATCTGAATTCCACATCTGGTCCATAGCATCCCACAGTTATTGTTTGCCTGCTGGGTCCAACAGCCTGATAGTAGAATGTACCCAGAAGAAACAGGGATTCTGCCTTGATATGAATGTGAAGGTTTATACAATCCTCTCACACATATATTTGTATTCATATCTTTGTGGGAACTGTCCATTCAATTCTATTGAAAAAACCCTAACACCAACAATGACAACATTAAACCCCCCCCCCAGCCCTAACCTTAATCATAAGTAACAAAATAAAGTACAGATCTTTTGACAATTTTTGAGTGCAGTTTCCCCATCTGATGACCGAAAATGGTTCCCACAAGGTCAAAGTAACAGGTTTGTATCACATTGGTCCCCATAATGTGATATATACATGCCCCCCCCCCCCCACACACACACACACACAGTGAGTGAGTCACTTTCCCAAGGTGAACCTTTATCTATGGAATTGCAACACTAAGAGTAACCATATGTGAATTCATAGCAAGTGATCTTGTTTAGAATGCTGGCTTGTGCACACTTGCTGCAAATAGTCCTCTTCCCGACTGTTAGCAGAGAGATAATTTGGGTTTAATATGATAAGCGAAGATTTGGTCAAAACAAATACCACTGATTAAAATCTTGTCTGTACTTGAACATACATAGCTTTGCTTGAGATTTATAAAAAAAAACAAAACATGATTTATAATGAAACTGAGAGCCTTAAATTATGTAGCAGGACAAAACAACTGAAATCTCTATGCTGAGAAATTACAGTTTGCACTGAGAAATAATGTTAATCACACCCACAGCAGACACTTGTTAACTGCAAAAACTACATAAACATTAAAAATGTCTATCGTCACACATAATTCAAGGTAAACTGATCATTTTATTTTTGTATTGTTAAGACGTGAAGTAAATGTGATTTAACTAGCATGGCCGAGGATTACCTGTACAGACCCTCCTCCAAGAAATCTGAGACCAGAGACAAGATCAGTTTCCTGAAGATAAAATCACATGAATATGACATGAAAATATTAAGTCTTTCCAGCAGTCCTTAAAATCAAGTGAACTTAACATTACCCCCCCCCCCAGCGTCTCCTGTTCCATGATTTAGTGTTAGCCTGCTTTACTGGTCAAACATATGCCACTGTGAGAAGACAACTACACTTACAATCACAGCAGGAGGGTGGTGGGAGGGCGGGGATAACAGCCCCCCCCCCAGGGTAAAATGTGCCGGCCAAGGGGGGTGGAAGGGGGTATAAATTTTGTAATGGGCCCCCTGCCATGATGGGCCTGGGGGTGGCTGCCCCTCCACCCCCTGCCGCCTCCGCTACTTATGGTCCTCCGCAAAACATGAAAGAGCAAAACAAGCTGAGAAAATGGCATCTAATGTACCTGAGCATCCCCCACCCCCACACACACCTTAAGGATCAATTAGCCATCACCTTGTGTTAATGCAAAAACAGAACTGCAGGAACAGGGGCATTCCCAGGTTGTTTGATGGGCAGGGGCAAAAAAATAAAAAGGTCACATGACATATGGGGAAGTACTCCTCAAGCTAGATTAAGATTATTTTATTTATTTCATCATTTGAGCCAGACTAAAAGTATAACTGCACTTCTGTGATAAAAACACACAGGGAACTATACACCTTTAAAATGTGCCATAGCGCACCTCAAGTTTACCCAATTGTAATAGCACCTTATATGGAACTACAACACATTTTTCCACTGGAGGGGCATCCATTAGGATAATTTCCCCCATTCAACATTCAACACAGCTCTGCATCACATTTTATCCACTGGAGGGGCACCTATTTGGGCACTCCCTCATGTTTTCTCACCACTTAGGAGTACCCATTATTGCATTGCACACTTTGAGACACTTAATCATGTAGAGGTGGCATAGAGGGCACCTCAGAATGGCATGCTTTTACACTGGCAGGGTACCGATAAGGCCTATTTACACCACGGTAAAGGCACCTGCACCATATATTCTCTACCAGTAGGACACTCATTAAGACACTTCATCATTTTCCTGCTCTACAGTGCACATCATCATATTGTCTCACATGAAAGGGGCACCCTAGGTGGCACTCAATCATTTCTTTCCATGTGAAGGCCAGCCAATAGCAGCATTTTTGCCACTCTAGAGGGAATTTTACCAACATTTCTTAAACCATGGGGGCACCAGGGAGGGCAGCTGCCACCCCTGCTCAAACCCAGAGACCACCAGTGTGCAGAAATATCATTCACATCTTAGCAAATGCTAAACTAATCCATTTGCTCATTTTAGAAAAAAGAAAGTGCAGCTAATGTGTAATATGGCACAGACAATGGAGTACGTCAGCTCCAATTATATTTTAGATATTAAATTTCAGTCTTTTACCTTGATCTGGATTTTTACTTTCTGGATCTGAACAATCCACCTCTGATTAGCAGGTAGTAAGTGCCCCAAGCAGCACTGTGTTTTTGTATGATATTAATCCTGATCAAAGGCATTCATTGGTATAAATGGAAATAGTTTTGAAATAAAACCATCAGCTATGCAACAATCATAATTGCTATGCTGCATTTTCAGAATTGGTTTTGTCACAACTCTTTAAGGTACTCTCAGAGTTTAGTCATTTGTGATAATGGAACAGTGAAATGCCCAATTAGGGATGAGGGTCCAAACTGTAGTAGGTAGGTCAGTGTGAATATGGCCCATATGGACTTCATTCCAGGATGAGGTCACTGCTCTGGCTCAGTCCTACTCTTTCTACATAAATGTCAGCACTCACATTGTGCTTCACTCACTAAACTGTAAGGAATAGGGTTTATATCTAGACTGAGTCTGTGAAATCAGGTGGAGTGGACTGTTAATGGTAGTCAGATGCTTGGCATTGTCAAGTAAAATTCCAAATCACCATGGCAACTAGTTCCTTTATCATACAAATAATGCAACGTAATTAGAAACACATAATTTAGAATCAGAGGCCTGTACAAAGGCAGCACGCAATTACAGACGTGTGTTCCACCAATGCTTTTTCCCAAAACATTTTATGTCAAAGTAGTTTTCTAAACTGGAATATATAAACGCACTCAAACACGTCATTAGCAGAGAGCCATAATCAGGCAGATATCTAATTAGTGCAGCTTTTTAAACATGCAATTCATTTTTATGACGATTTTATGGTTTTTAACGTGTAGGATACTTTCTTGCTGAGTTAAGCCCTGTAAACATAAAAAAACACTCAGTAGGAAAGATATACTGACATTATTGAGAAAAAAAGTTTCTTCAAAGTTCTATCAATACCAGTACTAGCAAAACAGATTTAATTGGACTCACAATGCAACATCTACAGCCAGTACCAGCAGGGCAGCTATCAGCTATAGGCAAAAAGGAAGTTGGCAAGGGCCCCTGGATTACCTGAAATGTGGAGGAAGTGAAATAAGTGATTACCAGTTTTCTTGGTAAGGGGTGTAATGCTTTGCCTAGGACCCCTGAAAAGGTAGAGCCAGCCCTATACCAGTGACAGCCAGAGTCCACCAACTACCTTACAAGATGCACACACTCCTGGTAAGGGTTTCTATGGAGCATGAGAAGCACTACACTGACACCCAAAGCTGTGCGAAGTGCAAAGCAAAAAGACATTTAAGAGGAGCATGGGGTATTCATCGACGGGGGTATTCATTTAAATTTTCCTGACACAACTTTTAAACATATACGCATGCATCTATAGTACCCAGGCTTTCATATTGTCCATTTATATTTAGTTCTTTATCTGATACTTTCATCCAAAGCAACTTTCAGCATTCACTCATTTATTAGAAAGGCTAATATTACCGGAGCACTTTAAAGGTGACTCTTCACTAAGCTAATTCTGTATGACCCAGGGTTGCAAACTTTGGTCAGCTGGCTGGAGTGAGATTTTCAATTCGTGACAACTTTGCACATGTATTTACATGTATGTAACAGTTGTATTATCTCGTAAACAGTCCGTAGGGTTTGCAAACTACCCCAGTGCTTTTGGTGTAGCTATTTTTAGGTTTACTATGGAATAATATGGATTTGCCGTAAGATTTCTCGCGTGAGTTTCAGAGTCTGAAAGGATGTGTCCTGCCAGATGCATGACAGTTGGCAACCCTGATGATCCCTCCTATAACTCCAGCCAGGGATCCTCATATCACAGGTTTGCACCCTTGATCACTGCACTGCCAGTAGTCCCACAAATATAATTGTCACAAGTTTTGGCTTTGAGACTTTTTAAAGAACGCTTAAAATATACATATTTCCTGAACAGGCTCACAGGCCTCAATTCTGCAGATACCCACTGACATGGGCAAGGATGTTTACAGGCCATGTCCTCTAGATAACAGCATACTGGCAGATATTCCCACCAACGACCCTCATGTCAGCTTAAATAACACCACCAGGCCATGACTGCCAGTCTATGGAGTCATAATGACAAGCTGCCTACCAGCACAGCACTGAGGCCCTTCCCCTGCACATCCATCTGTGCATCTGGCAAGCCCCAATTTGTCTCATACAGATGACATCAGCTACCCAGCCACCGCAGCACTGTAATTACTCTTGGATGAGGTTTTTAAATAGGTTTTCTTCCCTCTAGTGTCAGGAGAATATAAAACAGAAAGAGTTACTTCGAACATCTCTTTAAGGTTGCAGTATACTGGCCAACCAAATAGAAAAAAAGGCTACAGGACACTAAGGTCCAAGAAAGATGATGACTCCTGACACCTTGGAAAGGGCACCTCTACAACTGAAAGGGTTACACTCTATTGTGTAATCACTGTCCCTGTCAGTCTTACCAGCAGAAGATTTGCAGATGACCCTGCTGACTGTCCATTCCAATTAAAATAGCCTTATAACTCTGTATGCTTTGCATCACATGTCAATATCCTTAACTAACTGGATGCTGCAGTCTCAGGACAACATAATACAGTTTTGCATCTACTGCGGTCATCATAATGGAGAATGAAATATGTTCAATGATCAGCAATGAGTAATGGTTAAAGGGAAAAGAACATCTTTGACAATAAAATAGCTATGAAAAAATTGTATGTATGCTGTAATGACCATGAAGAATTATCTTGAATGTCTGTGAAGATCCACCCTTGGGATGTGACAGAGAGGCAAACAAATTCAAAATACTCAAAATTACCATTTTGTACTCTTATATCAGCCAAGCCATAAATCCCAGAATGCCAGACCATTGACTCTGCTAAGTGAAACCCTGCCACACACAGCTTACTTGCTTTACACTCTTACAGTTAGTTACAGCTATAGATTAAGAGGTTTGTGCTCCCACCAGACAGGAGACACAGAGATGGACTGAACCATTATCCTATTTAATATAAAATATCTGGATGGTTTTTGGTTCATTTGTTCTTGCTGTGGGTGCTATGCTTGGCCTAGTGGGTAGAGTCACCTCAAAAGGTTGCAGCTTTTTTCTCTAATTGTGCCCAGGTTCATGTAAATTTCCAGGTCAAAAACTTGCAGTCCAACCAAATGTAAGTTGTCCTTAGTGTGTGCCCTGCACATGTGCCCCTCAGTGGACTGGCATCCTGCCCCCTATTGTACTTTCAGTACGTCCTCCAACAGCAGTTTAAACTCTATTTATAGAAAACAAATAGATACCTATTCTATGACATTGAAAACAGGTTTGTTACACGTGACATGCTTGCTCTGTCACTATATTCATGACAGCTTAAAGTGTATCCCTAAACAGATTATGAAACCTGAGACAAAGCGCTGGGAATAGAGTTTCTCACTCCATGATGCACACAGTGAATACTGCTTCTCAATCTCATTTACTTAATCGGTTTTATTCGAACTGTCGACTGAAGGGCAATTAAAATCACTTTAAATGATCGATAGATAATCTGTTACTCAAGGAATACTTCTAATACATGACACATTAATCAATGATTGAATTAATATTTTGTGATTGTTATCAGATATGAAATTAGGTAACTAGAGTATTACCCTAAAATAATTTCTATACTACACTAGTATAGACTAGTATACTAGTCTTTATGATAAGTATAACAGCGTTATATTGGGCTTAAGAACAAACATACTTCTATACTTCTATAAAAGGCTGAAGCTTATAGATGTGGAAAATAATTATTTTGTGTGAGCCATTCAAATGTAGGCTTTTCATTTAAACAGGGTGAGATACTTTTATATGCTGCATCAATATTTTGTCTTTGGAGGGGAGTGAAGCCTTGTGTTTGTCCACTGGGAACACCAGACTGCCAGATGTTAATGTTCTGCACAGGACACTGGAGTCTGAGTTACACATTCCAGCAAGGACTGTTTAGTCATTCTGAGGCTGAACAAAGATGTGCGCAGCACAATCATGCACATCATCCTTCTGCACGAATAAGCCGATTTCATACCTGGGTGGCAACTGCTGAGTTTGTCGGAGTTTTGCTTTGGTTAACTGTAACACAGACTATCTCCTAGTGTGACAGCTGCAGAAACACAAACAATCTCTGATGAAAACGTGACCACAGATGCCGTCCTCACAGAACCGGAGGAGCTATTTTGTCCTATACAGTCATGTCGTAATGGTTGCACAGACAGAGGTGGTCAGAATCCTTACACATCTGCTGGTCACAGGGCCCATTTTGAGACAGCCATCCACAATCCATCTACAAAGTGACCAAATCACGATTGTTATCCTGAATGTCCACCTTTATTAGAAACCTAGCTGAAAGTGCTTGCAGGTGCCACCAGGTTTCTGCAATATTTGCATTTACAGCATTTGGCAGACGCCCTTAGCCAGAGCGACTTACATAAGTGCTTAGAAGGGATTTCGGTAATATCACCCTAACCCTTGCAAGACGTCTATGAAATTGCCCTGAATAAGAACCACTGTGATCTCTGCAATTTGCATTTAAGCCAAGATCATTATTGTAATGTTTTAAATATATATGCATGAAGATATATCAAATTGGGGTTATTCTGGGCCTTTAAATACTGTGTAAATGTAACCATCTATGCCTGATGTGTTTTTGGACTAACCTCTTTCCGACCTACTTTTTTTCATAAGCCAGTCCTAAAATTAATTCCTGGCTATGCCATCAAAGCCACTTACTACCAGAATAGTCTTCCACAAGCAGTCTTCAAGGCTCAAGGCTGAAAGGAAGCCAACAATACATATGAAGTATATGCATTTTATTTATATACACCATTTGCATATGAAAGCAAATTACATTACATACACACTGGGTATGTGCTGCCCTGTGGTTTTTGGTGCCTTTTAACTGTATAGTTATTTGGATTCATTATTCATCCGAACATCTCTTAACTGCTTATCCAGTATACAGTCATCTGGTAAATTCACGTTATTTTGGTAAACATGGCCATAACACTCTTCCCTCATATCTCCAGGGGTGGGGCCATGAACACCACCCCCACAGTATTCTCATTTTGCATGTTTTCCACAGGTTGTGTCAGGGTAATCTGGTTTCTCCCTGCAGCCAAATGACATGCAGTTAGGTGATTTGGTACATTGTGAGTCCTTGGTGGACTGGTGCCCTGTCTGGGGTGTTCCCCTGCCATGTGCCCAACAGTGCCTGGGATAAGCTCCAGGCTTCCTGCAACCCTCAAGCATAGTGTTTCCCAATCCTGTCCCTGGGGACCCACAGACAGTCCATGTTTTTCACTCCTACTGGGAGCTGGGAGGAGGCAAAAATGTGGACTGTCTGGCAGGGAACAAGAAGGGAACAAAAACATCGGCCAACTGTGGGTCCCAAGGACCGTATTGGGAAACTCCTCTAATGGATAAGCAGCTGACTGGCAGATGGATGATTGCATCTTATTATTTTAATCAATAACTACAGTACATTAAATATTAGTTGATCATATTGAATGTCACATCTTTTATTTGTTTACCAATCAGCACTTCGGCAGAATATACAGAGGTGTATATTCCATTAATACCTACAAGCTCTCAGATTTCACTTGTCTTTGTATCAATTGTAAAGAGATGTTGTCTGAACAAAATGATATTTGAAATAGGGCAGTGACTAAGAATTTGTACCTTTCATTTTTTTTTCCTAGATTGTTATTACGTATGTTCCTTAAATTCAGTGAAATTTAAACAGCATACAAAAATACATTTGGTGTAGATCACAAAAAAACTAATCTGAAACAATTTCTGTGATGATCCAAAAACTAAAAATACTGTCTCTTTAAGAAAATTAAATAAAAATGAATTATAACAATCAGTCTGCCCATTGTATTGGCCACATGTTTCAGCTAGTAAACACTCCTTATAGTTCTGGGTCTAGGACAGCTGACCCAGAAAGATATGTGTTTGTATGAATTTGTGCTAACTGTACTTTGTCTAAAAAACGAGGTCACTGATAAACAAATGGCCTTGTTTATGAACTTAAAAATGAACAACAATTATTGTTATGGTGAACAATTTGAACCTCATGATCAGGACCTTGGATAGTTGTAATAAACAGGTCTTAGCCTGATAATGAGAAGACAACAGTTCATCTTGGTGTATGATTTGAAATAATGCAATGACGAAAAGTATGGAGTGGGCCAAAAACTATACTTGCCATCACCAAAGATACATAAGGCGTCAGAACCAAAAACAGCTCTGGAAAAAATTAAGAGACAGAGCGCACAAACATTTTCAGTTTCACTCATTTCTGAATTTATAGGTGTGCACCTGTGTAAAATATATATATTTTTTGCAGCCTGGCTCTACCCTGCTGCTCATTGATTAAGGGCATCTTCCTTTGCTTTATGGGTCTTCAGTCCTGCTTCTAGAAGCCTGTTATGAATTGTCCTAGCAGTGCACTTCACACCACTTAATGTTTCCCATTCTTTTCAAAGGTCACTTGAGGTCATCCTCCGATTTATGAGGCACTGCCAGATAAGTTGACTGTCATCTCTGGCATTAGAAAGTTGTTTCTGCCCTCTACCTGTTTGGTTTTTGGTTATAGCCAGTGTCTCCTGCTTCACCTTCTTCTTGTGAACTACCGTCTTAGAAACTTTGAGCCTAGAAGCAGCCTGCTGCACAGTGTAGCCTTCTGCCAGCAGGACCAGGATTAAACCAGCATTTAAAAAAATGCAGATAAAAAGAAAAAATATGTTGGTCTTTTAATTTTTTCCAGAGCTGTATATCTCAGTTACAACCAAGAGAACGCTGTTTTAAAATATCCATCCATCCATCCATCCATCATCTTCCTGCTTTATACTGGTCATCGTCAGAGTGAGGCATGGAGCCTATTCCAGAAAGCACAGGGCAAAACCCATGGATATAATATAAAAATATTATATATAACAATGTGAAGTAACAGCTTTGCAGAGCTTGCAGAGATCATTCAGGTCAGTTTTTAAATAAGTTGATCTAGCTTGCTATTTAGGTACTGATTTTCACATACTGTGCAGTGTTATATATTTGGATGGTAACAGGTACATTTTAGATTAATAAAATATCTCATCTGTGAAGAATGTAAAAAAATTATTTAACTTGAAGTCTACTGGGGTAACTCATACATGTCATAAAATGTGAAACTACATCAGACATCTGCAGAGCATTAGCCCAATCACAATCACAGGTAGACAGCTGGCCAACACTAGAGATCAGTTCCTTTCATGTTAGACACACTGTTTTGCTAAGAATGAAAGGATCCAATATAAAACTGGGTAAAGAGATTTCCTTTAGATGAAACCCAGATGTCTAATCACCCTGCCTATATAAGGGCAATGTAACAGATATCATGCAACAACCTGAAATACAGTCAGCTTGAAAATGAACATGCAGTAACATACCTTAGGCAAATAGAAGGTCATTAAGACATACATGCTCTTCGCTCCAAGTCAGATCTTGTAGAGAACATGCTGTTTAGCAATCAGCCTGAATGCTTATTTAATATTCACAGCAGTGAGCCGTAGGGCTGTTTGTATCGATAAACGTCGTAAAGTACAAGACAACAAATATTCCAAAAATAAGTCACCGCATATCTCAACATTCTTATACGTCAAGAAATGCACAAAACTTTCTGTCTACAAAACTTTCTGTCTGTCTTCTTTGTCTATATATCGCCACAGCGAATATGGTGTCATAGTGTGCATGTGCATAGGGGACTCTTGTTCATCACTGATCCTGACTTTGTGTCAAGCTTTGGAACTGGACTTGCATACAACATGTGAACAAGCTGAATTTCATATTATTTTGTAAGGCTGAAATGCTTCTCAAAATATGTTGCATAGTAAAAGTGAAAGTTCTTGCATCTGCGATGGCAAACTTGAGACCTACTGGGCTTGAATTTTTGACAAAGTAAGACAAACCAGAAAAATATTTTCCCTGAACTTGCTGAATAGTTTTGCAGTTTCGGTGGGAGTTTTGCAAGTAGGCATGCCAAGATGGCTTCCAGCATCCAGAGAATAGAGCTAGCTACTAATTCTCTGTAACATCGTATCGACCACAGAAGATTATTTCCAAATAATACTGTCACTTCATCTGGGGTTACCTGCAACATGCTGAAAATTGGATATACACAGTTTACTAGTAAACATGCCAGTGTACAAATTCCTTTGGGTATCGTTTCAGGTTTCTCATTACGTAACTGATTTATTCCTAGCGTTCTGTCAATTGTGCATCTGTAATGTTGCCCACACGTAAAACAATCCCAGGTTTCATCTAAATATCTTCTATTTAGCTCCCTGTCTAACTTTCAGCTGCTTATGTGGGTCAGCTTCACTGGATTTCCCATTTAAAATCTACAAATATTAAGCAAGTAACTTAATTATAAACACTTAAATAACTGAGATTATAAGATGAATGCAAAAATGACAAATACAATGAGTTAAGATTTAAATTCATTATGAAGACAGCTTGTGAATGGGCTCCATTGTCTCTAGTATATAAATCGTATTGAGTTTACAGCCCTAGATTTAGATTTAGCATCCATTGCAATCAAATAAAGCAAGATTCATAACTGTTGAGCAATAAATTAATATAACACTTTCCCTTTGGACAAAAGTATCTTAATAAATAGATGCAAATAAAGTGTTTTACATAAATACAGAAATACTGAAATCTGACATTTGAGGAACATGAACATTTTTCATGCACAACATTAAAAAAACCTATCATGTCTAACAACACAATGTTTGGAGTTCATGGAAAAGACTGTATTTGCAAATAAACTGAACAAATCAAAACAGCACATATTCATGAATACCTATTTTTGTCCCCAGATTTAAGTATTTAACAGATCCTTGTGTTAACATCTTTATCTAAAAGCTTCTGAACACGTTCTTTGCTTCAGACAGCAGAATTTTTCTGAAGCTTAGTAAAATATTGAATAATGAATGTGTGTTACACTTTTGATAGTTTGAATAGTTGTCTTATTAGGTTCTTGCTATGTTTGAACAATATTCCATAGCTCTCGCGCCAATACTTTGACTCAGCCTAGCGGTTCTTATGCCTAGTAGACTCCATGCAGGACTGGTCAATCCTACAGGCAATATAGGCAGCCGCCTAGAGCGCCAACTTCTGAGGGCACGCCAGCTTGCCAGTGTATTTCACTTTGCCTCGGACAGGGGATGCCAGCGGTGATGCTCGCCTAGGGAGCCACATCAGCTAGGACCAGTGCTGACTCCATGACAGCTGCATGTGTGTAATGTGCTGTTTTCCTTGAATGATCATTCTAAGTATCATTAGTTATCGTGTCCTTTGAAACTAATGATAAGCTTAAAATTACTGACAAGTTTCTCTTAGGTTTGTGGTTTAAAGGTGAAACCTCAAAAATGCTGACAACATTGACACTACAAACTTATGCATTTGTTGAGCGATGAAATTACAGAGCTTATGTCCGACGTTTGACATCATGACTAAAAATGTTTCAGACATGAGCACAAAAAGAAAAAAAAAAAACGACCCTCAGTGAGGTATAATTACAACTGGTAAGAAATCAGACTTGAGACACACCCTGAGCTTTACCAAGGAAAGTGTTCTCAGAGGAAAAAGGCAAGCAGGGCAAGGTGTGACTCACAGTAAATAAACAAATGTATCATTATGGACAAAGTAATAAACCAAGGAAACGAGGAAAATAAGCGATCCTTTGAAACTTGGTGAAAGCCATAGTAACTGTTAATCACACATAACATAGCCATGAAGAGGTGGGAGGCTGACTCACAAATGGTAGGCCAGTCCAAACTGAATTCGGCTGCCATGACGTCGGAGGTGCCACGTTGTAAACAGCGAGCGACTGAGAATGAGGTTTTCCCTCACAACACTTCAAATTCATAATGATTCAAGTGTGCCTCCTCCAAGCAGGCTACTATGTGTAAGGTGGTTTGCAAAATGACAGGCCAATGCCACTTATATCCATAAGTCTGCTAATCTGATGTAAACAAGACACTAAAACTTCAAACTGTTTTTATCAGCTCTTTCTCAGATGACCACAGTCAGATATGTTTGCTGACTTCAGGGTTATTGCCATAGAAATGAATGGAGAGTCCCCTCATTTATAGGAATATATTAACTATACTATAACAATATACTAGTATACTAATAATATACTAGTAACACCACTCTGCCAGCTATGGGATTTGAACTGGCAACCTTCTGATCACGGGTATGGAGTACAAATTGGGGTTAAGGGAATTGTTCAAGGGCCCAGCAGTGACATCATACTGCCAGCTGTGAGATTTTAAGTGTTTATCCTTCTTATCATGGGCACAGAGTCCAAACCTGCAATGCCACACACTGGAAAAATATCTTTGCTCTACCGGTCTTGAGATTTTAACCGAAGACCTTCAGAACCCGGAGATTCTTAACTGAAAGAGCTACAAGCCATCAGTTTAATAGCTAGATTTACAGACAATTTTAATAATCTTGACCTGACTCAACAATACAAAGCTTTATAATCGTTGAACAGTAAAATATTTGAGGTGCTCAATCTTGCTATGGGTGGACAAAATGTTGTGATACGGTCCAAGAACATATTATAGCAGCTCAGGGAAAATTCCTCTGTCGTTACCTAAATTGGCCTCAGTGGTCTCCATTTTTATCATATTATTTGACTATTAGGAATGTTGGCATTTGTGGAATAAACCACATATCTGCAAGTTTCGTATTTCACATTTAGGTAATAAGGAAAGACCACTGGATGCCCTTGAATCCACATGCTACTAGCTTCAAGAGCACTTGGTGGGACAAGGACAGAAAGCAAGAGTAAAGCAGGACTGAAACATCCGGAAAGCTTACATCAGCTCTGCAACAGTTACATGCAAAAGAAAATGGTACTAAAATGTTAATGCATTACAGGCATACAAAGTACCTGCATGATATAGTATCTAAGGGATTGCTCTTTAGAGAAAGCATGTAGCATTACAATACATGATTAATTTACTGCTAAGTTCCTTATACTCACTGCACTTGACATAGTTTGCAATGTTGCCCTTTACACATGGAATGCCCTGAGGAATGACATAGCAGGAGAGCCTGGTTAAAGAGTTCAAAAGAGCCTTTCCATTAACAAAGCCTGTTTCTTTAAACAATGCAACCAGATGTTCATAATTAGCCTGTAATAAGACCTTCCTGAGAAATAACAACTCCATAAAGGCAATAGGGGTGACACAGGTAAATTTCCCCAAAACCACCACCCCTACCACACAGATGAGCGATTTTATGAAAAACAACTGGAATGATTTTTATAAGAATTATATTCTCTGCACCCAAAAGAGAGTGAATGTCTAAATGATTCTGCTCTTCTAGGAAAATGGTCATTGTGTTGAAGAATTTTAGCCTTTTCAAAACAGTGTAACATTCACATTTTTCTCATTATTATTTTTTTTTAAAGGCTCCAGAATTAAATAAAAATTGGAGCTTAGTTCCAAATGCTTATTGTCAAATTCCTGCCCCACAGATACTGAAAGGCAGGACATGCCATGCTGTATAGGGCTGGAATTGAATCCATTCTCTGCACCAACTGAACAAAACAACAGTCTATGAAATAAAACTTCATTGTGAAAGAATCGAAACAACACTCAGCAAGTTCATAATCATTGCAGCCAGCATGACAACATATAAGCTAGGCAACAATAAATGAATGAGAATAAATGAATATAATTGGGGAAACCTAACAACACATACACTACATCTAAAAGCAGCACACTCATTGAATGGGAGAAGATTTCCACAAATTGGAATAGGCACAGACAGATATCAGACTACACAGGGAAACGTAATTCTTCAAGAATGGAAAATACAGGGCTATAGGTGAAAGCTTCCCTTAAGGAACAGTCAGATAAGGGCTGCATCTGAAACACTACCACATGAGAGCCACCCCTCTGGGGAAACAGATGTTCAGGTCTACTTCACAATCCAAACCAAAGGGCCTGTGGTGGAACAAAAGTGGATACAATATGAAGATGTAAAACTAGATATGGAAGGAAAATGGAGGGCACAGACAAAGGCCATAAAGAAGCACCCACAGTGCATTGTGCTGCTCAGTTTCTCTGTGGGAACAGAGATTATTTCCAAGCCATTAGCAGGTGAATCATACAGGAAAAAGGAAAGGGACCTAACTGGTTCCCCTGCATAGAGCTCATGATATATACAGCTCCCAATAACAGTAGTTCATCTCCACATTTGAAAACTACAGTAATTTCATACTTCTAAATATAAAGGCATTGTATTAATGGGAAGGACTTTAACAAGATGATACATAATATCTTGGCTATAAATTATATCTTGTATCCAATACACCATAAAGACTTGTGTTCACTTGTTTGGTAACTAATACACATTACATTCTTGTGTAGGATATATGTGTTCGAAAAGATTTATTTCAGATTAATAATATTGCCCTGCAATGGGTTGACACCCTGTCCTGGGTTATTCGCTGCCATTCATCCATTTCTTCTCAGTGTATATGGAAAATGAAAGAATAAATGATTAGTAATACTTCAGAATACTTAAAAGAAAATTATCCCACAGACACCCCATGAATTTTGACATATGGGATATATAACATAGAAATCAGAAAGGCTTTTGAGGCAGGCCTGGTTTGTTAGGAAATGTCATTTCGAGGCAGTGTGCAGCTGTGGTTGGGACACTATGCCTGTGATCGGAAGGTCACCAGTTCACATCCCGCAGTCGACAGAATGATGTCACTGTTGGGCCCTTGAGCAAGGCTCTTAACCCCCAAATACTCTAGGGACTGGCTGACCCTGTTTTGACAGTTGTATGTCCCTTTGGATAAATACATCGCTACGCTAAATAAATAAATTAATGTCAGGTTAAACATTATTTTACGAAAAAACGAATGCAGTGATTTAACGCTAAAAAAACAGGCGCTCTAAAAAACATACTTCTGACCATTGTCATCTTCTACAACTGCCTATCTAGTACAGGGTCATGGTGAAACTTCTGTCCTCTTGAAAACCATTTATAAAACAGAGGTCTTAGCATAATCCTGTGAAACCGTATAGTGTATTGGTAAATGGCTGGTGTTTTATTACAGGTTGATAACAGCTTTTACAACCTCATGTTAAATTCTATTAGAACATCAGCAATTTCCCCACATGGTACTTCAAAGTCACAGGGTTTTGAGGTGCTACATCTCAGTTTCCTCTTAAATGCTGTCGAGAGCCAATAGGAATAGGACACAAAAGAGAACCTAAGGGACAACAGAGAAACATGAGTAAGGAAGGAGATGGTGGCATTTAAGTAACAAAGACAGTGGTGACCCCCCTACACCAGACTGTGACCTCATTATCACAATAATTGGGGATGAGATCCTTGATTATCTGGAAATTTCCACCCCAGAACCAGCATCAGTCCACTCACCCATTTCATGTTGCTTTCTTTGTTAAATAAATAAATGATACCAAAAATGATGCCTTTTTGAATATTCTGTTTTTAGGTTTTGAGTGGATTTCCGATGTCTAGATTTGCTCACCACTTTGAGGAACTGAAAACAGCACAATAAAATATTATGTCATATATAGATTTTCCAGTATTATTTTGACTACGTGCAATTATAAATTTACAATAAACATACAGATACCGTCCCTCTGCATTTTGGCAGCCTATAAAGTCTTGAGCAGTTTCATACTCTAAAACGGTTTAAAACTTCACCTCAGTTAATGCCTTGAGCATTTTTGCCATTTTCATAGTAGTCTTCCCTCCACAGGAAAGTAATAATTTGAATCAATCTACCATAATTTAGCTCCATTACCACAAGTATGCATATATAAATATCTAAGGCTTAAAAAAGCCAATAATACAGTTAGCCCTATTTTCTCATTATATTTAACTGCTTGTTCGTTGCCTACCTAAAATGTGGGGAAATCTAAGGAGTGCCACCAAACATTAGAATGATGCATTTATGCAAATCCACATTTAAACCAAAAATGCTCTTCTAATATGTGCAGCATTTCGGTAGTTAAGGTTTTTTTTTTCATAATCTCTGTTTATCTGTTTTTACCACGTTAAGTCGGTGAAGAAACAGAAACGCTTAAACATCTGGTATATTATGGGGGCATTTTGCCTTTCTGTTATGACGGACGTGTCCGTTCATTAAATGCATCCCATACACAAACCCCGAGCTGACACTCTACGCATGCTGCCTTCGCGATTTTTTATTTAAAATTTCCGCCATGAACACCGGTAAACTGTCAGTTACAGAGAAGCCGTGCCGCGCTCCATTGTGTGCAGATGTAAGACTGCTCATGGAGAGCCTTTCATTCAGATGCGCCCGGTAACTTTTTCTAAGAAGCCGAAGTGACGATGCAGGCATGAAGCGCACATCAATTGAATCGGATCAAAGTGCAGCTTTGTTCCTGTTGATCATACTTACCACCGTGCTTTATACGCTGCAAAATTGACCCCAAAGAGTCTTCAAACAGCCCCCGCTCGCCCTCTTCACAGCTATTCCCTTACTTCTACCGACTCGCCGACAGCTTGCTGGTTGGATGTCGGTGGTCTTTCTTCTTCTTTTTAAGGGTTCTCCCTCCCCCCTCGCCTTTTTTTCATGCCTCTTACATTGAGACAGGGGGGCTTTCTCTACCAAATCTAATATTCTGTTCCTGCCCATCTGACGTCGCCCCTTTTCAGTCACAACTTTCAGCCACATCCCATCCCCCCATCCGGACTGCCTGTCAAAAAGAGAAGGAGTGACTGCTTGGAGCAAGTCAGCCCCCATTTTCTCCCGCTCCCTCACACACGAGGGCACACGTGTGAACCGGAGCGATATTCTTAAGTTTAATTTCATTTTTCAGGACTCCGAAACATTTTACCAGGCATGAAAAGTGTTAAACATGTATAAATAGCTATAAGATGAGGTACGATTGATATATGCATTCCGCTTTTCGACCATTAAGAATTTTTAAAACCGCTGCAAGAACGGCTGGTTGCTCAAGCATCTCAAAAGACCTCAAAATTCGTCAGAAAATCATCTGTACTTTTCTTTGCTGTGTATAGCTATTTTTGTTAACTTAGTACATTTTATTTATGTTGTTAATTTAGCTTCTTTGAGACTGCAATCGTCATATCATCTAATTCAGCTGCAATATTTAGGATTTGGTATTTCTAAATGGATGTAATCTGAACGTTAAACTTACTTTTGGTAAAGTGAGTTAAGCTTTGTCCTAACTTTTTCCTTCTTTTTTGGGTGTCTGGATTTTGTGTTTTCTCCTCCTGTCACATGACCTTCTTCCATGTTTTCCCATTTTCTCCAGTAGTTCAAAGAGACAGTTAGGCTATTTGGTATGTCCTGCAATGGACTGACCTTCCATAAAGGGTGTTTCCCAGCTTTGTGTCCCATGTTGCCTGGGATAGGCTCCAGCCCCCACTGCGACTCTAACCAGGATATGTGGATGGAAGATAGCTGGATATAAGTATAGTAACAATGTAGATATTCAAGACTTTTTCGGTCTGTAAGTCTATAGGACTTTTGTACCATGAACGCCACATCCACATCAAAATAAAACCGTAGATGTATAGCAAAGTTAAGTACATCAATATTGAAAACCTCACCTTTACTGTAGAAAGTGCATACTCACTGTCCACCCATCCATTTTCTGAAACTGCTTGTCCTATTCAAGGTTGTGGGAGAGCTGAAGGCTATCCCAGAGACTGCAGGCAGAAGGCAGGGAACAACCCATGATGGGGCACCAGCCCATCACTGGGCACACTCACACACCATTCACTAATACAGGCACACCTGTGGGAAATTTGGCAACTCCAGTTAACCTTAGCTTGTTTTTGGACTGTGGAGGGAAACCAGAGTATGTGGAGGAAACCCCACAATGACACGGGTAGAACAAGCAAACTCCACACATGGCACCCTGGCAGAGACTTGAACCCAGGTGCCAGAGATGTGAGGTGACAGTGCTACTCACTGCAACACCATGTGGCCCCCACACTCTGTGTCCTAATATGAAATACAGTGAGTGTTGACTTTTTAATAAAACTGCATGAATGAATGAAAGGATGATATATTTGCCTTTTGCACAAATACAGGTACACTAGAATTCTTTAGTTTTTGCATATCCCATCTTGTTCCCCCATGCCCTATGCAGCCAGATCTGGGTCTGAGTAACCCTCCCATCAGTACCAGCTCAGCAAAGGAGGTTTTTTGGACTTGTACTTCACCATTTTTTCTACTTCACTAGAAAATCCATAATATTTATCTCAGGGTATTCTACCAATGATTTTTTCCCTGCTTCAGACATACAGCTTCAGCATGGTGTTCGCTCTAGACAAAAAGCCAGGCTGTTTTGTAGACTAAGCTAACATGTTGAAAAACTCACCATGGCTGCCAAATGCCTTTGCCTGTTGAGATGTGAATTACATCTCCCACATTAATCATTTGTAAATATTTCTCCAAGTTAGCCAACACCCCATCCTAATATTAAATATGATGGACCTCTGGGGCAAAGATGTTGAACCATATTAGCCAGATGGAGTGTGACATCGGTTTTTCATTGTGAATGTGCTTGAATAGAAAATGTTGGGAAATTGAAGGCACTATATTATCTGATAACCACATTGTATTGAAGTGGATACTTCATGACAGCTTAATTGGATATCGTCATTTACTTGACACCACCTTATCCCTGGATCAAGCAAGGTAAGAGGTCAGAGATTTATTGCAAATCAAAGAAATATTTACTTAATGATTGATCAGAATAGCATTCCAGTCAGAAGATATTCTGCCAGTAAAACATGTCATTCCTTAGTAGCATTGCTCACCTGCAGTGAACACAGTGTGACATTGAGTCACACATGATTCTTACTTAACACATATTGAAACCCAAATTATAGCTCTAAAAGACCTGTTTTAGTAACACCATTACAGTAACATAAGATACAATAGTAAAATGTCAAGAACAGAACTGAATGAGGTAGTTAAAAAATGACACTTAAATGAAAATGTCTGTGTGGAAGATATATACAGATATATTAAGGATATAGTAAACATTGCTTGTCAATAGATACGTTAAAAACATTTTTACAAAATTAGGCAAGCTTCCCAAGACTTTCTGTGAATGCTCTCTCTCTCTCTCTCTCTCTATATATATATATATATACACACACACACACACACACACACACACACACACCATTTCATTATTATTAGCAATATTAGCAGTTAGTATTGTAGTATGTTAGTATGTGGTTATTGTCATGACTGCGAGCTTAACGGCGAGGTATGTTGCTGGCTTTAAGGACGCAGTGGCAGGCAGGGATGGTGAACCCCATGAGGGGACTTTATTTTCATATGAGGCAGCACGAAAACAGACAGGCTACACAACAACCAGCTACGACACTGACCGACAAGGTAACTCAGGACACGGGAAATCTTATACAGAGGAACATCAGGGAAGAAACGAGGGGCACCTGTGGCTGATTAACATGGGGCAAGAACACAAGGTAACCATGACGAGCAACAGGTGCTGCTAATTAGCAGCCCCACCTGCGGGGAACATCGGGAAAAGACCGGTAGGGCAGGGCTGGACGTGACAGAACCCCCCAAGGCGCATACTCCGAGTGCACCACCCGGAGCCAGGGGGAGCCCGAGGGTCCAAGGACAAGACGGGCACACGGGGTCAGGACACAAGGCGAGGACCAGAACATCAGACTCAGGCAGGGCTGCAGACACCAGACGGAAGACCTGGGGAAAGACCGGAACAAAATAAGATATGCACTAGAACAAGGACGGACACCAGTGGAGACCAGAGGCACCAACCAGGGAATCAGACAGGACAAGGAGGAACTAAGGGACCATAGAGACGGGACCAAACATGCCAACGAAGGGGCACAACCTGGAGGCCAGCAAAGGCCGACAGGGACAAGACTGAAAACGGAGACAGACCGAGAGAACGTCAACAGGGACTGGCGAAGACAAACAGCAAGTGGGACAGGTAGGACACGACACCAGACAGGACAGACAGGAGGACCAGAACTGGACAAGGATCAACAGGGCCTGGTAAGTGGGGCCCAGCAGGGGGAACAGACTCAGGGGACAACACGTTCGGGACAAGAGGCGGAATCTGGGGAACACAGGCAGGGACTAGAGGGACCTGCGACGGAACATGGGGAACAAAGGTAGAGCCCGGACGCGGAACATGGGGAGCCATGGCAGGGACTGGAACATGGGGACTGACGGTAGGGCCTGGAGGCCACCAAGGGACAGGACCTGGGACCCACGGGTTGGGGCCCAGAAGCGGAACACGGGGAGCAGTGGCCGGGAAATGTGATGGGACCTGAGGGACTGAGGTAGGGAGGTGAGGAGGGACCTGGGGCAGAGCCCCCGGGCATGGAGCTGGCCCCAAGGGTAAAGGGCATGAGCTGAGGATAGGAGCCAGAGAGGAGGAAAGAAACCAGAGGGTAGAGGACCAACATGAGCTTGCTGGGGTAGCAGGCTCGGGAAGCGAGAAGGACAGGGCCAGGTAGGAACAGTGCAGGGAGCTGAGGAGGTGACCGGAGGACATGGACTGGAGCTAGGGGGCGAAGTGGAGACCATGGGCACAAATCTAGGGGGCGACTAAGGAACCGGAGGACATGGCCTAGGCGGCAATGAGGAGACTGGAAGACAGGACCTAGGGGGAGATGAGAAGACCGTGGGACCGGGACCGGAGGGGGACAAAGGGACCTCAGGCCTGGGACTAGGGGGCGACGAGGAGACCACGGACACAGAGCCGGGGGGGGGGCGCGAAGAGCGCGAGGACGTAGCCAGGGGGAGACGCGGAGGCTGCGGGTACGGGTGAGCACGGAGCCGGGCGTGCCCCCTCCTTCCCCTTCAGGAGACTGTTGACCGGCCTGGAGCTCAGCCGGATTGCCCACAGCATCACCGTTTGTAACCCCTGGGACCCATGGGAGCCAGGAACACAGGGCTCAGGTCCCAGGGGTCCCATTCCAATTCCTCCAGGGGGGTATGCTCTAGGTCCCCTCCCTCCTGGCAGGGGACCCGGATGGGCTCTGGGGACTCGGCAGGGGGTCTCTGTTCCCAGAGGCAGGGCTCAGGGGCTGCTGCAGCAGGTTCCTCTGGGCAGGGCTCGGAAGGCGCGGCAGCGGCGACAGGTCTTCCTGGGCAGGGCTCAGACCTGCGCCAACCGGATGAAGTCAGTGGGGAAGCAGGTAGGAGCTGCCTGGAAGACAACGGCTGACAGGTAAGTGGGAACCGTCCAGGTGGCTGACTGGCAGGCTGGAGCCGTCCGGGCGACGCCGGCAAGGGAGAGCTGTCCGGGGACGGCAACAGGCGGGCTGGTGTGAGCCGGCTGGAGAGAGCTGTCCGGGTAACGGCGGCTGAGAGCCATCCGGGCGACGGCCACCGGTGAGCCGACGGGCTGTTGGGATGGCTTGGCGAGATCCCCGGGGAGAGAGAACGGCTCTGCAGAACCCGCGGGGAGAGAGAGTGTCTTTTTCCCCTTCCGTTTTCCCTCCATGCCTAGCTCCGGGGCGTCATCGTCCATCCCCAGGAGCCGATGGATATCCTGGACCCAGCTATCATCCTCCCAGGGTAGGGGAAAAGGCAGCCCAGGTCACCAAGGGGTTTTGAGAACACCTGTAGCAGCTTGCCTCCTCAGCCCCTTGGGGATCCAGAGAATGGCATCCTCGGGGGCTAGGGTACCCTTTAGCACAGCACAGGTCCCGGCGTTTCGGCCTGGCTCCATCCTCTAGCACCAAGACCTGGATCCTCGTGCTGCTGGGGTAGCCATGGAACCGAGGGACAGGATCCCGGCCGACGGAGACGGCTGGGAGTCCCGTTGTTGGTTGTGGGTTGGGTTGGTCATTCTGTCATGACTGCGAGCGTGATGGCAAGGCATGATGCCGGCATTAAGGACGCAGTGGCAGGCAGGGATGGTGAACCCCGTGAGGGGACTTTATTTTCATATGCAGCAGCACGAAAACAGACAGGCTACACAACAACCAGCTACAACAATGACCGACGAGGTAACTCAGGACACAGAAAATCTTATACAGAGGAACACCAGGGAAGAAACGAGGGGCACCTGTGGCTGATTAACATGGTGCAAGAACACAAGGTAACCATGACGAGCAACAGGTGCGGCTAATTAGCAGCCCCGCTTGTGGGAAACATCAGGAAAAGGCCGGTAGGGCAGAGCTGGACGTGACAGTTATTGCATGATTAAACGTGAAATATTTTAGCATTGATTAACATTAATTATGTATCATATGACTGCAATGTAACAGTTTTTAATAAGGTTGGTGAACACAAAACCCTACAGGGTGGTGAAGAAGCATGAGCCCATTGCATGCAGTTATTGCAATTATAGTATCTAAATAGGGTGAAGAAGTGGGACAATTTCTAATCATTTACATTCTGCATTGTTTAAAATTATGATCCAAATGGCTTAAATGTCAGAGCTACGGAAACTTAAAATAAACTTAGAATTTGTCACGCCGACGGGGTTGATGGTGAGGCATATTGCCGGTGGAAAGGACGCAGCAGCAGACGGGAACGGTGAACCCCGTGTGGGGACTTTATTGTCCAACGAGAGCAGGGCACACGGACTAACCACTGGCTACACCAAACAACCACAATGACCGACAAGGATACACAGGACCTGGGTACTTTTATACAGAGGAACACAGAGGAGTAAACGAGGGGCACCTGTGGTTGATTAACAAAGGGCAAAAACACGAGGTAATGATCAACAAGCAGCAGGCGTGGCTGCTAATCAGCCCCGCCTGTGAGGAACACCGGGAAAAGACCAGTAGGGAAGGGCTGGACATGACAGAATTGATGTATTCAGTACAGCACACACACTGATTGCACACTGCTGCGGTAGTTATGCAGAGGACTCAGATGGCACAGCGTGTCATATCTAGTTCATTGATAAAGCTGAATGTTTTCATATATCACAGCAGAATCAATTAGATTCTTCACTACATAAAATTAGGTTTTCACTGCAGATTACTGAAGTCTTCCAAATAAAAGCCATATGGTCTGCAAAAAAGTAGTATTGCTGGGCAATACCTGTATTATAAGTAATATTGTCACAGCAATACTGGAAATACTGACAGAGGCCATGGATAATAGGCTATTGGATTTCATGGTACTGCGGATTGGTGTTTGTTCATTGATCACAAATGCGGATTGATGTCTCCTCATGCATATGTATGTTATTGTGCTTGTGTCTGCATACATGTACATGAGAGACTCACTGTCCAGAAAGACTGTATTTTAAGGAACTGTGCAACTAAAATTTTTGATGAATTGTTCTTAAATTCCTTCAAAGGTTGAGGTTTCTAATTAAGGTAGTTAATTTTCAATTGATATGTATTCCATGAGAAGGTTCTAACATTGTGTAATGCTTATTTTATTGCATGTTTTCCATTTTAAAGGGTTAGTTTTCTTGGCAATCGTTAGTACAATTAGTAAAGTCGTTGTGCTTTTGGATGGAAAATTTATTGCTGTAAGGTCACCAAGTATGCAGGGTGATGGAAGTTCAGTAACATTTAAATCATTCCTTTCTTGAGTTCTTGTTCCTCTCAATAGTGCTTTTCTTAAGATGAGTAAATACCATGGTTTAAGAGGAAATGTCCCCTACATCTCAGCCCAACCACATTTTAATTAGAACAATAAATTGTGTGGAGAAAAGCCAATGAAGTGGATTATGCATCCTACAGAATGCAAAGCCTTATGGGAAAATCACATGAGCATTCTCTGGGTGTCCACCCATCCCTAGAATTTTGGGCAGAGTAACATCGCTTTGTCTCACGGATGGTTTGCAGTGGGGCTGAAGAATCTGTGCCAGTCGTTGCCGAGTTGGGTCTTCTTGCATTCCAAGCGTGGCATGGTGACCCCAATGAGGATAATCTATTTGCACAGGCACCACACAGCAGACAGTAGAATAGTTGTGTTTTGCATTCCATTTGGATGGGGCTTCCGGGGTTAGAATATATGATTCTAGTCAAACTTCAAGTGACAGCTAGAGGTATGTTATAAAGATTGGGCTGCAGGCATGAGGGACTGGAATGCCCTTCATAATGGCTTCATAGTGTAACTTCCTGCCACAAATATTTAGAATGGATTATGAACCAAATGTCAAATTCATGTTCACAATATGGAGGAGTCTTGCTCCATTCCCAATAATTTTTGGCATGCTCAATGACCTGCTGGCATCCTTTAATTCTTTGTTCAGGGGACAGCTGAGAAAGCAGAGAACAGGGTGTTTACACACACACAGACACACACACACACACACACACAAGGACCATGCTGCTACATGCACTCTGAAGTGGAAGGGTTCAGGGAGGTAAAATGTAGTCTTAGGATGGAATATGGAAGGGGGAATGCTGGAGAGGCAGATGCAGATACAGGATAGCAACTGTATCAGATCGTGCAGGAGTGGTGTTGTGACCACATGGCTGCAGAGAACTTACCAAACAGCTTTATTCCAACCGAAAATGTGCATTAAAAAATACTCTTTCCAGGAGTTAGGTCTGTCCTTGCAGGGAATATATATTATCTTATGGTTCTTAGCACTAAGTATTAAATTTGTATTTGTGACTATGTTAATTTTAATTTTTACCCTCAAGTCTTCATTTATCCAGGATGAGAATATTTATGAATTATATTCAATTAAATAATTATAGCTAAAAAAAAACAAGATTAAACTGAATCAGCATGTGTACAGGCAGTCCCCAGGTAATGAACAAGATCCGTTCCCTAAGTCTGTTAGTCAAATTTGTAGGTATCAGAAAAATAATAGTACAGTACATGCTAATTATGCAATAACAATATATACAATATAAGTGCTAACTACTAGTGTAACTACACACAGTACTGTACTGTACTGTACTTCAAGATGACAAATCACTGAAGCCGTGCAGTGTTTTCATGAGCGTCACAAAGTAGTGTATGCGTTTGTTATTATGAACCATTGTATCTAAACTGCAGGGTGGCTGGGCTCTCCCTTAGAGATAGGGTGAGGAGCTCGGTCATTCGGGAGGGACTCAGAGTAGAGCCGCTG
>JAAGVU020000040.1:26001984-26052234 GCA_011763525.2 Mormyrus iriodes
CAGATGAGGTGGCTCGGGCATCTGATCAGGATGCCTCCTGGACGCCTCCCTGGTGAGGTGTTCCGGGCATGTCCCACCGGGAGGAGGCCCCGGGGAAGACCCAGGACACGCTGGAGGGACTATGTCTCTCGGCTGGCCTGGGAAAGCCTCGGGGTTCCCCCAGAGGAGCTAGATGAAGTGGGGAGAGGGAAGTCTGGGTTTCCCTGCTGAGACAGCTGCCCACGCGACCCGACCTCGGATTAAGCGGGAGATGATGGATGGATGGATGTATCTAAGCTGGATTTTTAATATAATAGTCTTTATGGCAGTCTATTTGTAGGTACAAGTTGTCCATAAATTAGATGTTCTTAACCCGGAGACTGCCTGTATGTGTAACAAATTATTTTGAAGTTCTGGGCTCTGAGAGGATCAACTGGAATATCACTAGCAACTGGTGATATGATACATGTGAAGGTCATAATGAAGGACATAATTTGGGTGGTGTTGATTAAAACATTAGCCATTTCTGGGTCCATTCGCAGTACTTAGTGCTTATACTCCAATTAGCTGTGAATGACCCAATCTCACTGAGATTGCACGGGTGGTGAACCAGCTGATGGTAGAGAAGGCTGCAGGGATCTGTGGTATCTGGGGTGAACTTCTCCAGGCTGGTGGTAAGGCCGTCATCCTACAGTTGCAAGCAATCTTTGCTTCCATTTGGGAGGCAGGCATCATCCCAACAGACTAGAACACTGGACTTGTTGTCCCTGTCTGGAAAGAGAAGGGTGATCACCGGGATTGCAGTAAGTACAGGGGGATAACACTGTTCTCGGTGCTGGGTAAGGTCCTCATTTGGGTCATCCTCAACAGGATCAGTGATCACTTGCTCACTTACTAGCTACCAGAGCAGTCTGGTTTTAAGCCAGTGTAAACGCAAATATCAAGTAGGATTCTTTGCAGTCTTTGCCGATGTTCATAAGGTCTTTGACTGTTGATTGACCTGCCCTGTGGGACATCCTGAGACTTTGTGGGATCCCCCCGAGGTTGTTGTGTTCTTCCTTGCAAATTCTGGGGTTCATCAGGGGCGTGTTTTTGCTCCTACTCTATGTAACTCTGCCTAACTGGGTGTCAGGCAGAGTTATGGGGTCCAGCAGCTGTGGAGCATCTGTTGGGGAAGAAAGATTTACCGGCCATGACTTTATTGATGATGCTGTAATCTTCATGGAGTCAATGAAGGCTCCGATCAGGGATCTCGAAAAACTAAGCAAGGAGTCTGAGTGTCTGGGTTTGGCCTGGATCAAAACTAAGATCCAGGTCTTTAATGACCTCTTGGGCATAGCCGTCAGCAGTGTGCCTCTCTACAGTGACAGTTGTAATCTCATCAGGAGGCTCACTTACCTTTGCAGGAACATTCATGTCCCTGATGACTCTTTCTATAATCAATAGACAGATTAAGAGAGCATGGGGGTAATGAGGTCACCAGAAAGGGGAGTGTGGTGCTTCCGATATCTTTGTAAGAAAAAGAATGTCCAAGTCTTTAAAGGTACCTGCATTTCCTGTCTTACTGTATAGCTGCAAGACATGGATGCTATTCAGTGACCTGAGAGGAAGACTGGACTCCTTTAGTACTTACTGTTTCTCTTCAGAGAATTCTTGGATACTGCTGGTTTGTGTCAAACGAGTTGTTGTTCAGGGAGTCCTGCATAAGGCACATTACCTGCATTGTGAGGCAGCGTCAGTTACGACATTATGATGAAGTGGTTGGGGGGGGGTTTCGCAAACTGAGATCCTGAGTTTATATTGTGTGATGAGCGCACCAACCCGCTGTGTACCAGTACATGCTCCCCAACCTGATGTTACAGATGGGCATGATGAAAGAGGATAAACAGTCCTCGTTTTGGCTCACAAAGTGGGACTTTACTAAAACTCAGATGGAACACGAGAAAAACAACCACAAGAGGTCAAAAACAAAGTAGGTAAACAAAAAAAATACCTAAGGCAGGGAGCAATACAGGAACAACCATAGTAAACACAGAGCAACAATTGCTACAGACCCATCATGACCAACTGAAGAACAAGGCCAAGGGCAGGCACATATATGCACGGATAATGAGGGTAAGATGAGGGACAGGTGTGGGCCAATTACAATCAACCAAATACTAAGTCTGGGAACAACAAGACACAGGTGAGGGTTATAATCACAAAGGATTCAAACACCAGGAAAAGGGTGGGAAACCAATTAAAATCAAATACCAAAATCAGCTGGAGGAGAAGAATGACAAGTTTGCAACAAGTGTTGTGGTAAGTGTTTAAATATTGTTTTAGTTGCTTAAGTAAGCTTGGAATTTTAGGTATTTGAAAATGAAGCTCCAAGTAATATAAATAATGCCCAGTGATTCATGGAGCCTACATTTTCCCACATTCCAGCAAGTGTAATGAAAATCTGAAGCAAGCATTTCAGTGAAATCCTTATTAGAATTCCAATTGTATAGTGTATGAAGGGTACCATATAGTGTGAAAAGGTGCTTCTTATTGGGAAGATGAACTAAAGCATTTTATACACTCGCAGACAGATCGGCTTGCTACCTTCTTCTGCAAGCTCTCCATCTCAATCAGTTTAGAGAATTGTGTCTAGTAAATCAGTGTGACTCCTCATTGTCAAAGGACTGCAGTCTGAGACTGGCCATCCACTCATACCACAGCTTTTGTATGTCATGCAACATTATATAAAATAGACTGCTAGTATTTCCAAAAATGTTTAATCAAAAAACACAATCTTTATTTTAAATTTGTGAGAATAAGCAGATAAATTGGAATGTATTGGGGATGTATTTTGAGCTTTTGCTAAGTATTACAGCCAAAGTCAATGAGGTTTTCCAGCCAGTATGGAAAAGTGACGAGAGAGAAATTATGGGGCCAAAAAACGCATCCAGAATAGGCAGCGGTAACAGCCACTAGTCTAAAGGCTTCCATGAACAACAGTGAAACACAATGGCCTTTTTTCCAAAGAGAAAGAGATTTGTAACATAGGAGAACAAGATGGCAGACAACAGAAAACCTGAGTAAGGCAGCAGTGTGGGCTGTGTTCAGTATCCAAATAAACACACCATAAAAGAATCTTCTATGACTTACTGTAGAAAAGACCAGCATTGTTGAACAGCATTCTTTTTTTAAATGGACACTGTTTTTCCAGTTCATTTTATGGCATAAAACAAGAAATATGTTCAGTGTTATATTTTTTTAAAGAATTCCATCAGGTTGGATCCTAGACTTGGTACAATAATGCAGACTGTTGAATCCACCTTCTTTGGAAAAATGTCAATTCATTAATATAAGCAGATCATAAAACTGATTAAAGCAGCCTGTTTTGGTCATCAGCACATTACTTTAAATCCTCTTTTATCTAATTTTATTTAATTTCATTTTATTTTATTTTTGTTATTAAAATGTCAAATTGCCCTAAATATTACTACATTTTAACTTGCTACAAAATGTTATGAATTCTGTGAATTGTATCCAATAACCTGGCCCTCTCATTTATTTGAAATCTATTTATAGCTGCAGTAGTTATCTACATATCTATTTCATATTCCTTGTTGCAACAAGGAGTCTAGAAAAGGTTCATCAGAGTTTGGGTATGTATGCAGTCATTTCCTGATGGTATATTTTATCCCATACCTACCAAAGTGAGAAATCACACATGCATATAAACTTTTCTGCTTAAATGGTTTCAGATCAATAACACTGCTGTAAATTAAGGGCAAACAAAGCACTGACAATGTTGCACAACTTTTTTGATTGTTGCTGGTTATGGGATCCATACATGCATGATCCATTTTACAGCTCATTCAATTTTCTTTAGACTGGGCCTGTGTTGCATTAAAAGTGATTTTAATTTATTACTGCTTACATACTTTTGCACTTTGTGTATAAACCCTTTTGTCCAGCCCCTCTATTTCTCACCGTCCTGTGTTTCTGTCTTTAATTATTGTGATACCTTATTTCAGGCCACTGCATTCCCGTATTTAGATGGTATGACAATAAAACCCATTTGACCTGACTTGAAATGCATTTGTAAGTCAGCATAGTAACAAAAAGCCAATGATCTTTTTTTTTTTTTTAAGACGACAGTTCCAAATCCAGGGTTTATAAATCTTGATTGTTGTTAAAGATGCTAGGTAAGATATTGTTTTAGAAAAGACTGTATTCTAATGTCTATTCAGGGTTCTAAGCTATATTACTAATCAGACTAATATTGGTCTTGTCGTGGTTTGAATCTGAGAAGTGTTTTATCATTGACCTACTACGGGATGGTGATTCTGAATTGGTTAGATATTATCTATTTTTGGTCAAATTAATTTAATGATGGATGAAGAGAACATATATTTGTTGCTATGTCTGCATTGGAATGTTTAGTGTGTCATGAGAGTCACAGCCAGTGAATACTTGGCAAAGTTATTGCATGCTTGTGAATTCCAAGAAATTCCTCAAATATGTCAGATTCCTCATAGGTTGGCTTGTTATTGCGAGCAGTTGAATGAAATATAAATCAGGACTCGAATGTATAGATTTTGGAGAAAACCAAGGAGAAAACTGTCTTTTTCAGATTTTTCTTTACCATGGTGTAAGTTTATGAAAGTGAACCAAATGCGTGATCATGCCCCAGTGTGTCCCTTACCCCAAGACCCCAGAGGGTTAAATTATTTTGCTCCTGTATAGTATTGTGCAAAGTCTTAGGCTGTCAAAGAAAATTATGTCTAAATGATCTTGATATAAAATTATGATATTATGCCTGTCAAAGTGTGTTTTAGCAAGTCACCCCAGTGTTTGCAGTAACCATCCATCATGTATTTGTTGACTTGACCACTAGCATGGCTTGGCTAATCGGTACTTCATTAAGTTCTTTATCTAATTAATTAATTAACCTAACCTAATTATGTGATCCAATGGCAAAATTCAATAATTTCATGGAATGGCTGGGATGCCCCTGCGGAGAACTTGGGAACCAACACAACATTCTTCTAGGCCTGATACCAGAAACTTTTTGTGTAACAGAAGAAATGCTTATTTTTTGTTCCTTTCAATTTGCATATTCTAACGTAAAATTGTTGTATTTTTTTCTAGGTGAATATACACCAACTACTCAATTACATTAAATATGTTGGCTTAAGACTTTCCACACAGTACTGTATATTTCCATAAAAGCGCACAACACAATGTAACATAAGTTACATTTGAAGTTTGTGAACAGCCTCAGTTTTGATTTCCCCCCCTTTTGCTCTGAAGATGATCATAGCTTTAGTCACTGAATGGGGAAACACGAGGCCCCTGCTTTCTTACCAGTTCCCTGTGGAATATCTATTCATGCTCAGAAATAACAGAGGATGTCGTAGCTGCTGTTTCCCACATCTGGATCCAGCTTCTTAGCAGAGCAGTTAATCACTGGTCTGGGAGGAAGGCTTGGGCTGCCTTTGGCATCTCTGTCTACCTAGACGTGTGTGAGATTTTAAGCAGCGCCCAGTCAGATGCAGGAGGCTAATGTATTGCAGCTTTTTATAGAAAAATTCCTACTTTCTGCTTTTCAGGTTTACCGAATCATATTAAGTATTCACCCTGCTCATACAGTGAGGTAGATGAGTAGATTCTCCTTCAATAAGTCCCAATGCCACCCATCAAAACATAACAGAAAATTTCACTTCCAAATTTCCAAGTTTTTATTCTGTTTATATTACTGGCCACTGTTCATAATATCCATCCCTCCATCTTCACTACTTATCCAGTACAGGATCACTGTTTGTAAAATAAAGCAGAATGTGTTTGCTCATTTGAGAATTGCCACCTGAATCATTTCATTGTCCAACAGATATTGATGTACAAATGATGCTAAGTGGCATTCACAGTAATTAAAAATTGTTTACCAATCCTGACATGCTTAATTACAAATCCCAATGAACTGTACTGTGTAATGAATCTTATGATCGCTATTTAGTTAACAGAGTTATTGTGAGTTTCAAAAAATAGAAATCAAGACATGCTTCCCAATTTTTCAACTTTGCAGAGTGCTGAACTGTACTACGGAGTCATTAAAATAACTAACAAGAAAAGGTGGCACTTTGTATAATCGGGTTAAATTTATTGCGTTCAAGAATGTCTCCGCATAGACGTGTTTCTGCAGAAGAGTGCCAGTGTGCTCGCTGGAGCAATTCAGCAATTCACTGCTGCGTTTGTACCCACCAGGTTACATATTGCCATGTAAAAGGAAAAGTCTCGAACGTGCATTAAATGTCATCTTAAATATTGCTTCAAAGTCAGATAAGCACTGAACATCAGTGTAAGGGCTAGATGCCAGACATACTTCCTTTTTTATTGTAATTTACAGTATTACACATCTCTTGACTCCACATTGCATGGCTTTCATGCTTTGTAACTTACTTGTATTATGATATTATTAAGATACAGTATTGTTAGCAGTTCAGCAAGATACAGATGTGCAATGTACAGTGCCACATGATGACAAAAATACAAAAAATAAGCAACCTCTAACAAACTCTAAATTTCATGCAGCTGCTGCTTGCACTATGAGGTAGGGAATGGGATGTTTGTTCCGTCCCTCTAAAAGCCCCATGCACTGAATGTTGAGGAGTCTAAGCAAAGGTGAGGTCACATTTAAAAGGACCAGTTGCAGGCAGTGGAGGATGAAAGGCGAGCATCACTGACTTCTCTTCTGGGTTGTGGCAAAAACAAACCATGGGTGGCCTAATTTAGACCCAAGAAGGAGTATGTCTGACCCACAGCATTGCTAGAACCTGTGGAGGGTCTACTTGTTATATTTCAGAAACACAGGATGGTGCTAATCACTTTGGACCTGTGGACCTTGAAATAAGATTCCAGGACACCGTTCCAGGAAAACCACAAATTCACTGTGATTCCATATTGAAAAGAGATTTGGGCTGTTTCAGCTATAACAAGGAACTTCCTGCGTAATGTGTGAACAGCCATTACAAATGTGCCATAAGGAAATACACTTGTGTCAGATTTCTGTGGTAAAAGACCTTTTAAGGGGAATTTTTAGATTTGGGTCCAATACAAAAAGCTTGCATGGCAGTTGGTCAGCCAAGCAAAGCAGTGCAGTGCATGCCTCTAAACTGTTAAAAAATGAAAAAAGTAGCTATATTTGGGTAATGGACTTTATACACTGGTGACACTGTTCCTAGAAGTAAACCTGCATCCACATGTTTTTCTATGTATATCAGCAGAGTAATAGTCTAATTAGCATGTAGCATATAATTTTGTAGTTTAAGTAGTGGTAGATATCATTGCTGTTTGTTTAAAAAAAAGAAAAGGAAAAAAAGCTGTCTGTGACCTACTGCTGAAAGTGTTCTTACCTCTGAGAGTGCGTTGAAAGGTGCCTACCCAATGCCTCTTTCATGGTGATCCGTTTCCCATTTCTGGTTGCCATAAACCACAAAGTTAATTCAGTTATGAAAAGTTTCCTACAGATTTAATCCCTTTTCCATTCATGGTTGATCCTCTCACAGTCTTTCAGTTGGAATGCCTGCAAAACACCATGGAAGCAAACTCAAAAGAGACTTGACAATGCAAGGACTTGGTGGCATTTGGAATTTTGCTTAAAATAATTCTGTTCAGCACAACATGACTGTGTACAATTTTTAAAGTTTAAAAACGTAATGCAGAAGATTTAAAATTTATTTTAAAAGAGGGGATGATGTTAATAGTTTCTGTAAAATGATGGTAGATTTTGAAATCCTTAATGGCATTAATGGTTACTCACCTCACAGTTAGTTCTACTGAATTATACCTGTTGGTATTCCCGTACTTCGTTAATGCTGAAATCATTTAATTTGTGTAGTAGCCATCAGTTGGACCACCGCCCTGCAGGAATGAATGAAGAGTGAGTGCTGCTGACAGGCCAGGCTGAGTTTTGGATAATTAAAACTAGTGAAAGCCATAAGCGGGCATCACTCCCATGAGCACTGAAGGGAATGGGACCCCCTCCCCCACAACCCCCCCCTCCATAGAAATATTTCCTATCATTCTGTAGCTGGTGGAGGATGGTGTGTCTGACTGACTGGGGAGAGTTCTGACATTGACCTGTCCATATCCCCCTGAATGTGTACTGGCCTAAACCTGAAAATGGCACTAAATAATCATGGAAAATTAAATAATCAGATAGATTGTCCTTTTGTTTACATTCCGTCTTACAAAAAGGAAGTGGTATCCTTGGAGGAAATCCAAGGACAGCTGAAGAATTTAGGCATTTAGATAATACTTAAATTCAAGCACTCCATGTGTCCATTTCAGATAATTCCACACCAGGCGATTCAGTGTTTTACTTAAAAGACCTTTTTCATTGAACAGTCATTTCAATGTTTGCATGTAATGCAACACATAATTTAAAAGTTTGAATGCATAAATGATGTCAAAATTAATTACAGTTTCTCCATTTTATATTAATATGAAATATCTCCTTGCATGACTTATCTATAGAACAGAATTTGCATGTTTTGGGATTTGTGAGTTTTGGGTGTAAATTGAGGAAAAAAATGTAAATCAGTCATATGAGGGCTATTAGTTATGTTTCTTTTGAATTCTTTAGTTTTTTCGTCATTAATGAGTACTTGCTCACAACATTTTCAGAAAACAGCATTTTATGAGTGGGCTGCTAGACTACCTGGCAAAGACATAGACGACTAATTGTTTCAGACATTCATTAAGATCCCATGAGTTTGTGTGTGTGTGTGTGTGTGTGTGTGTGTGTGTGTGTGTTTTTTAACTAACTTTTCCAAGTATCTTTCCAGTCCTGGTCAGATCATATTTCCAGCCTGTTTCAGTGGTTTTTTTTTTCCCACCCCCTTTCAGTGCATAGTGTTGTAGCCTCACTCCTCTAGGGTTATGGGTTCAGTTCCAGCCCTTACTTTATAGGCATGTGAGTTTCCACCCAAATTTATGGCTGTAATGTGAGCTGATGCCTCTAGGCTGCCCTTAGGCTTTTCACTTCCTGGCATAGGCTGCAGGCTCACTATAAGACAACTAACAAAGCTGAATTAAAAATTGTTTAAACAAGTGTCCAGAAAGCAAAAAACTAATCAATACTGCAGAATAAAAGTCTTAATGACCTGCTTTAGTCTCAGTGACATGACAATTGTTTCAATTTTTTAACCCCACAATGACACAGAGAGAACATGCAAAAGCCACACGCAGAGCTGTGGCAAAGAGTCGAACCCCAGTACTAGAGGTGTGAGGCAGTAGTGCTAGCAACTGCACCACTGTGTCACCCCCATTATGATAACTAAATAAATGTAAATACCATCATTAAGTTAACAGATGCTCTCATCCAAAGGGATGTACAATGGAGAGAGCAGGGTGAACCAGTTCCTGGAGCAAATGGGGTTAAGGGCCTTGCTTAATGGCCCAATAGTGGTGTCATACTGCTGATCACTTTTTGAGTTTCAAGTAGGGCCAAACTTTTCTATCAGAGTATCACTTTTGTCTTATGATGTCTGTGTAGTCATACTGGACAGGAAACAGGACTTCCAGAAATGAGTCAGACTGTTATTCACTCTCTCTCTCTGTGAATTGTTTATGATGGCTCGTTCCCCATCTGGAGTGCTTACCTCACTCAGATAAGCTGATTCACGTGGGCCTGAACTTTTAGCTTCTCTTGTGTTTGTGTGTAAACAAGGGTGGTGCTGTGGAGATGAAGAACTACAGAGGATGACTTCATGGCGACCCCAGCCAAACAAATCGGAGGCCCCCGCATGGAATCGCTGGCAGTGATGATGGCCAGCAATCTTATGATAGATAAAAGTGGGCCGGGGACTGAGCCCAATCCTAAAATTACACATTCAGTAATAATTAGGGTGTCTTGGGGAAGATGATAAAAAGAAAAATATGATCGCGTAACTACAAATTGTCTGAGAAAAATCCAGTCGTTAGGGATTCCTGGAGGGCACTGTCTGACTCTAACTTGCCTAAAGGAGGGAAGCCCTACAAAGACCTAGAAGAAAGGAAAACAATGTAAAGATGCATTAGATCGTAAGCGCTGTATGTCAAGGAATTTATGGTCATGGATGAACAGATCCTACGTCTTATTAATAAAATGGACAAATTAATTCTAATTCATTCAACACATGAGTAAGACTTGAAAACAAACCAATCAATTATCCTTCCATCCATCCATCTCGTACATAATCTAATCACATTTAGTACACCAGTTTTTGGAAAGCAAATTCTCAATGTTCTCAGCAATTCACAATAATAGACTTATACTGTAATGTCAACAATAGGGAAAAACTCTAAATTATTGACCCTTTCGAAGAATGTGAATAAGGGGTAAACACTTCTGGAAAATAACATAATGAATAAATGCAAGTGAGTGATTGCTGTCAGCTGCCCTTTCCTGAGGACTGTGTATGGGCTGATGCAGAAATCCATTATCTCACACATTCATGCAAGTTGCATAGATCTGTTGACTAGGCTGCTAATGACCCAGACGGCTCTGAGCGGGAAACTGATGAAAAAGCAGAACAACAGGAAAAATTCCATATCAAGTTATCCTTTATAAACTGAGTCTTAATGGAGTAGCCCTGATGAACAGATGAGCTATGACAGAACAAAAGACATGTGGTATATGTAACCATTGGGGTCTTAGACAGTCATCACCAAAGCATTCTTTAATAATAAAAACCAGCGAAAGTGGATGCGGTGAATGAAAGGAACATTGCTCAAAGGACATAACTTCTGTTGACTCTCTGATCAAAGCCTTCAGTCTTGAATTACTTCTGTTGTACGTTTGTGCAGCTAAATGCATCATCTTGCTACAGAAAATAGCAGCATCATAGCTAAAAAGCAAACTGATGATAAAAATGTTATGTCACACTTCAGACAGCATGCTAACACCGAGCCACTTTCCTCAACATGACCATCATCAACCACAGTAGAACTGAGCTGGTTTTCCTGTTTCTCCATTCTCACTTATCTTTGGCCAGCAGGAGGGTATTTACAATAACGTGCTCCTAATATGCAAATTAGATGTGTTAACTGCATAGGGATTAATAGAGCAGTCAGAAAAACAAGCAGCTCATTTGGACTTGACACTTGCAGTGGAACATCAACATTGTGTCACAATGCAGGGAAGACATGGTGCTTTATGATGCTAACACCTTAACACCATTCGCTTTCTTTAACCCTTAAAACGTCACTGATCCGTATTTATGGGAACCATTCTGCATTCTTACCGTCCTCAGTATGCATGCACATTAAGGCAATTGTGTCTGAAAAGACCAATATTTTGCTAATGAAATGGCATTAGGGGAATCTACGAAGGAAAAAGGCTACCATGACATCAGTACATGATATGTATTTCCGGCATGTGCCTTAGTCACAGGGAGCAGTAGGTAAAAGACAACTTATTTTTTAACCACTAGTGCGTATGAGGGTTCAAATGTCAGATGTTCGGACATCATAATTAAACATCCTAAAAAACAGGAAGATGAATCACAAACCTTGGTTTTTTTTTTTTTTCCCCCTCTGGAAATCCATGTAAAGCCCTTAAACTGCTTACATGATTCATAACCATATAAACAAAGAGATCACCTTACCATGTCAGAACTTCAGTTCTATAAGATTTTTTGTCATGGCTAAATTCATTCAGCCAAACCAATTTCACAATCACGTGTGATGTGTTTTAAAACTGAAATGTGCCTGTCGTAATCTCCCATCTTTCTTTGCCCCCCCCCCCCCCCCACAGGGTTGGCTGTCTCCATCATTTGTTCTTCCTTTTTAAGCAGACTGTATTTTCTAGTAACACTGATTTTACTTTCAAGAAAAAAGAGGGGGACATAAACTTGAACACACACTTTGCAATTATAAAAGTGTATGTATACACTGTGGTTGAGATCCCGATATTAAATCTGAACCGAAAATCTTATGGAAAATCACCTCTATGCATAATCAATGTGCTATCAATCATTTCCTTAAAGTACGGAGCATCAGTAACATAACTAGCAAAAATCTGGTTTAATTAATGAAGTTAATAAAGTAAAAAACTTACAAAAGTAATAATATAATGAAACCTAATATTGTTAAAATTTGAAATGTAAGGCTAACATTGTTTATACAAGAGAACCAATTACACAGTATCAGACGACAATTGAGCAAACAAAAGGTTTTATTGAACTCAGATACAGAAAATAAACAGGATTATAAGGGATGCAAAATAGGAGGCTGGGAGTGATTCACACAAGTTTTAGGAATGGGAGGTAAGACAACGAGAAGTGTGGCTCGTTAGGCTCATGCTAGAGTGGAAGCTAGGTGGGCAGGGTGTGACTCAGTCATTTATGTGTTCAGATAAAACATTTCATCATCATAAAACCATAAAATAAATTGCACATTTTGCTGATATCTTTGTTTCTGTTTTATGCTTGGATCCTAAAATAATTCCTCAAATTAAACCAAAACAAGTTTGACCTTAAAAGAAAGCCAAATGAAAAAGCAGGAATCAGGGTTACCAAATATGTGACTTATAAAAGTTAATGACACAGGACATCTTTTATTCTACATTATGTAAGAGGACATAAAAAAGGATCCTTTATCCCTGGAGGTAAATGATTTGGAATTTGGACAGAACTGGGAAATGTCACACCCAGAGCAATGCAAACCACAGATATTGTGGAAGGTGAGAGGCTTGGTTAGGATGGGAGGGAGGCAATATGGGATTGCTGTCAATGTCTTAAACCTTAGGGCATGAAGATAACTGTCTCATGTGCTGCTTGCAAAGTATGCAAGATGTGTGAGCTTATCTTCTGAGCATTTGGGTCAAGCCATAAGGTGTCTGGGTCACTGATAGGGCAGGTGAGCTAAACAAAGGCAAAAAGAGAGCTAAGCCATGAGGTATCTCGGTCACTGAAAGGGCAAGTAGGCAAAAATAGAGACAAATAGAGAACTTGTGGTTATGCCTTGACTCCGTTGAGATCAGAAATAACTGGCTGAGGTTAAGAGAGGGAAGTGATAATAGAGGGGGAATGAGTTGAATAGAAAATGATTGATGCAAAAGGAGGAAGTCATGCTGTTGTTCATGTATTCCAATATGATAGATTGTGCTAATGCAAAAGATTTTGTATGCATAAGGGACATATAAGCCTAAAATAAGTGTAGCAGTAGTATTAACCATGGTGGTATAGACTCAATAGAGGACAGGCTCTGTGACAAACCTTGAGCCAGGAGATGAGAGAGGTCAAGCAGTATAGTTTGTGAAAGGTACATTGAAGGGGGTTTTAAGTCACGTGATGATCATGGGATGGCGTAACCAGGGGTAACCGGTCATAACTGGCATGTTTGTCTTTCTTTTTATTGAAAGTCATGTAACTCTTGAGGTGGTAACAAATTATAATTGGTTATTACTTCAAGAAGCATGTCAATCACAATTGATGAGCTTTTTGATGGGTAATTTGGTTTTTAGAGAAGCAGCCAATCATAATGTCAAAATGCTTGAAAAGGGGAAGTTTGAAAAAGGTATATAAACTGTTGTTTTTGTTCGTTCGGTTTGTCACCACCTTGGGTCAGGGACACTATCGCTTTTGCTTCTTTTCTGCTTATTAAAGAAACTTTACCTTACAAAGTCTCAACCTGAATTATTTTTAAGAACTTCAACACGTATTTTCAATAAGGGACAAGGGTCGATCAATTAACAGTAGTTATTGTAGTAATTATAGTAGAAATTTTATCTTCCACAATATAGTTACTGAAATGCTTGTCATCATTATAGCATTATAAATCCCTTTAAAGGATACTGTCTTTAAAATAACTGCATTCATACAATACCACTTACAGAGTTCTACATGGGAAAATCCCTGGTTGTGAGCCCTGGGCCTGGTCTTGGCATGCCCTGGATATGGCCCCTCCACCACAACACTCTCTCTGTTATGCCGATGCAGTTGCCATGGCGTTCATTAAAGGGTGCCCCCATTCCCAACTACACCCTTCTTGGGAAGAGCTTTGGAACATACTGTTTATTTTGTTTACAACCTTATTGTGGTTTACAACATGGTTAACAGCAGAATTAATGTATTTAAGTATAATTAGCTTTGGATAGTATTCTCTTGAGAATTTTCATTTTTCTCATTTCTGGTGCCAAAAGGCTTAAATAATCAGACCTGATTTATAAATCTTTTTCACTCTATTAAATGTCAGCCTATCCAACCATCTTCTTACCACCTATTCAGTATGGGGGTTGTAAGGACTGTTATACAGGTGTATAGATATTACACACAAATAACACCATTTCTGCAATAATATGATTATATCAATTATCCAAATATAAAGCATTCAAATATGGAACTTTGATAAGCATCCAAGAATTCATTAAAAGGTGCCGAGAAGACTGAAAAGATGTAAATCTTGTGCAGTGATTCAGTACCCCCTGCTGGAAAACACTGATATTGTCAGTAAAAACATGTAATGTTTTGATGGGTAAAGGCTAATGCCATCATGAATCCAAAATCTCAATAGCCTTAGTATAGAAGTTGTAATTGTTAAAGTTTCTTCAGTATCTGTTTGGATATGTAGATCTACCAAGCTTCTACAGTTTCACCTTTTTTAATAAAAGGTACCATGGCTCAGTGGGAAGCACTTAAAGCTAAGTTCACACTACATGATTTTAGTTTTAATTTTCCAATCGCCGACAGCATTTGGAAATCGCCGACAAAACCCCCAGATCGGAGGCAAAATCAGTGTTCGATCGGCGCCAACAAGTCGGAGCTCGATTGCTATGTGTGAACTGTTCAAAGATTCTACTTGAGAGAGGCGCTGATGCGTTACAGACGTCCGCCAAATATTTGGTGCGCTAAATATGCAGACTTTGTTAGCGAGTCCAAATCCTGTAAGTGTGAAAGTGTCGCGGCGGGCAATACAGCCAATGAGAGCGCGAGACGCAAGACATGGGGTGAGGTGAGGAAGGAGTTTAAAAAGGTGTAAAAAGTGATGCTGTTTCCTGAAAGTTCTGTATATACGAGGGTTAATTTGCCGCGCATTTGTAAATGTCGAGCATATGTGTTGTCATTTGATTAGAGTTTTAGCAGTTTGTAGCGTGTCGACAGTAGAATTGTGATGTCCCGGTATCATTCGCACGTGTGATTTTGTGACGAAACGCAATTTGGAGACCAGACAGAGTCATAAGCGATTCCTCCTGGTGAAAGGTCTTGCAGTGTGTGACCCCCTGTGGCTGATCAGTCCTGTAGTGTGTGAACCACGACGACTTCAAGACTCCCGATTACAAGATGACAAGTTGTGTAGTGTGAACAGTACAGCTATCTGACGACTTTAAAAGTAGTGTAGTATGGAAGCGGCTTATGAGTTAATCTCAACATGCATACTTAACTGTACTTGTATTCTTGTGTAACCGTTTTACATTGTCTTCCATTGCCAAAGACCAGTTCCAATACTAAGAACAAAAGTACACAAGGACGATAAAAATCCCCGGATGTTGGTCTTGCTCCACCCCAAATATCAAGGATACATCGGGTGCATTCTCGCCAAATGAGGCCAATCCCATGATTCATTGCGCCCCAAGTTTGTGCTTGGAAGGCAAGTTAACAAGACTGATCTTGCCAAGACCACAGGTATGATTTTTGCATTCTTGGCATTGAGATTCACCCTAAGTGTCATACCTCCAAGGTTTAGGGTCAAAATCCCGCTAATTGTTCCGTGTGTGTATGTTTCCTCCCTGTGTTTGTGTAGATTTCCTCCAGTAGTAAAACATGCTGCTGGGTGAACGTGTGTACCTAAATTACACACATTGTGTCTGTGTGTTGTGATTGCCTAGCTTCCTGGAATAGGCTCCAGGTTCCCAGAGACCCTGTGCTGGATAAGCGGTTATGGAAGCCAGATGACATTGTCCCTCTTCCAGGATTTCCAGTGTAAGTATTGCATAAAAGGGTGACATGTGGCTCAATACGTAGTACTGTTGTCACAACCCTCCATAGCTGGGGGTTGGAAACTCACCTCAGTCTGTGTGTAGACCTTGTATGTTCTCCATGTATTGTATTGGTTTCCTCCCAGAGTCCAAAGGCATGTGGTTAAGAGAACTGGTGTTTCAAAATAGCCCATTTTGCATGCACATGAGTGTGCTCTGTTATGGACTGATTTCAAGCCTTAGGTGTTCTACTGCCTTGTGCCATATGCTGCTTGGAATAGGCTCCTGGACCTCCACAACCCTGGATAAACGGATTAAAGATGAGTGGATGATATCAATTAATTGTCTTATGGCACTTGTTTCATAGCCTGCAGAACTGTCAGTCTCTCATTCCCTCTTACCATCACTTATGCACAAGAGCCCAAAGTGCGTACCTTCCCTCACCAAGAGCAGACACTCTTTCCTCACTTATAAGGAGCAGTCCTGTTATTTTTTCAGAGAGAACTGCAGCCTCAGATTTAGAAGCCTTGATTATCATCCCCACAACCTCACAGTCAGCCTCAAATGACAAAATGTGTGCAGGAGGTCCTGGCTGGATGAGACCAAAGCACAACATCATCTTCAAATTACAGGGATGCTACTTCTAATTTTTCATACTGGAGTCCATTCCAGCCATGGCTGTGCCTTAATATCTTGTCTGTGAAAATCAGGAACAAGAATGGTGAAAAGACAAACCTTTGATAGAGGCCAACACCAACTCTGAACTACTGCAATTTTGTGTTAAGGATGCCACCAGAACTCATACTGTATTCATACAGGGACGAAAAAATAGACTATAGAGGTCCCAGTATCCCATATCACTGCAACAGCTGCCATAGTATATACTGTGGCATGCAGTCATATGCCTTCTCCAAGTCAACAAAGTACATGTGGACTGTGTCAGCATATCCCCATAAATCCTCAGTCAACTGTGTAAGAGAAGAGTTGGTCCAGTTGACCACAGACCAGGCTGAAACATGCTGAGGAAAGCTGAGAAGTGTGATCTCACTATAGTTGGAACACATGCCCCTAACTCCCATTTTGTAAAATAGGGACCATCACCCCTGTTTATCAGGTACTCTGCCCACCTTATATGCAACACTGAAGAGGAGAATTAACCATGTTACTCCAGCAACATCCATTGATTTCAACATTTCTAGACAAAGTTTATGTACCCCTGCAGCCTTTCCACCATGGAGGTCTCAGATCAGCATAGCAACCATAGCTGCAGTGATAAACTCAGATCCATAAGTTTCTTACACTGCTTCCTGGTGAGAGGGCATATCCACCCATTCAAGGAGTTCCTCAAACTGTTCCTTTCACTGCTTGACACAAAGTCTAGGATTGTTCAGAACTTCCCCACCCTGGATGAACATAACCTGAGCAAAGTCTCGCCTACCCCTCCTGAGGCCTCAAATGGTTTGCCAAAATATCTTTGGGACCACCTGTTAATCTCTCTCCATTGCCTTTCCAAATTCTTCTCATGCATGAACCTCATTTTCACAGCTGCAGCCTTTCTGGCTTGTCACTGCCTTTCAGCTGTCTCAAGAGAACCCCTGAAGGCCTTCCTCTCCTGCTTGACAGCTTCCCTCATCACAGGTGTCCAACAGCAGGTTCTAGGCACTGACTGCCTTCTTGATACAGCTTTCTGTAGCCACTCCAATAATTGGTGCCCTGATCATAGTTCATTCAGACTCAATGTCCCTGATCTCATTTAGCACGAAGAAGAAGTTTTTCCAAGGGTGGGGACTGAATTCTTGCAAGTTCCATCCAGAAGTTCCAGCAAACCCTGACTGCTTGGCTGGGTCGTTCTGGGTAGGCTTACCATGCACCTGGGTTTCCCCGGACACGTCCTCATTTTGGGCCCCTGTCAGGGCAGTTTTTCAAAAATCTGTGGTTTGTATGGCTTTCGCACGGCAACCTGTATGACCCAGTCTTGCAAGTTACAGTGGAGTACCAAGCAAAGGAAAAAGCACGAATTTTCAATATACGGCAGCCACTCAGTATCATTACATAGCGTTTGCAAGGCTCACACACACGTTTACTTTAAAAATTCACTGATATGCACATCCCTATGTGTCACGCTTCTCACGAGTGATGTCAACACTTTATTCTTGTTTTCATGTGAATAGTGAATTGTGTTGTTTGCTTGAAGTTTAACAAACTTTAGCTTAGTGTTTTGTAACTTTTGTTGAACAAGACTTGTATGTACATATATTGTGTCAATTGTGTGTAGATTGTAAAACGAGAGTTAACTGCAAGGTTACCATACGTCCGGGTTTGCAGCTACTTTTAATCGGGCTTGTCGGGAATTTTCATTTTACAGGGTGGTTAGGGAAACAAATTAATATTCATAAGAGAAACACTACTTGATTGGTTGGTGAAAGTGAAAACTCATTAATATTCTGATTCCTGGACACGTCCTCTTTTTTGTCTTACCAAATATGGAAGCCCTAGTCCTGAGCAACCTAGTCTTCTCCCCATGTGCCAAAACCCACTCACTACCAAGTAGTGCCAAGTAGTGGAACCAAGTGGTTGGCTAATATCTCTGCACCTCGCTTCACCTTACTGTCTAAAACATATTTCAAGTCAAATGACATGAATATATTGATCTTTAGCCTAAGGTTCTCTAGTACCTTGTACAATAATGAACATCCTTGTGTTCGAACATGGTGTTTATTATGTACAATCCATGGGTTGCACAGACATTCCATAACAATTCATCACTCGGGTTTAGACCCAGAACTCCATTCTTCCTCTCCATTATTTCCCATGTGCATCTCCCATTATGACCAAAGAGTCCCTAGGTGGTTCCCTTTAACCTCCTCATGCACCTTCTCTAAGAAGGCTCAGTTCTCTAAACAGCCATTTGGTGCATACACACAAACTCGCAAAGAGGCAACCCTCTTGTCCAGCAGGAAAAATTCCAGTTAGTGGTGGGTGATATGACAATAATTTATCGTGATCAGTTGCAGCTGTGTCCATGATAAACGTTTCAGAGGTATCTCAAGAATCGCAATACAGCACTACATTTACATTTACTGAGCAGACACTTTTGTATAAAGTGACACGCAAATAAGGCAAAGAGCACATTACAAATGTGTGTTGTTGAGGAGTCGACTAGGTATAAGTGCAGCTAGGCTGAGCTTCCAAGTGAATGCCCAGGTACAGGTGTACTATTTAATGCTATTATTATAATAGAACAAGTACACCTAATGCCTGCGTATTTGAGGGCTGCACCAATGTTACAACAAATACACACCGATGTGAAACAAAGCAGTTTCAGCCTGCGTAACATCTCAGCGCTGTATGTATATCTGACTTCTTTTTTGTTAATTATCTCTCAGTTGATCTCAACTTACAAACTAATTTGGCTAAAGAAAAAAATGATATACCATGGGACTAAGATAAATATTGCACTTGTGGTATACAACACACGGTCCACAAACAGGTCAGCTATAATGATGAATAAACAGTGTGTGGCATGGCTGATGAAGAACTGGATTCAAAAAAAGGTTCTAAACTGGTTGTGTAGAAATGGTTTGGATTTGCAAAACCCTAAATAGACCAGTCTACTGTGATTTGCAAACTTTGCAAAGATACTGGTGGCAAAATAACCAGTTTTAATGATCTATTATTAGTTTGCATTTTTTGTAAACAGATCAGAAGAGCACAGTTACTGACTGAAGTGATAAATGTTAATTTGTACTCAAAATATTAGAAACTTTAGTATTATAAAAACATTTTTACTATAATGAGTTAATGTCTTTTATATATACAGCATTTTACATACATTAATAATTATTATAATGCTACCAGCCGTGTTTCTTGTAGGGATAGAATTGCTGGTTAAGTGGTTAAATGGTTAATTACCATTACTACATACATTCTGTTCGGTCCTGTCCGCCCTGTCCACCTGACCCTCCTGTCTCCTCCCTAATATGACCCCGATGAGCCATGCCTGTTGCTTGTTGCCCCTCATTAGTCTTGATATTTAAGTACCTGTTTGTCTCATCATCCCTAGTCTGGTCATTAACGTTGCTCCTCCTGTCTGCCAGTGTCCTTCCCTGTACCAGCCCTCCTGTTTTTGACCTCTTGTAGCCCTGTTTGCTTTCCAGCCCCTATTCAGTTCTGATCAGTTTTGGTTTCAATAAAAGCCCCATTTGTTTGTCCAAATGCGTGTCATGACACATTCCAGTTTGGTTGGTTTGTAAACAAAAAAAATCGTGATCTAGATCGTGAATAAGGATTCTAGCCAAAAATGTCGTGTTATGACATTTTGGCCATATTTTCCACCACTGATTCCACCTGCACAGTCCTCAGCCTGAAGCTTTTCACAAATAGAAGAGACTCCACCTCCAGTAATGTTGTCTTGTTCCAGAGCCCACACTGTGCATAACGGTAAAGCTAACTATATCTATCCGATACCTTTTTACTTCCTTCACCACAGAGGGAATGTTCCATATTCCGAAAGGCACAGTCCCTTGCCAAATTCTAATCCATGTGGGTGCATTGCACCCACTCCAGCCACCAAAAGGGCACTGCACCTGCACCTGATCTCTACCTTTAACCCACAAGATCCATGTAAAAATTTCAGGGTGAGCCCTGCTCTGTTATGTGGGTGGCCTGATCACCATGTGCTCAGTGAAGAACAGCATCCCCAGGCCAGGCTCCAGGTGTACGTCTCAGTAACTTTGTTCTGGGAATGGAACATTTGCTGTACTTGACACCTTTCATTGAGGAACTCTGTGGTATGGTGGTTTGTCCGGCCTCTCCCCAAAGACTTGTGCATAAAGGGAGACCCTACCAGAACCTCAAGCTCCAGACAACACAGCTCAGTAGGCATGCAAGCCCTCTCCACCAAGCCAAGGTCATGATCCTGGAGCGGCACTACTTAGAGAATTAGCTTTGCTGTTTTTTGCTTATAACTAGAAACACTAAAATTTAGTATTAAACTTAACTGGAATTAAATCACAATTTGTTTCCTGTTCTGTTCATATGTTTTCAAATTTGCAATAAACAAATGATCATGACATAAGGCACAGCATTATAAGTACAAAAGCTAACAATAAAATTTCTCCAACTTTTTTATATCCAATAAAAAGCAGTATTGGGAATTTAAAGACTGTCTCACTTAGAGGACATCCTTTACAAATTACATAAGTAAATTATACTCTATGTACTACCGATTTTGGCAATTGACCAGAAAAGAGTATGTCCTTGAGGCCAAAGGTTCCAATTAAACCTCTGTTTGTCCGGGAGTGCTGTAGTTCTCAATCTGAAATGCCCCATTACTGCTCCACTTACTGCCATAACCACTTACACACCTCATTTTAGGTTCAGTCATACTAGTCATTTGTTTCAGTACCTCCATACAACTGTACAATAATAAACCCAAGTTTAACAGCATTTAGCCTTGGTATATTTGCATTTCGTTTTTAATCTTTCATTTAGCATAACACCAACACATGAAAAATGCATAAGCGCAAGTCACTGGCAAAAATACAGGTGTAACTATACAGCATACGAAAAATACCCACTATAGGTATTTTTATATTCATTTACTTTCTTTGATAGCATAATAATAATGATGATTAAAGCACCAGGTGTGACGGTGTTTAAAAAATCACAAAACAACAAAAAATATACACATGCATGTGTCTATGGCAAGGTGCTGCCACGACCATCCAGTAACAGAACAGGCTTTAGGAGTTTTGTTGTGCTGGCCCGTAACAAGCCCAGCTTCCTATCCACTTACAAGCACCTGCTACGACTTTCCCGTTCGAAATTCCCCAGCACTCTTATAACCCGTACATTGGAGAGGACGCACGGCGTGGAATCTACAGCGACTACGTCAAAGGGGGGAGGGGGTACCTCCGCGACTTCTGCGCAGGGTCGTTTGCGAATTCAGCGGCGACAGTGCGTATCGAGCAGACCTCGGCTGACTTCGGTGCGGCAGTGCCGAATGCGTCACTCCGTTAGTCTCGTACCACCCAATCCCCCCTGCAACCCCCCCTCCACCGGACGCCCAAAGCGTCATTGTAGGCAGTCAGCTGGAAATCTTGCTATGGAGAGGGATGCGGAGCACGGCACACCTCGGAGAAAACGGATGCTGGCCGCCATCGGGAGGACCTGCCGTCACGGTTACGAGCTAATCTTTGGCTGACTGCAAGGCCTTTCTCTGTTTCCGGGGAGCTGGAAGTTGCTCATCGAGTCATGCGATGGAGATGCAATTTGGGGGGCAGAGGGAACGGCGGTGGGGAATGAAAAATATTAAATATGACAGCGGAGTTTCGTCTAGGTCCCATTGTAAACAAAGAGACCCGTGCGAATTTTCTGCATTGTCCGTGAAGCAGCGTTGACAGGCGACCTTATGTGTTGCAGTGTCGCATCTAGAATAAATATAGTGCATGCAATCTGTTTAATGTCGAGATTGATCTTTCCTTCCCGAAACTACACTGTAGTGCATCCGTTGCAGTCCTCTGGCTTGCAAGGACCAAAATAATTTCAACATATTCAGTGCACCTTTCACTTGAGCCTTTAACAATGCACTGAATATGTTTAGCAGGTGAACTTGACAGCGGGCCGCCATCGGAAACTGTTTGATGGAGGAGATTAAGTGGTTAGCTGGATCGCCGTAAAATGTCATTCACGATGGAAGACACTTTGGAGTCTGGGTGGGTGGCCGTCCGGCCGAATGTTTTTGAAGATAAGGAGAAACACAAATTTGTTTTTATTGTGGCTTGGAATAAGGTGGAGGGAAAGCTCGCCATCACCTGTCACAACAGGACTGTCCAGAGGAGGAGCATCGTAAGGGACTCCGAGGCCGGGGTGGTCGGGTCCATCCTGGAAAACATACACGCGTGTTGTACAAGTCCGGTCAGGGAAAAGGCCGAATATACCGCGATCGAAAGCGAGACTAGTGCGAAGACGCCAACGAGAGGTAAATCAGCGGCAAGCCCGATTAAAAGTAGCTGTAAAGTTACGGGACCGTCACGGAGGGACGTGAGTTTGAGCACATCATCCATCAAAGACGATCCCTGTAACACAGAGGACGACTATGATAGCAGCGCCAGAGAAGACTACAGTTGGGCCGGACTGTTTTCTTTCCAGGACTTGAGGGCAGTCCACCTCCAGCTGTGCTCCGTGAATTCGGACCTGGAGCCGTGCCTGCCCGCTTTACCGGAGGAGCCGTCAGGGATGTGGACCGTGCTGTTCGGGCTCCCCGAAGTCACCCAGGCTGAGATGGACGCCCTGTGCTGCCAGCTGCAAGTTTACCTCGGACACGCACTGGACACATGCGGCTGGAAGATCCTCTCGCAGGTGCTGTTCGCCGAGGGCGACGATCCGGAGGCGTACTACGAGAGTCTGAGCGAGCTGCGGCAGGAAGGCTACGAGGAGGCGGTGCAGAGAGCCAAGGCTGCGCTGCAGGAGGTAGGGGCGCCTAGCGGCTGCTAGGGTCCAGCGAGCCGCACTTTTACGTAGTAAGAAAAAAAAAAGGATACACAGACAAACAAATAAATATGTAAAGATCCACACTTCTGATATAGTCTGAAACATTATTATAACGATACGATAACTTATTATTGATTATTTATTAACAACAGTATTTATTATTTCGATAATATATAATAATATGTAGATAATAATATAGAGATAACTTACATTACGATAACCGGTGCACGGCACTCGTTTATATGGCGTGAATGCTACTTAAGAATTTTTAATGAAACGTCTGGTTAGATAGAATGCCATCTAACAGTCGAAAATTGAGTTATATTACTTACATTATTAAATATGAGAATAGGACATTGTGCAGTGCATAATGTTTCAGGAAATACTGCTTGGTTTGTAAAATAAAACACGGTTTTGCAGTTGTATTTTGAGGTGACAGCTCTGCCTTAACGGGGAGGGTGGGTTGAAAACTACATTAATATTAGAGACAGCACAGTTGAAAACTCTGTGCAAGGCACGGTGTCTCCTGGGGAGGCCGTTCTGCCTCATTGGTGTACTTATGAGGAAAGCCTTGCATACAGACTGTCAAAACAGTGGCGGTAAAACAATCAAGCCATAAATGGTTGTAAAAGAGTCTCTGCAGGTGACTGGTGTATAATTTCCGTTTGGTTACCAAAAATGGCATCAACAAAAAAAAAAACAACCCCTGTTTTATCATGTGGAGAGGGCACTTGCCATATATTCCATGAATAATATGTGTGTGCTAAGTCCCTTAGCACCGGCCGCTATGCTGAGATGCTTTACTGGATGCTGCAGTCTGTAGTGTTACCCATCTTCAGGCAGATCTACACGGCCAAGCCCCCATTCTCCAAATGCTGCCCTCTACATGACCCAGTTTTACTCTGTGAAAATATGCCAGGCATGGCCAGATTGTGACTGGGGTGACTCCCCCCCCCCCCAACTGCCCAGAAAGAGGTGTGTGCTGTGAGAAATTATGCTGGACATGGGTTACAGAAAGAACTGTCATTTCCTAGATGTTTATTCTGTAATCACACCTGATATTATCGGTTGTCTGCAGGGGAGATGCTCACTTAAATCAATATTGCAGTATATGAAAGCTCTGTAACAGGAATGTGGGAGTTTGAGCACTCTGTGCCTCTGAATAGAGGTGGACACTGTGTAGGGCTGATATCAATATTTGATGATGGTTGGATGATTATTTATAGAATTTATCCATGAAGTCTTAAAGTAACTTCTGAGAGCATAAACAGAGGCAGATATTCTCTTTATTGATTGTCTCAGTGTTTTTGTTGAGTTCTCTGCATGCTTTGCACCGTGACCTTTACTTTAAATGTCAATGACTTTTATCAACAAATATGGAAGCAGAACTCCAAAGTGTAATTTACTTTTGTCTGGATGGAAGTGCTTACGAGGCTTTAAAAAAACCATCTGTCTGTGGCTTTTTACTGCCAGGCTTTCAAATGTGTCTCCTTTTTCACAAAAGCTGCTTATCTACTGCAATATATTTCTGTGTTGTTGTCTCTGGAGTCAGCATATAGATTTACATGCTTCTGTTGAATATTTACTCTATTTTTTAATAAACAATTTATTTAAACTATTCGTAATCATTGAAAAGGTCTTGTACAATTTTTGACCATGAAATTTATTCTTACCTATTCTCAGTCTTTATTACATGTAACCAAAACTTATATTTAACATGGCTTCAATAGTTCACGTTGTTTAACATTTATCTATAAATATATTTTGATATGTAACTTCTATTTACACCATGATCCTGTTCCCTGGGTGCGTGGTTTTGGAAGCTGGATGGATAGATGGATGGATGGATGGATGGATGGATGGAAGGAAGGATGAAGGAAAGAATTAAAGAAAGAAAGAAAGAAAAAAATTTGAAATAGCACCTTTCTCAGCATAGTTGCCTCAAAGAGCTTTAGCAAAGAAGGAGAGGATTATGGATGGGCTCAACAGTTGTTGATGTTAAATATCCTGGAAAAAAATGGGGGCCAAACACAATGTGTTGCCCACCCCCCTAGGCTTGTCCGTACTAACTTTGTATAAGATCATGTTTGTTCTGCCCCTGGTAGGACAGTAGGTCATCTAGTGTGTGCTGTGACTTGCAACTCACACATTGTTGATGCTGTTGAGCAGAAGCATAAGCAAGGTAAGAAACAAGCAATGGGTTAGTAAAGACACCTTGATGATATGAAAAGCAAACATACTGTAGATTGTACAGTGACACCAGCAGCGTCCGTTAAGGCAGTAACATCAGGTGAACCTCATATTGATTGGAGTTCTTTAACTGAAGGCTTTATCACCAACAGCTGTTTTATTTATTATTGGAATTACAAGAAGACTTTGTGAAACATTGTGGTACAAGAGTAAGGAAAGAGCTGTTGTTCAGTGTGGATTTGGAACAGAGCTCCTTTTGGTTCCAGTGTCAGACCTTGGGGTAGTGTATGTTACGTTCTGTATTCACCCAGTATACATTTCACTCAATGTATATTGTGGATGTTGCTTTCATAAGCCCTGGGGGTCCATGGAGACCTGCTTATGCACCAGAAACCCAGTCTAAGAGATAGTCTTTCCCAGTCGCCTTTATATCAAAGCGTGTAAGAAGAGCATTTGGTTTTCAGTTTCCTTTTCTCGCTGGGTTAAGGTTCACGACACATAAGTCACATCATTCTAGTGCTGACAGGAATGAAGCTTCCTGTTTATTTTCAATATAAGGTTACTGTCTTTGTCACATATGCCAAAGAGCTTAAAATCCCTTTGGTAGGATTTTGAGTGGTTTATTTCTGTATCCCCTGGCAGAATAGAAGCACTGCATTATCTTTGCCTTTCCGTTTTCCAAGTGGATCCTCTCCCATGTGAACCGACTGACAATATCTGAGCTCTTCATTGGTGCTGGATGGTAAATATGATCACAGTTGTGGGTGGGCATGAGGAAAGCTGCCCTGTTAGGTTGGTCCTCTGCTGGAATCTGGGCCATGTCATTTAACAGGTTTTGAGTGTTTTTTGGCAGCTTGCTGTGGTGTGAAGATTGCCCAGTCATCAACGACAGAGCAAAAGCAATAAGTTCAGTTCAACAGTTTCAGATTATCTGCTGATGGGGCGATTCGAGGGCTGTTAGTTTGAAACAGGGGATTAAAATTGATGTTTATCTTGGAGAAGATGTGCATCTTGTGTTGTTTTTCGGTATACATTCGCAAGCGATTGACCTCTTCGTCAGCGTCCTTGTTGCACAGGGCTTTTGAGTGTGGTCCTGTCAGCAGGTGGCACAGCGCCCGACATCCCGAGACCCTGTGTAATCACTACGCCTGAATGTGTCACAGGTACTACCACGTGTCACAGACGTATGCCAAACTGTGCCCTGTAGCAGGTGGGGAGGCGAGTCGCCATTCCTTTGTGAAATTGCTCCTGTAGTGCTGCCCGCTGACATGGGGGTGTCCCGGGACGCTGTCCGCTTTAGGCTGTCATCGCGCCATCTGCCCTCTTGCTTTCTGGACCAGTAGACTTTGAAGCGGATGCTGTACTTGGTTCCGCCCCGGGTTTTGCCTCCGCCACCGGATCTGCCCTGGTCAGAACCTGGCACTGTGTCAAAATAAAAATGGCTGCCTAGATGTGGGTGACAAAATGTGTTGCTGTGAGCTGTTATGCAGGGCCTGGTTTTGTATTAAGAGGTTCTCTTGAAATCCTTTTCCTTTTTCTTGGAAAGGATCCACATGCCCTCTTCCCCACCACCAACCCTACATGCTTTTTCTGGGCAGCAGTGAACCTTTTTTTCCCTTTCCACTGAAATAATAGGTTCATTTTTAATACATGTATTTTACATGTTTGTTTACCTATTGTTTGGTGTCTGAATAATCACATTCTACAGAATTTAATCATTTATCTTTTCATGCACTATCTTTTGTTGGAGCAGTTTTCACATTTGGAGTCTTGTGAAATTCTTAATTATAATTTGAACATGAACCCAAATGATTATACAAAATGATTATACTGACAGACTGCTAGTGCTCACTGAATAGAAATCTGTCTAGTAGCAAACTCTCTGCTTTTGTGGGTTTTTGAGTCTGCTTCAGTATGTTTGGATTCACTGCAGGTCCATTACAGAAGACCAGTTTTGTGCTTTCTGGTATGTGGGCTCATTCTGTCCCAGGCTGACTGCCACTGCTTCTCTTTAAGGACGCCATGACATCCATTTGCAAACTTGAGTGGTTCACATACTGATGAGTCTTGGTTTGCAGTGCTGAGTGAGAATAGGAACTCACCAGCAGGAACCGTTGCCGTGTCTCTGCTTCAGTGTTGGGGGGGGAGGGTGTCACATGGTCATCATATCTAATCCAGTCTGCCTGAGGACTAACTATGCACACTTCCTAATGGGGGAAGGAAAGGTTCTCGTTGCCTTATCAGCTTTTTTTTGTGATTGGGGTTGATTTCACTGGTTTCAAATTTCAATTACAGTCCCGGCAAATATTTAAAGAAACATGCGTTTTTATTTTAACTGGAAAATTCTAAATATATCCACTACTTAAAGATAAAATTAGGACCAGGTGCAGGGACAGTAAGGGATGTTTTTAATCTTGCTTGATAAATGTTTGTTTCATTCTGTTTGTTGCTTTAAATGACCATTACGCTCACTTAAATTTCTTTGTTATTATGTTATTGTAGCAGGCAATAACCTTTTAAGTTTAGATCCCTTTGTTTTCTAATCCCTTTCCATCCATTACCAGCTGCTGTCACCTTGATGGTATCTCAGCATGTTCCTCTCTACCTTTCTCCTTTATCCTCCCTGTCCCCAACTCCAGCTCCTGGACAGACACAGGGGCACAGAGAGCATGGTGGAGCTGCTGGAGATCTACCAGGCTGAGGATGAGGCCTACTTTATACTGGTAGAAGCCACTACACAGCTCTACCAGTTCCTACTACAGCCCTTCAGAGACATGCGCGAGCTGGCCATGCTGCGGAGACAGCAGATCAAGGTGAGGGAAATAGTGAGAAATGCACAGATATAAAGTGGTTTGCAGGGAGACCCAGAAATACAGAGATATATAGAGCAGGTTTGAATGGAGACAGAAATGCAGAGAAACAGATATATAGAACTTGTTTGCATGCTAACAGATATAAACACAGGCAGACATCTAGACTAGAACTGCATGCAGACACAGAAATTCAAACAGACATGTAGAACGGATTTGTATGGAGACAGAACTATTCACAAACAGACATATAGAGCTGGTTTATGAGGAGACACAGAAATGTACATATAGAGCAGGTTTACGTGGAGATACAGAAATACACAGAAATGCACATGCAGAGATGAACAAATGTATAGCTTAGGATTTTGTCAAGACATCCAGTACTTCTATTTCTGTCGTGTGCCTCCTGCTGTGGATGAGTCCTGGTATGGAGCCGGAATGAAAAGGTTGTTACGCTTTGTCATGCTTTAGATGGCAATGACAAACAAATCTTCGAGGTAAGGCCTGGTATGAGTCAGTAGCAGAACAAGTATTTTTGAAGGATTCCCAGTACCAACCTGTGTTGTATAAGGGGAATGCAGAGGTTATACAATCTGTCTGTCTGTTGTTCTATCCTGGGAGGGGGAACCAGGTAACTTTAAGAGTTTGCAATATTTTCCTGACCTCTTTTCATTATCCCACATAAAAAAGTGTGCTTCTTTCCCCAAATAATGAATGTGCCCATACCTTGCTGCCTAACCCAAGCCAAACTGCTTTTCTTGCATACTCCTACACTCTATCCATCCATCCATTCATCCCTCCATCCATCTTCTAATTACCTTTCCTGGTCAGGATTGTGGAACCTTTCTCCAGTCCCATCCCAAAATAAAGTCCCTCTTTCTTTTCCCATCATTGTGTCACATGACATTCTGCCCGGAGGAAGCTTTACATCATTATGATAAGTTGAGTGTGGTTCCGTTTTTCTGCCCTTCTTTCTTTGGTGTAGTACCATTCTGATGTAGCACCATTCTTGAGCTTCAGCCACTCTCCATAAGAAATACTGAAGTGTTGCTTGGAAATTCTTCCATGGCTTTCTGTATCAGGTGTAGTGAGAGAATAGGGGAAGATTTTAATGTTGGTTTCATGCCCTTTTCTACCCCCAGTCTGACCCTCAGAGCTGTAAAGAGTGCATTCTCTATGCAGTTTGATCTAACACCAATACTTCGTATTGTCCTTTCAGATTGTAATGCACTTATAGGCAAAAAGCTCAGTCTCTCACAGCTGCTTTACACCTGTGAGCATTTGTGTAACACTGATGCACCACTACTCAGTTCACACAACAACTTACCTGCAGATTCCTCTAAACATACTTTGCAGCACCATTGGAAAATCCATTTCAAAGCAGTAAATCATTTGTTCGTACTTCAGTTTCAATTATTAATAAGCTGAATTGTGTTTATAAGTCCCCAGTAGATTGGTAAAACTTCTACTTATAATCTAAGGAAGAGTATATCAGTCCGGTTAGTTTTTCTGTCCAATTCAGTTATTATACAATTATATAGAAAAGAAAGTGTGTGGCTTCCAGTAGCTAAACCTACCCTGTGTCTGTTGTCCATCCCTCAGATCTCCATAGAGAATGACTATCTGGGCCCCCGTAGGATTGAGAGCCTGAAGAAGGAGGACCTGGACTGGCAGAGCAAGGCCCATGAGGCTGTCCTGTCCATTCAGGATTTCACGGTCAAGTACTTTGAGATCACCGCCAAGGCGCAGAAAGGTAACCACAGTCTACCTCACTTACAGCTCGCTGGCCTGTACCCAGTATTATATCCATACCTGTTCTGGGTTTGCTGTCACCGAATTTACAACCAACAAAGCTGCTCCCATCAAAATTATGGTCACCATTAGTGGGTAGCAGTGGCACTTTGCTCCAGTGCTTTACAGCATTTTAAAAGCACCCTTCCAGTTCCTCCCAGTTTTAATCATTTAATTTCTGTTTCACATTCAGCTGGTGGTGGAATCTTGCATGAATATTACTGTCCTGCAGTTTGACTTGCGGTTGAAATCAATTAGCCCACAGCTCTCACAGAATGGAAGCGTGGCTTACCATGAAGGGTGTTTAATGGGAAATTTCCCCAAGGATGCCAGGGAGTAATGGTTTTCCCCTGAAAAATGGGGACAATTGGGCCATTAAGTCTGAAATACTGTGGGGGCTGTGTGGCCCGTGTTCTCCTCCCTGAAGGGTACGCACCAGTGTCATTTCAGCCTGCTCACTACGGCTGGGTGGGGGCCGTGCTGTGAACTGCCTAGGGTGCTGTTACAGTTAGGAGATCGGAGCGACCATCTTTGTGTTTGCCTTTTGTCATTTTGATGGGGTTTCATCTAAAGTGGCTTTGTTTTTACCCCCTTTATATATCCCCTTATATAGAGCAATTCTGAACAATTCTGGTTTTAAATAACGTGTTCAATGGCACTACTTAGTGGCATCTCCTGGGACTTCAGCCACCTTAAGGACCAAGTTTCTGATATTTATCAGAGTATTGTTACTTATAGTCATTAACGCTGTGCGGTAGTTGCACACAGCAGCATGTAAATTTACATCCTGCCTTGTAAAGTTACTGAAACTGAAATGATTATATTGTAGGTCCAGCAGGGGGCTCTAGCTACCAGAGAAAAAGAGCATTTGTCATCATTCTTGCCGAGATTTTCAGGTGCTGGCTGAATCTTGAATCTTTAAAATGCTTGTTTATTTTGTCAGCATTGGGTCATACTCGCCCTGGTCACGGTTCCTTGCTGCATGTTGTGTCTAGACAAGGACTTCAGTTCCCATCCATCGTAGACTACCCATAAGATTACCGTGTTTACGTGGCTGAAAGCGACTCATCTGAGTGCAGCAACATGTTCCCCCCCAACCCCCCCACTCTGCAGCGGTATACGAGCGCATGCGTGCCGATCAGAAGAAGTTCGGCAAGGCCGCGTGGGCGGTAGCTGTGGAACGCATGGAAAGGCTGCAGTGTGCCGTCTCCAAGGAGACGCTGCAGCTGATGAGGGCCAGGGAGATATGCCTGGAGCAGAAGAAGCAGACTCTGAGAGAGGAGGTATCTCCAAAGCACCTGCTCATCTGAAGGGTCGCTGTATTTGTTCTGGTGTGATGTTGATTTCTTCTCAAACATTTGCAAACCTCTCTAGCTCTTGCTCTTTGAAGGTAGTGCTTAAAGTAAAAGCTAAAAATGTCTCCAGATAAAATATTCTGAACTGTATGTGCCTTTGGGAACAATGTCCTTTTACTGCCCTCTAGTGGAGATATTTCTTCCTTGCACTTATCTTTAAGGCCGTTTTTGCCTGTACCCCTACCTTATTTGTTGTTAATGATTTAGATGCAGGCTCTGCAGGGTGGCGAGGATGCTGTGCACCGCCTGGACCAGCTGGAGGCACAGTACTATGAGCTCCAGCTGCACCTTTACGAGATCCAGTTTGAGGTGCTCAAGTGTGAGGAGCTACTCTTGACCACACAGCGTGAGAGCATCCAAAGACAAATAACTGGTGGGTCCCAGCTGCTCTCTGGTGAGAGGGATCCCACAACTTCCTCTCCTGAGTTCTCTGGCTCTGCAGCTAAAGCTTTTTCCACAACTCCAGTGCCTTATCCCAGAACAGCCTTGGTCCCCGAAGGGGTAGACCACAGGATATGCTGAAGGTGTGGTTATTTGGGTGTAAAAGTACAAAAACTCCATCTTTAAAAACATTAGCTTCATTCGATGTTACTTGCAATAGTATAGTTATAGTACCAGTCACAAGTCTGGACATACCTGCTTTTAATACCTTTGTCTCTGTTTCAGCTATGTAATTCATCTTATAGTAAAAGGCCTTGAGGCCATGAAGTAATACATATCAAATATTGCAACAACCAAGAGAGGTGTTTAATACATTTCAAAATTTTCTCAAATTTTAGTCTCTTACAAATAGCCCCCTTTTGCTTCGATGACAGCATTGCGGACTCTTGGCATTCTATCAACCAGCATCCAGATGTAGCCACCTGGAATTCTTCTCCAACAGTTCTGACAGAGTCTCCACAAGTTCTGAGAAAAAGTGGGCTACCTTGTTCTTCCTTTTCGATCCAGCACATACAAAAATAAACTCTGGGAGGTTTATGTTGGGGGATTGTGGGGGCCAGGTCCTCTGTCGTTCACTCCATCTCATTCCTTGTTTATAAAATAGTACAGTACTTACATAACCTCGTGGTGTGCCTAGGGTTGACAGGTACTCTACATGTTGGCCATTGTCTAGGCTTAGTCTGGGTGAAGCTCATGATTCAGTGGACCAGGCCCCCCGTGGCCCCGCCTGGCTCCTGGCTTGTTACAGAACACACCCGTAGGGTTCCATCACTAATGGGGATCATAATGAGTAAGGCCGGTGATGTCTCCTCGGGGCAGATCTTCAGGAGGAGGTGGTCTACTATGATACCTTCGAGAGCACGGAGGCCATGCAGGGCACTGACGACTCGCTGCCCCAACGAGAGGAGTTACTCAAGCTGCAGCAGCGTGTGAGGCAGTTGGAGGCCAGAAGGGGGCGCATTACTGCCAAGAAGGCCTACCTGAAGAACAAGAGGGTGAGACTGCTTGTTTTGACCAATACGACGTCTTCTATTAGGTCTTCTTTGTACACATTACCCGTCAGTATTGTCGATGTTATTTTGTTTGTTCTTTTGCGTACATTTAGTCTTTCTAGCTCTTTTGCAAGTCAAATTAGATGTTTTAGTTACTTTGGATTTTCTGAGACTTGCTATATGTTGAATGTTGATGTTGGGCTAATTAGGGGTAATGCTAAATTAGTATGGGAGATTGGGGTGGCTAATGTGGTGCCTGTTTATTATTCTGCCCCAATTTCCTTTCTGATCGCTAGGAGATTTGCATCGCTAATCACAAGCAGAAGATGCAGCAGCGGCAGGGCAGCCAAGAGGACCAGACGTCTGATCAGGCCTTGCAGCAGGTATGGTCACCACCAATTCATTTTCACCTGTAGGGAAGGAAAATAAACTTAAAAAGCAGTCACAAAGTTAATTGCTTATTACCATTATCATTGTATCACATAGCCTTAGCTGTGTCTCTGATCATGCTAAATGTATGGATGGATAGATAGATGGATGGATAGATGAGTGGATGGATGGATGATGCAGCCTTCTTCTCATTCGAGTTTCTGGCCATTGACGTGATGAAGGCGCTGTTCATATCTTCAGTTGTATCCCGAAACTCTTCATCCAGCACAGAGACAGCTCACTGCTGTCCCGCCCCGATAAGCGTGTGCCGTGAAAAGCCCAATTACTCCGTAGTCTTGCCACTCTTTGATCTTTCCGTGCAGGCCGGTGACGGTCTGTTGCCATTGTTCATGCAGTGCGACAGCTGTCTGCTGTGCGGAGCGGACACAGAAGTTTGGAATAAAGTGCCCCTGAGCTGCTCTGATGTGCGTTTAGGGTTAATGGTGCAGCGAGTAAAACCACCACCTGCTAATTATATAAACAGCATCATGAACAAATCTATAATACATGAATGGTAAATCCTCCAAAAATTACTGTCTGATACACCATTTGCATCTTGCTTTTCCCCTCTACTTAGTGACGACCTATGAATAAAATTTTTAGCATTTGTTATGTTACGGGTACCTAGTAACCGATTCTGAGACAATTCTGAGAGATCTTTTAGAGGTGAGTACACTGCGCACCGTGACAGATGTAGGTCACCAGTAAACATTGTGTGCGAAGTTGTGATGTGTCGGGTGTAAAGTCACAGTTTGCCAGGAAGCGTCACGGTCTGTGTAAGGACTCGACATTCCGGGCAGATCTTTTAGCTCCTCTGGGGTTCTCACAGCACATGGACCAGCGACGGATGGATGAAGAGAGCCAGAGCGCCAGGGTCAGCCGGGAGAGGCAGAAAACGCTGGAAGGGCTCCGCAGATTCAAGCAGGTACCAGAGGAGTGCTTATGCCGGTGACCATCAGCATCGCTGTGCTGACATGGCCTCCCATTGTTCTGGTGTGCTGCCATTCAGCTTCCAACTTACTACTGTAATTGGGTGCAAAGCTATATGTATCATAGTGCGAAAGCAAACAGAGGTGTAATAAGCTTCTCAGCCACCAGGAGGGGCTGTGATAAACTGCTGAACAAGATCTTGAAGGTAAATAGCCAACAATGTTTATGAAAAGCACCTTAAAGTGTTATATTTTTGCATTCATAGAGTACTTAAAACAAATGGGAGGAAAATTAAAAACGTATTGCGAATTATAATTTATGTAAGTGTTTCTTACTGTTTTTCTGTTAGTTAATTTATTCTCCTCTGTAGCGTTACCCAGGTCAAGTTACCCTGAAATCAAGGCGGCTGCGGCTGGCCTGCTCCCCAAGGAGACGGGTCAGCGGCCTGGGCCGGGCCGGGATCCTCGAGCAGCCCCAGCAGACCCTGGAAGTCAGCGTTCAGACAGAGCAGGAAGATGGGCCGCTAAGCCCTGCGCCACCACTGCCAACCGAATGCCCCCCGGCGCCTCCGCAAGGCGGGGCCCTGCTTCAGAATCAAACCGCAGCTCCTCCCTCAACCGCAAATGGTGACCCACCCATGTCTCACTCCCCACTCCCTCCTGCAGCCCCTCCTCCTCCTCCTCCGCCTCTTTTGGTGGGGAACGAGCCTGGCAAGGGTAAGGGGGACCCTGCCAGCGCTGTCCAGCAGGGCGGCGAGCCTGGGAAGGAGCCGGGAGCACCCAGGCTTCTGGCTGCTGGTTCACACTCCTCGTCGACCTCTTGCTGCTTCTTCGACAGCAGTCAGCTGATCGACGCCCGGAAGCGGTTAAGGAAGACGCCGGTCGCAGACGCGTCCCAGGGGAGACGAGGTGAGCTCTGGCACTTCCTGTCGGCGAGGGGCCTTCGACACGTTCACATTGAAGGAATCCTTGAACATGTGTTTCAATCGGTGAGATGGATTTCAGATTTGTTCAGAGCCTTGATTATAAAATCTTGAGGTCAAGAACGTTTGCTACCTCGTGTGAAATGCTTTTTCGGAAGAAAAAGCCATATTGGGCATATACAGACTCTACGAAAATGTGTTAACACGTTGCTTATGGGTTTATTTCTCATATACTACATCACTGTGTAGTATCCTCATATTATTTTATTATGATCTTGGTCTCTATTCACACCTGCTTGTTGACCATTCGGCCCTGCCCTCATCCCCAGTGCGTGTCATCCTGCTTTGTCATTACACACATGACGTGATACTTGTCACCATTCATAGATAACTGGATCTGAGGCACTGTGAACTGGATCAGAACGCGGTGCCTGTCTCCTGACAGCTAGCTCCCCAATGGATGAGGTCCTGGCCTCCTTGAAGCGCGGCAGCTTCCGTCTGCGCCGGGTGGAGCTGCGCCCCCCGCGGCCCGAGCCCAACGAGGACGACGACGCTGGCAGCATTCTGGCTCAAATCCGCAAAGGCGTGAGGCTCAGGAGGGTCCCACGGCCGGATGAGGCCGACCCGCTGGTTCGGAGCATCCACGAGGCCATGTGCCGCATCAAGGAGGCTTCACCCGAGTCAGAGTCCGAGGATGAGGGGCTCCCCTGTGCCGACTGGGATAGTTAGGTCTGCATCCTCCTGCCCCACCATGGCACACTGAGTTTACCCACAACCCCTAGCACCTACTCCCATTGTGCATGACACCTAGTGCCTACTTTCATGAGTAAAACTTTAGTCACATCCCCTGTCATCTGCTACCACAAGTTAAACTTTTCCCATGACCCCTAATGTCTACTGTCATTGGATAGACTTTACCTACAATCCCTAGCACATACATGTACTCTAGACCTTGTCTTGTATTGTCTTATGTTGTCTGATATTGTCTTAGATCTGATGGCACACTTACATGGCAACATCCATTACAGGGTTATGGTGAGGTTAGAGCCTGTGCCAAGCAGCATAGGGCACAAGGCGAGTGACCACAGTGGAAGGAAAGCCATTAATTACAGGGCACTCAAACAGCAATTAGATACATATTTGGAAGTGTGAGACCACACTGCTGTCCTCTGAGCCATTGTGCACACCAGTCCTGTATATGAGAAGAAAAACTATTATGTAAAACCAGCTAATCAGCTTCTCATGACTAATTGGCAGTGAGTATATCCGGCTTTAAAGGTGAGAAGCAGCATTTTATATTGTAAACTGGAACTCTGGCAGGTGATCAGGGCATGGAGACATATAGAAGACTGATATTAAGATACTTTAGAACAACTTTAGTGTAACCAATACTAGTGTAAGGAATTTTACATAAGCATTTGCGCAGCCAGATACAGGTAACGAGTGCTTTTCTGCATTATTCACAGATGGAATTTTTCTGACCTTGGCTGTATCCTTCAGAGAAGAGGGAATTTTCAATATTTATAATGTAAGACTCAATTTTTAAGTTCTAGCTGATCATGAGAGCCAGCCTCAGAAGCCGTCCGGATGTCTTGTGAAGCCTGAGAGTCATTAAGTCAGGGCCTCCCAACATTACTTCTGTCTTATCAGAGCTCAGCAGTAGCAAGTGCTGTGCTGGACAGTCCCCACTGTCCTTTACATGGCTATTACACAGCTCCTTTACATTCACCTCGCTTTGACAGATGCACGGAGTCACATCTCATGGGCACAGCAGCATTAATTAACACTGCGCTTGCTAATAATATCCCATGGGGGGAGGAGGGTATGTGGGGAGTGAGGGCTTTAGGCATTTGGTGAGACGAGTGTCCCATTTAATGTAGCTCATGGTGTAGAGATGCTGTTGTGGTTCATATACAGATGCTTCCCGTGTTACGTTGCTCTGTGTTACGATAGTCTGACTTCACGATGGGTATGATTATTCAATAAGCTATGAGATATTCAACATTTTATAATAAAATAGGATTTGTGTTAATGATTTTGCCCAACTGTAGGCTAATGTAAGTGTTCTAATCACGTTTGTTGTAGGCTAATGGCTAGGCTATGATGTTTGTTAGGTTACGTGTACTGCATTAAAATGCATTTTCGCCAAGCGATATTTTCGGCTTATGATAAGTTTATTGAAACATAACCGCATCATAACCCGGGGAGCGTCTGTAATGTTTTTTTTCCTGGATGGCATTCAGAGTATACATAACATTTTTAAACAGCTAGAGTCTTTTTTTCAGTTCCGCTTTATTTTGCCTGTGAGCGGCGCTTCGTGTGTTTGGTTTCTGGTCCTGCTAACTTGGCCAAGGCTGAGGTGCTTGTTGTCCTCACCTTCATCCGGCAGCCCTGCTGTGCCTGTAAGGCCTAATTGAATCAGATGCTGTGAAAGCTTTAGGTGAGAGCATGGAAGGGACTGATGGGCACCCGTCAAACAAAACTTTAGAAATAAATAACATTTTTCAGAGATGCATGCAAAGTTTGTAGCCCACAGTGTTTTACCAGCTATGTGAGGCTGATTTGGGATCAGTTGCTGTGACGAGTGAAAAGTCTTCACGATTCTCTCTGTCTGTTTGTTTGCACCACAGACGACCCCGCCAGCAAGAAAGCACAGCCCCATCTCCAAGCCATCTCCAGGTCCTGCTCCACCCTCATTCGGGAACACAGAATAATTCATCAACACATGCATCGTCTTCATCCTTAAATGGATTGACGTAAAAATGTTTCTAATCCGGGTTACGTTTTGTTAAGTTTTATTGTAGCAATACTATGTAAATCTTTTTTTTTTTTTTGCTTCAGGTCCAGATTTATATCCTGTTTCTAACTATTTTGCAAGTCATGTATAAATATATTTTAAAAATATAAGTTCTTTGTCATCCCTCTTACTTCTGACAATCCGCAAAGTCTGCAGAAATGCCCTGCCCTGTGGACTGGAAAGTGGGTTTAAGCTAATGTACAGTACAATTCAAATATAAAAGTGTCTGCCTGTGGTCTTTGTTTTCTTTTGTGTACCATAATCCAGTAACAGATAACACTAGCTGCCTGTACGTGGCTGTGTGGGTCAGTGAACGACTCGCACAGTTGAATCATCCTTAACGGACTGGGTTAGCTGAAATCTAGTAACTTTATAGTGTATATTATATATATATGTTTTGTTTAATCATGTTTGTTATTCTTAAGCCCTTAGCAATTATCTCAAAGTTTAATTAATCTAAATTAATATCACAGAACGTTTTATTAACACCAAGGCACCTATAAGCGTTTTGTGCAATGTAAAAAAATTGTCATTGTTTGTTAATTGAACTATTGAATAATGTAACATTAATTTTAATTATAAATAAAATTTAACATCCTTCCACCTGGGTGACATGGTGGTGCAGTGGTTAGCACTGTTGCGTAACCCCTAGGACTGGCGTTTAAGTCTCTGTCCTGGCTCCATGTGTGCAGCGTTTGCATGTTCTCCCTGTTTTGTTGTGGGATTTCCCCCCAACGTTCTAAGGTGAATTGGAGCTGCTGAATTGTGTGAATGTGGTGCCCTGTCCTGGGTTATTCCCTGCCTTGTGCCCATAGATTTCAGGATAGGCTCTGGACCCCCATGATACTGAATAGGATGAGTGGGTACAGAAAATGAATGGATCTTTCCACCATTAGAGATGTAATGATAATGATTCTGTTGTCTGCTTCAACATACTGAAATTAAATGAACGATTTCTGGTGATTATATTGCCTTGGCCAAATCAGTTGATGCCATAATCCCAGAGATACCTCCTCCAAGCTCAGCAAATTTTTGTTGCTTTATGAGAGCTTTCGCTTCAGCACATGCCACCTTAAATTCAACAAGTTATCCGGCTAAGCATGAAATCCTGCTTTGTGTTACAGGCCACTGGTGCAGAGAGGAATGAGTCAAAGTCCTGAGTCTTTTCCTCAGAAGTACAACATCCTTCTGTTAAGAGTATTATACAGCATTTGATTATTCCCAGTGTTGACATAGCTTAAACCCACACTGCACCTTCGCTCTCAGTCTGCTATCAGTTGAACTGTCAGTATGTGTCATATACACACCTGTTTACCTGTTATATTTTGACTGGTGTTTTCCCTTATTACCTCATTTTTGTAAATACTAAACATTTCTGTTGATCAATTCTTCCTTAAATCAAATTGCCTCCTGAACCTTGAATCCTTGTCATTTCCTGTTGGCACTTCAGAAAATCCACTTTATTTCTCCAAATATCTGTTCCATGAATGGACCTAACCAGTCACTAGGTGTGCAATATATTAAAACTGCAAAAAAATATATATACTGTATGTATTTAATGCATTTGGAAAAACGTAGCAACAAAACTCTCATGCATTTGCACAAGTTAGTGAAAGGACAAGATTAAGTATTTATTGAAAATAAGCAGGGAAAAGGTGTTTCCAGCAATATGCCTTCAATGTAAAATAATTGCTTTAACAATTATTATTTTATCCTGCATTCCTATGGTAGAAATGTGCTTCTGAGTTTTGCTTTCTGTTTCAAATCTGATTTTACTCCCCTGAGCAAATAAAACTCATGTATATGTAACCCTGAAATTGCCTTTTTTCCCTGTTGCAACATCCATCCATATGTATGATCCAGTAGTGTTATATTTTGTTGTGTATTATCTTCATAGCCTCAGTAATTTATAATGAGTTGTTATGAACATCAGAGAGCAGCAAGATTCTGCATGTTAGGTCATGAAATTGGCATGAATACTTTGGATCTCTAAAACAATGGTTTCCAAACCTCCACTTCAGCGTTCCCAGTCACATTAAATATGTCATAGTTCATTATAGCTTTTTATAGTTGAATGGTTGAATCAATAAAAATATATGGCAAGGTTTAGGACTCATTGTTATAGAAGAGTGCCAATCAGATAGAAGCCAAAGCATAATTTATGTTCCAGGCGAATTCCGGTGTTGTTCAGAAACTCCGTGTGTGACATCATCAGTGATTCAAAATGTGTGTTATGATAGAACAAGAACCTTTCTAATGGCAGGTGATTCACAGGAAATTCAAATAAGTGTACTAAATTTGCAGTAGCACTTGGTGGCATAAAAGTCTACAGTGTGAACCAACTCAAGACCTTGTTTTCATGACCAGAAATGTCAGTGTTACACGGTACAAGAGACTGTACCGAAGGCAAGTGGCATAGATCCAACACATGGAAAATAACTGATGAATCATGTTTTGTTTTTTTCATTTCTTACTGAATGTTTGTATAAAATCACTAGGGACGTTTGATTTCTGCGGCTCTTTTAATGTTGTCTTGTATAAAACATTTAGTTTTTCAGGCCCGTATATACACAACTATTATACCCAACATCCATGTATTAGAAAATATGAAAAACAAAAATAGAGAACACCCTTCAATAGTAATAATTATGGAAGTAAACAAGTAAACACAGATTTTGACATAATTTGCAGTATGCACGGCATAAATAATGCCTTAGCACTTTAAACAAATTTAACCAACTAGGGAATTATGGCAGTAATAATAAACACAACTCAATTAAGGATATTTTTAAATTTTAAATTACGTACACATCACATGTATAATATTATGTGTATGTGTCTGTACAGCAAGCCTAATGTCGACAGCGGATAACCAGGCTGGATCTATGACACACCACACTTCCCAGTTAGTGCGCCCACACATGGTGCTCAGAAGCTCACTGGGCACGGGCTTTCACCCCACCCCCTCGCCTGTCCCACACCACACCGCATCCTTTGAGGATCTGTGTGGAATCGCGCTGAACAGCTTCCAACAGGACAATCTGCAAGCTGGTTCAGGCAAAGCCCCGAATCCCCCTCCAACGTGAAAGACGGGGCATGTGGAGAGACCCTGGACAGGCACCACTCCAAGGAGACATTACCAGTCCCCTACCGATGCGTTTTGTGTGGAAACACACACCATAAGTTAGTCTGAACAGAAGTTTGAATATATAGCAAGAAATGGCAAACAGCAAACCAATAAAGGAATACTGCAATCAATGCAATTTAAAGGCAATATCGTCTGTACACCCGGGAGAAAAACTGGCTCCACTATCTATACTTTATTTATATAAAATATGCAACTAGATTTCATTTAATAAGACAATGATCATTACTACTATTATTAGGGATAGTATACTGCATCCATAAACGCCCACATTTGACCAGGTTTGGCCACAGAGAATTAAAACCAAGAAGTGTGAACATAATTTTTAAATCCTTCCACTCTCTGGATGAGTACATAACTCACCCATGTTGGATTATTGGGTACGCTATAAGAGAACAACGTCATATTAAACAGAATACCCATGTGATAATTCCAGTCCTCAGATGGGAAACCTGACCTCACCAATACCCCTGCCCCCTCCCCCCGCCCCCATCCCACCGAAAGTATCTCGCTGGTGCCACTGTTGCTGCACTGCTCTGGATATGTGTTCCTGAGGCCCAGGTCAGGCTGTAGGTGTGAGAGGTGCTCTAGCTGCCCTCCACCAGCTTGGCCAGGTTGTCACGCAGCTCCGTCAGCTCAAAGATCTTTCCGTCCAGGAGCTCCAGCAGGGTCCTCAGGTTCCTGAGGAAAGCCTCTTGGCTCAGCTGGTTGCTCTCCAGTCTCTGTTCCAGGTCAGTCAGCTGGCCTGCCAGGTCCCTGCTCCGTGTCTCTGTCTCCTGAAAAGTGGACATGATGGCAAGTTCCCTAATTGGTAAAAACAATGTAGCCACAGTGTATTGTTCTGAGTTCACATACACAGTTCACATGGTGTTGGTTGTTTAGACCAGTGTTTCCCAATCTGGTCCTTGGGGACCCACAGACAGTCCATGTTTTTGTTCCCTCCAAGTCCATGTTTTTGCTGCTGAGAGCTGGGAGGGAGCAAAAACATGGACTGTCTGTGGGTCCCCGAGGACCGGGAGCAAAAATGTGGACTTCCTTGCAGGGAGCTTGGAGAGAGCAAAAACATGGACTGGTTTAGGGTCCCAGAGGACCGCATTGGGAAACACTGATTTATATCGAGGTATTAATTCTTTTTTCAAAGTTATATCAATGCAAGCGATTTTCAAAATCCCTGAGCAGTTCCCCTTTTGTTCAACGAAAAGGACCTTCACTAGAAGATCCAACCATGTGAGCCCCTGTGGTCCATCAGGTTTCCTAAAACACTGCCCCTCACCTGCAGCTTCTGGGCAAGGGTGTCCCTCTGTGCCTGCAATTGCCTGGCATTCTCCACTTCTGCCTTTAGCCCCTCGATTTCCTGCAGGAACAGTAGCAGCAGAACAGAACAGCACAGACTGATCACGCTGGAGGGCCTCGGATGGGTGCAGTGACGTTTCATCATTAACAAACACAACTTTCACAGGCTAGATCATTCATGTGCAGAGGTCACAGGGACTGCTTCACACTCTGGCTGAAAACGAAGCCTCCGCATTAGTAAGTGAGCCATCCTGCATCCTACTCATTCAGCAGAGGCACACTGTGCTGCACACCGAGGCAGTGTGTTGCTCTGCAGGGAAGGACTCTATACCTAACTAATTCAGATCATGTGACCGGCAGGCCAATGTCACTCTTGGGCCCTGACGCAAGGCCCTTTACCCCAATTGTCCCAGGGCCACTGGACCCTGGCTGACCCTGCACTGTGACCCCCTAGCTTGCTCTCACCTACATAAGTGTCTCTACGTCTCAGAGAGAGCAGGATGGGACAGGCAAAAAGACTATTTACCCACCTTGATGAATAATTTATCACTATTATAATCTTCAGGATCACTGCTTCAGCGTTTGAAATTCAGGTAACTTTGAAATTAATGCTGTATCACAGGGCTCTTGAAATCTGGACTTCGATTTCAAATCCAGGCATTCTTATCAGTTCTCCCAGGTAGTTAGCTTAATAAATACTGATTCTGATTGCCCACAGAGGCTTCATTCCTGGCTCAAAGGTAAAGGAAGGCTGAAAAATCAGCAGGGCTCAGCCCTTGAAGACCGTGACTTGAATAGCCCTGCTACATCACATTATTCTTGCTCTTTAATTCAATTTATAAGTTACCTATAATCACTTAAATTTTGTAATGGTGGTGTATTTAACAGTGTCAATGTATTTGATTTATTTTATTTGCTTTCTATTTATTTACTCTTGTATGGTTTATACTTTCTAGATATAATTTGTTGCCTAGCTATTCAGAAATCATAACATTTCAAAGTGTTTTAAACACATAGTGTCAAGCTCATGCTGCACACGTAAGTACTGGCTAAACTGAGCAGCCACCATAACCCCTGTGAATCTCCGTATCGTGAATGTTCATACAAACATTTCTTCACGCCTCCCAGTGCGGATCAGGGCTCGACTCTCATTCATTTTGTAGTAAAATTGGTGTGAAGGGGGGGAGGGGAGCTGGTTGCCATCAGACCCGGTATGGTGGGAGTCAGGTGACAAGTGTTACCAATTACATCCGTCAGCAATGTGTTCCACCTGTCCCTCGTTCCCAGAGTTCATTATAAATAAAGGCGTTTCTCTTTTGCTGTAGCATTGGGACCAGATAGAGGTGCGGCTGAGCAAAGGCAGACTGTAAATCGCAGCTTCCCAAATCAAAACTTGGGCTTTTTATTTATTATTGATCCCTTCCTGATTTTTGTCCTGTTTCTTTCCCTGTCCAGGAGATGTCATTAGTAAAACATCATATGGTCCTATTCACTGACCCAACTTCCCCCAAAACTTGTTAATTAGTTTCTAGAACAGCTTATCTGTGAGAGTCTACATACATTGGACGTGAGCAGCACTGCTGAATATTATCAGTCTTTAGGCGTTTGCTATTTCAAGCTTCTGCTGTCTTAGTCTGAGGGGGATTTAAACCTTTCGCTATATCAGCACATTTTTAATCTGTGCATGAAGGACATTAGATAGATGGTTGCAATAGGAATGTCTCCTGCCCAATTACAGCTCCCAGTGGTGACGTCAATGCTTTAATTTTTCTTTTGATTAAGATTATTACTAATTGGAAGTCACATGATTCTTGCTTTCCACAAAAAAATAATTCATTTTGTGGTCACCAATTGTTATTGACTGTAGGGAAAACTAAAATCCAGTGGCATGAAATCAGTGTATTCCTTCCAAAAAAAATAACAGGCTGTACCTTGCAGATAAAGAATAGATTTTTAAATTTCATTTCATGAACTAAAGCAGTGGTTCTCAAGCTTTTTGTCCGGAGACCCCTTTGGATATGAAATTCACCAAGGGGGCCCCCCACAATAAATTTGCTTGCTACAGATTAAATTTAGCACACTCTAAAAATCATCTCATGAAGCTCCAAATTATTTAGTTTGAGAACCACTGGACTAGAGGACAATACACCATAGGTCAGATGTTACCTCTTCCTTTGTCTTCAGTGCAGATTCCAGCTCCTCGATTGTCTGGTTTAGCTCCGTCTTGTGAGTTTTGATCACGTTTGTTTGGCTGCATGTGTACTCCAGCTCTGTTACCTGAATGATGAAAACAAACGGTCTTTGTTTCTATTGATTCTCCTGAGTAAACACAAATAAAAATCATAACCTATTCTTATCCACCAATAAATACGAAAAACTTAGCATTTCCTTCCATTTATCCATCTATATCCTCTCATATGACACATAGTCATGCTGAACCTGGACCAGAACCCAGAAAGGCTGGGCCACAAGGCAGGGAACACCCTGTATGGGACTCCAGTCCATTGTAGGTCATTTTATTTCACATATGATGTGTTTTACTTTCTTGAAAGCTAAAACCAAGGTTGAGATAAAATAGCAGCATGAAGCCTGATGGTGACAGATGGTTATACACAAGCCCCCCCATCCTTTTCCTCAGTTTGAATATGGACCACTGACTCCTGCTCCTGATTGGCTCTCCACTGTGTGTAGTTGACCTTTGACCCTCTCACCCGCTTGTGTAACCTCTCGGCCTCTTCCCTGTAAGCTGCGAGCTGCTGCTTCCACTGCTTGACGTTGGCTGTGGACTCCAGGAGTGCGGCTGTCAGCTTAGCGTTGTTGCCCTTCAGCGCTGCCAGCTCAGCCTCCCAGTGCTTGTTGATGGCCGAGCTGGGGGGGGGGGGGAGAGGGAGACAAGACACAGGGAGAAAATTACCTCCATCCATCTAAACTATTTGAATGCTGATAAATAACAATATAAACACTGTTATTTTTCTGTTACATTGGTGTGGGTAAATCCAAAACCATTATACTTAACACAAAGGATATAATAAAATAGCATAAAGTTAGTTTAAAAAAAAAAACAAAAAAGAAAGAAAGATAAGAGGGCTTCAGATGTTTCATTTATGTCCTCCAGGCCACTGTCAGTATTTGGCACATCTTTTCAGTGGAGCGGATACTTATTTTATTCAGCAAACAGCCTTATCTAAAGTTAATGCCACATTAAGCTTTCTATTTACTTGACCTTCACAATATTTCAAGCACCTGGAATACAACAATTTTTTCTAAATACTCACATGTAATTAAACAATAAACCATACTACTATCTAAGATTTTCCTGAGATGCCTCAGTTTATGGTTAATATCACTATCAGTCTGCCTGATTTATTTGCAACACTCAATAACTATTCTAACTAATTAAAATCTTACACTTTTCTTAAAATGTGAGAGAATAAGGAGCCCACAAGTCACCAAGCAGCACCCATGTTCCCCTTAGAGGCAACTGGCAGCTCGGAGGCAAAAAAGGATGCTGGGTAGGTAAACATCAATACAATACATATATCTGTGATATCCGTGAGAAATATTGACATCACTGATCTGCAAAGAAACTGTAAAGCAATAGTTGCTTAAACCCACTATACAGATTCGAAATAATATAGAGTGTGGCCAATTTGGAGACAATTATTAAAAATTAAGACAGAAATAAAAATAAACAGCTCGCAGTATTATATGCCACATGTACACATAAACTAAAACAAAAAAGCAAAACATCATGAAAACAGGCAGTCTAAGAAGAAAATAATTTAACAATAGCTTATTTTCGGAAAACAGCAAAATTTATGGTCACTTATAGTTAGACAAATCCCATATAGATTCCCCAAGTATGCTTTATAAAAATCTTTCATTGCAGAATGTTTAAATCGCTGTCTGAAATTCTGAGGGATCTACAATGACTTTATATCTTGGTTAATACTGGCCAATTAAAATATTCCTCATGGCTTGATTGAGCCATAGAATCAACAGGGGACCGCATACCTCAAATGTTCAACACAGCTACTCCACCTGTTTCCTACTGCCTTTCTTTCCGGACCTGTGATTTCACGCTTCCTAACCCATGGGGAGGAACAGTATGACCCACAAATGCGCCAGATTCTGAAATGCGAAATCTGGAGAGGATCAAGGAAACCAGTGACAGGGTTTTGATTTAATCTGGAATTTAAAGTCCTACAACCACTGCATTACACCTCCAATTACGATTTCAGTTGTTGCGAATCTTAATCATAATGGATGTTTCGGATTCCTGGAAACAGGAAGCCTTCAATCAACTCTAGTCACTTTGATCTCTCAATGCAAATGTATTCTGTGAGTATTTGTGTTATTTTATTTAATAACAAGTTCTGGGAGCTGATGAAGTTTGAGGCTTAGCACCAGCCAATGAGCGAAAGCGAATGCGGCCTAATCTCTAAGAACACATTTTGAAAGATTAAGGCAATCCCATCCAACTGCAGCCGGATGTGTCCAGATAACGTGCTGGCAGGGCCTCCCAGTGAAACGTAAAATCCATCACAGGGACTGCTGCTTAAATTAAGCAACAAATCACATGTCTAAGACAGCCACATCATCAGTGCTAACATCCTCATAATTTCAACAGCATAGTGGCAGAAACACTATGCTCTATTATCCCAGAAAACTCATAGAGAGAGAATAGCTCAACTAAATAACTTGACTTGCCTCCAAGGCAAGCTTTTTTGTAATTATCATCATCGGCGTCACCATCAACAAAGACAACAAAAACAACATCGGCATCAAACACAGAGCAAAAATTCTGCTGAGGTCATTTTTATCAGGAAGGATGATTTTGGAACTTCATGTTTACTGCCCAGCTTCCATACTGGCTGATTTTTTTTTCTATTCTCAATAAACCATCTCCAGCAACTGTGAACAACCAGGCACTGCATGTAACACAGCTGAGGAAGATCAAAGGACAAACAAGGCCTTTGCAAACCCACTGGAGCGACAAGTCACCCAGCATGGATACTGCAGTAGAACTCCCTTCCTGTTACTTAGCACCCATCATGCACCAGTTACCCGTGTGGGAAGGGCAGTGCGTTGTGGCTGATGTCTGGTGTGGCCCTCTCCTCATCAGTGCCGTTGACACTCTCGGGGGTGAAGGGAGACTGCATGTCCCCAGTTGCCGACTCCTTAGCAAAGACAGACAGCGTCAGGTCAATGGTGCAGCAAGGGTCCAGGATGGAACAGGACTAAGCGGACATTCAGCTGAGGAAGGTCCTCTAGCGGCACTGTAAACTCACGTCACTGACCTTTCAGGAATCCATGAGTGTTTTCCACAGCACTTCATAAGTAATCTCGCAGGACTTCCCTGTTAATTGACATTACTTAGCCCATTCGTTACCCATAATCTGCTTTTTGCATCTCTCTCATTTATACCATAAACTATAAACACTCATGTCATGAATGGACCCTGATATAATACCAAATTCAGAATCTCATAAACATACTTTAAATGACGTTTTATGATATAATATTTATTATCATCTATGCCCTTAGAAAACACACCTAACCTTTGCTTAACTGAAGGAGTCCTACTTTGAATCTTCATTAAATCACTGCTGTTATGCGAAACATGTAACTGTGAGCTTCTTGCAGCCTTCCCCACTCCTTCGTTTTTCTTTGCTGCCAATGCATTGCAATGCCTGCCTCATGCGTCTGAAAACAACACCTTCATTTCACGCAACCTCTTTTACAAGAATCAACAGTTCTTTGGTGAAATACTGCTTTCTCTTATAATCATTCCCATATGTTTCATATTTGTTTTAGTCTAATGGACTAATATCACTAAAAGCTTTACACCTTATTTGGAATTCACACGCCTCCTAACATACTGTTATAATGATTCTATATTTTATATTGTAATTGCCAAATAGGAGGGACAGTGGCTTGTTAGGTAGCATTATTGCCTCCCAGATCAAGGCTTGAGGGTTTTAAACCTGTGAGTGGGTCATGTATATATTACATTGTGGGGACTTAATCTCCCCACAATATGACAAAAACCTGTTATTGTGGTAACCATTTTTTTGGTCCCCACCAGGGGAAACTCAATTTTCTAAAAATCTGTGACTGCAACAAAAAAATTAAAAATGCCAAAAGACCTGTATTTTGTTTGGTTACTTATGGTTGAGGTTAGGGCTGGGGGGAGGTTAAGGTTGTCATTGCTGGAATTAGGCTTTTTCCTATAGAAATGAATGGACGGTTCCCACAAAGACATGAGTACAGGTCTGTGCATGTGTGTGTGTGTGTGTGCGAGCACGCGCCTGTGTGTGTGGACTTTGCATGTTCTTCCTGCATCTGTGTGTTTTTCCTCCTGCAGTTCAAAGACATGCAGTCAGCTCAATTACCGTTTCTAAACTGCCCAGAGTATATGATGTATATGTATATATGTTTGAACCAGGAACAGACCCATGTGACACAGGAAGGGCATGCAAACTCCACACACACGATCTCAAACTGTTTGAGGCTGGGCCACAGCACTGCCAATTATCAATGATCATTAATTCAGTAAAATTTAACTTCATGATATAAAAATATGCAACCATTTACATGCCTTATACATAACATACATTTATGCGTTGATTTCACAATATATTGTTTGGTTAACAACTGGTAAAGCCACTGTGTGGATAGCTTTAACAAGAACCTTAAATCTGCTCTTTAAGTACTGTTCCAGAAGAGTGGCTCATAAAGGTCCCATGTATATTCCACGTGTTCATTAGAAAGAGCTTTTTTATGTCAAAGATTAAGAGAGAATTTGTGAAATCACCCCTCCCTCAATAAGCAGTAATTTAACAGCATTTTTAAAAATCACCTTGTAACTTTTGAAACATTTTTTATTCATAAATTCAAATTCTACAATTCTAAGATTTTTTCTCATATTGGACATTACATTCTTAGCTTGGTTTCCTATTATAATCTTTTGCCATCAACTAAAACTTTACCAAAAAAACCACAGTGGAGAGCTGTCTTAAACAATGTGAGGCATTTCCTCAGTAGAGCTTCTCCAGCATAGGTAACCAATGGATCTCAAACCTGAGCCCAAATTCATACATCTCCTTAGGGGGAGGACACGCAAAGGCACCTGGGAAGGAGTACTCGCCAACTCCGCCTTCTCATGGGACTTCTCCTTCGCTATCCGCGCTGCCTCCTTAAACTCTGCAAACTTCTCTGCAAACTGGAGAACAGAAAAAACTTAAATGATGTTAATTATAATCAGAACAAAAATCCATCCATTTATCCATTTTCTGTATCTGCTTATCCCATTTGGGGTCACGGGGGGAGTACGGACACCATCCCAGATGCTACGGGCGTACGGCAAGGAGCAACCCCAGACATGGCACCAACCCATCACACGCACACATGCACACCTACGGGCAATTTGGAAATTCCAGTTTGGAAACTCCCCTAAAATGACTATAATACACGAAAATCTTTTTGAACTATTAAAAGTTTTTTATGGATATTAGTGTCTCTAAATTCCCTGTATTGTATGATTGTGTGTGCATGTATGTGCCCTGTGATGGACTGGTATCATGTCCAAGGTGTTCCCCTGCCTTGTGCCCTATGCTATATCTTGATACACACATACATATTATATGTATGTATATATCACACACACACATGCACACACACACACACACACACACACACACAGCAGACAATTTATAAACCTTTTTATTAACGCAAGAGTTTGCTTCTCC
>JAAGVU020000040.1:26056269-26082605 GCA_011763525.2 Mormyrus iriodes
TAGGATTATCTATAATGCATTATACATGAGTGCTTTAAGTAAAGTGTTACCAAAATTTTTAACACAAAATTTCAATTGATCAGATGGCACAATAGATGAGTTGAACAACTTGTGTGGTCAAAGCATACTTATGTCACAAACATCTCTTGCTTATGCCACAAACATCTCTTGTTCACACCTATTAATGCAAGGTGTACCCTACATTGAGAATCTATCTTCCCGCTCCCTACATTAGCTATCTGTGGCAATAAAGGAGGTAGAATCCTATTTAGCTCGCCTTCCACGGGAAACATTACGAGGCTGACTCCCTCTAACACTCCCTCTGGTTGCTCTGTATTGTCACTGAGCTGCAGGTGGAATTTGGCAAAGAACAATCTCCTACGAGCATGTTGCATCATTCATTAAGGATGGCAGCATGTAGAATGGTGAGAAGAGACTGCCAGATGACACACACAGTAGAGGAAGTATGCAGTAGTCTAATGCCCATACAGATGGTGTGAGCATTGCTAGTTGGAGGCAAGAACTAAAAGATTTAGAGTAATTATCTAATCCAAACTGGAAAATGATGGGGCAATGCTGTACACTTAACTACCTTCCGGAACCTCTTAACTTTTAACAGAGTGCCTCTTTGGCCCTGCTTTTTGCTTCCTTGGCTTCATTAAGTATCTGCAAACTTGTTGTGACATGCTTCAAAGACACAGAGGTAGAAAGCTCAGGATCAGAAAGTACAAATCCAGACCAAGATTTTGTTTCAACCCACCAGTTGAGCACAAAGAGTCACATTCACAGAGTACTCAACTGGTTAGTTGAAACAAAATCTTGGTCTGGATCTGTACTTTCTGAACCTGAACTTTCCCCCCTCTACAGAAACATCTCTAATCTCTTATTTCTTGATGAAATTCATAGAGCCATGGATCCTACATGACAATTTTAGAAATTACAGCAACGCAAATGCAATGAAAACCTAGTACAGGAGGGTGGAAGAAATGCCCGCAAGGAGTTTAAATTGCACACACACTTGCTAGCAATGTCTTTACAGAAGTCATCAACCCCACCTGAAATCCCAATCAATATACTTTAACTATTCGGAGTCCTAATGATTGCAAATGAATAGAGTACACAATTTATTCAATCTCCTTGAATGGGAGATTAAACTGTATGTTAGCTGGTTAAGTTATGTTAGCTCAGAGAATCATTGAAGAGGGAAAGAGTTTTGGAAGAATACAATGAGGCTTTAGATGCAGTAAACAATGATGGCAGGGAAACTTTATGACTTAGGTACAATTACTGAGAGCACGTTTTATTTTCCATACATGGCTTGTAGAGCCAAACTCCTTAGAATAAAGGCCTTCACTAAAGACTGGAAGCATACATGATCTGTACAGGAAAAAAAAGCTTGATGTAACCAAAATATTGAGATTTTGCCTAAAGGCCATTGTGAAACACTATATATGATGCAACATGATAATTGAAGCTTCTTGCCAATACACTCCATTGATTAAATGTTCTGTTTGAAATGATGCATATCTCAGAAAGGCAACAAAAAAACCATCCTTTCGGGAGGCTTCCAGGGCGTACTGAGAGCAATGACACCCAGAGGGCTGTTTCAGCTCAGAAATCATATGATTTGACATTAAAATGCCACCTGGCTCCCAAAAGTTTGAAGACACCAATGGCAAATCAGTTTGTAGTACTGAGTTTAAGACTGTTGCAGGGACAGAAACGTATGTGTGTTTGTCCATTAAATCATATTAAGTTGGACTATTTGGAGTCGTTTGACCACAGGGGACTGCTATTTAAATTTCCCCCTGGCCTCTCTAACCCATGAGAAAGAGAGAGGCATAGGAAGATTAAGTGCCAGCTCACCGGAGGTTAGAAGCGTATATGACCCCTTCAGAAAATAGCCACTTCCTCCTTTTATAGCAAAGTAAGCTGTGGACAGGAGAGCCACTCCTAGAGACCTTTTTATAGAAAATAAGCTCTCAGCGGGCCTACATGGTTCAGGACAACAAGTGTAAAACCCTCATTATCATCTAGTAAAAATAAACTACAATGTTCAGGGCATTGACGTATATTTTTCTGGTCTCATCTAATCCAAAGCTGTTCAGAGCAGTTCTTCAGTGGTATCCTGGGATGGCTGACATTGAACTTCTCATTCTCAGAAAGAACTATTGGAGGTCAGTTTCTGAAAATGTGACCCTAACTTATTATCTGAATGCACTTCATCCACATGTAATGGCTCAAATTAGGGGAAGGTGTTCATGAAGAACTGCCTTTGCAAATCATCAGTGAGAATGGCCATGTGTTATACAAAAATAGCATGTTACTTGGCTATGGGCAGTCAAAGCTAATCTCCAAATAACAGCAACAAAAAAGCCAATGCATCTCAATATATTCAAGAGCAAGGAAGTCAACGTGGTTTTAGTTCTAGGAAGCATTTATTAGTGCCAAACCATAGACTTGCTGCTGTTCATCTGAGGCTTGCCAGACCAGTGAAGGACACCTTTTCCCACCCATGGACTTGGGCACATGCCTAACTCCTCTCCTTTCTCTTCTACCACAGATACAGTTTTCTGTCTGCTATAATGTATGGTTATGTCTCAACAGCACAAAAGATGCAGACTGAAGACTAATTAATGGTAACAGCACAATAACAACCAAAAGGCAACGAAATATCAGGTCAAAAGTTTGATGCAGACTGGGATTTTTATATATAAAAAAGTAATGCTATGTTTAAATGCACAGATTAGTTTGTTTCTAGCTTCCTCAGAAGGTCAGAATCACACTTGGAAAAGGTATAACTATCCCCTAATAGGGATTCAAACCTGCATCCTCAACACCACAGTCAGCTGCACAAACAGCATGACTTCCAGATCTCAAAACCAGTGGGTGACACTGTCATCATGTCGTAACTCACATAGGCTCTGTGCATTTGATAATTCAGTCAAACAAATGCATATTAACTCAATTTTTTCAGATTGGGAAGCTGGATTTTAAAAATGCAATGCCCTTGTTCTGATAAATGTTCTTTTGTTTAATTAGATAGCTTACTAGAAGTTAAACTGACAATGTTTTTAAAGCTGCCACAGATGGAAGGATTAACTAAATAATAAAGATCAGGCAGGCAGCATATCGTACCTTAGAACCATCCAGGCTGATGATCCGGTAGACGTTCCTCACGCTGTCGTAGAAGTAGGAGACGGTGACGGCGTGCTTGCTGGTGGGAACCCAGTTCTTCTTGGTGTTGGGGTCGATTTGAAAAACGTGGGCACGTGTGCTGAAGATGGGCTGCTCCCTGAAGGGCAGGAAGAAGAAGTGGTGAACCTCCTTGTAGCGCAGCACTGTGGTCTCCCCTATCTCTTCGAAACCGACAGGGCCACGGGAACGGCCAGGCAGTCGTATCACCATACTCCCATCCTCCATCGCCTCCTGATGCCCGACCCAGATTTCCCCTGGGCTTCAGTACTCACAGGTTAGACCAGACTGGATGACCTCCCCCCCCCTCCCAAGACCCATTCACTGAGAAACGTGCACTGCACTTGCTGCAGAGTCCCCAGTTTGCGAGATCTCCGTGGCTCAGCTTGCAGAAAGGCAGCTGTCTGGACTGAGTTGGGTTGCAGTCTATTAATAGAACCCCAAACACAGTAATCTATTCAGAGCCCCTCCCCCTCAGCAGCTCGTCACCACGGGTTGTTCTGGCCTCTTTGAGTACTTACAGAAAAAGCACTATGAGGAAACACAGCACCAAACTTAGAGCTGAGTGCGAGTCTGGCCAGCTTTACCTCAGAGAGGAAGAAAATGTGCTGGAGGTACTTTATTTATCCCCTGTTTCCTGTCCATTATTCTTTATGGCCAATTTTTCCTGAAAATGCCTAAAGTTTGGAGCTGCCAAACATATACACCAGTTGTATCTAGGGTTAAACCACACAAACAAGCATTTCAAGTCTTCATAAATTTGCATGAATTAAAAATCAACTATGAGAGCAGGTGCAGGTTTATTCATTTCACAACATGTCCGCTATTAATAATTTTATAACGGATTGGATGGCAACTGACTTCTAACGAAATGGAAAGCGATGGCACATACGTTGCCCATGATGAAGAGAAGTTTCTCTAGCAATCTGCAAATTAGGGCAAGCTTAGGGTATCCATGTAAGCTTGCAGAAGCCATGAGTGTTCTCTATGCATCTACTTTTTATGCTCAGTCATTACGCTGTTCTGCCGTAAGGATCTGAAACTACAAATTCATATTATCATTTGTACTCTGTAGTTGGCTCTTGTAATTAAAAAAAAGCTTTTCTAAGAAGTGTACTCCTGTTATTATGTTGTTTTAAGCCACTTTAAAAAGCATGCTTCGCTTATTAATACAGTTGCATCTATCCAGCTATTCTGGTCTGAAACAGATGAACTCTGGTGAGCACTGTCATTGTGGTAACCTGTTATATCCCATCGTGCAACACACAGAAACTTAGAGATGTAAGACAAGAGCATACTGTGGTTAAATAGCAAAACTGGCTTTATAGTATGTGCATATCTATGTGTTCATCAGAAATTAAGGTAATTACATAAACACCAGGATAAAAGGTTTTCTGCTTCCATGGAGCGTATGTGGGGGAGAAAAATAGGGAAAAAACAGCTCCATTGTGTGAATGTGTTATTATCTTGGGGAACAAAAACACGTTATTAGCTCATAAGAAAAAAACTGAAGAAATCCCAAATGCAAATCAGTACTATGTTCAAAATATCAAAAGTCACTGTTCATTTCCATCTGTTTATCAAATTACATCCCTGCCCCGTCTCCTCCTGCGTTTATTTGCTTTATGGCAATATACCCTACTGCAGCAGGCATCCTGTCCAAGGTGTCCCCTGCCCTGTGCTTCATGCGTGCTGGGATAGGCTCCAGGCTCACTGTGGGCCTGTACTGGATCAGCAATTATGAAAAATGGATGGATGGAGCAGTAGAAGTCTTCACAAGGACACAAAGGTTGTTCAAAAAAACTTGAATGGAGGCATCCAGCCCGTACATCTGCACCTCTGTTCTGTTTGCTTGGTAACAGGCGGAATCTACCCTAAAAAAACAGCATTAAAAATAGGTATTATGTAGCCTTAACAAAACAAAAAAAATGCAGGACGCAAGCTCAGTGGGCAAGATGATCTTAAGAGGAGTGAGAGTGTGCGTCACTTTGCTTCCAGCACAATCTGTGGCAGAGGCTTCCCCTACGCAGAGCCATGGGAGACGAGCGTAGGAGGATAGGCAGCCTTAGAGCTCTCGCTATAAGTTCTCGCTCGTGGTTCTGAGCAGATATTAGCCTGTTGCCACAGCGAGGAGGTGGTTTGACACATACAGGGCCGCTCCTCATCGCTACCATCCCCAGAGCCCAATTTAAATCCTCCCACTTGAACCCCACTGCAGCATCCGCATCATGCAGCCTTGCAGTCTCTCAGTGATGCATTATGATTTCTGCACAGCTGGCATTACTTATCCTAATCCTAACTATCCCCTAATGAAGATGCAGATTAATGAAGACTAACAACTCATCTATTTTGTGTCACAGGATATTAACATATTAAAGTGACACTTTAACATTAAATGACATTCGACGATCACTTATTAAAGAAGTTTTGCAGTAATCCAAGACTAGTAATCTGAGGAACTGAAAGGAGATTGAAAAATATGATAAGAGGGACTCCAGAATGAACTTGCTTAGCTTCTTCTTTGAGCACCATTGAACAGTAAAGATGATGAGTCACCATTCAGCTACCCTCCCCACCATGTTAATGAAGACTAACACAACTGTTTTTACAAGGATTATAAATGATATATAAATTATGGATGGATTATAAAGATTATAAAATATAAAACAAATTACATTACATGAAAATAGAACATTCAGTTTATTCCCAACATGTAGACTGTAGTAACAACAAAGGACCAATAGAAAAGCAGGTATAAATTCAGCCATTCAGAAACTTTTAGGACCTGATCAGTATGAATGTTCTACTACTCAGTTTCCAATGGGCTTGTAGGACTACATGCCTCAGAAGCAGCATCAATAAGTGCATTATATTACAGTGATCCTTTAGGTCAGGAATTGATTTATAATGGGACATCTCACATCTCACAGTGCTTGAATGATGTCTTGTATGCTTAGGTTTTACATAGATCATTGCGAAGGCTGATATTTCACCCTTTAATATTTGCAACAGCCTTACAGAAAATTATGCTCTTTTTCTTGGGCGGATTCCACAGAAGCCTACAGTTCTCATTTTTTTCTTCTTCATGATGAGAAGACATTAAGTTCAAACAGCTGTTCGTTTAAAGACATTTCACTGGTACCCAAGTAATCTAATTTATGGGGAAAATGCTCAATCATATTTTTAATAGTTAAATTTCATTTCAGATTCTCAGAATAATAATCGATGTGGGGGCCACAGAAAACACAAGAGGACTATTTTTGAATGCTTTCAGATAGAAGGTAGTTCAGTACTCAGGCCTGTTACACAACAACAAGTATTATCTCTCACGATTTGAGAGAATATTCCTAAATTAACTTTTTTAGCTATTGCAGTAAGGGGGGCACATATGTGCAGGTCACAGTACATCCTGTAATCAATATCAGAATGTAAATATTATTGTTATGAATTCAATAATAGCATTCTTGCAAATCACATTTTTTACATAATGGATGGTGGAAATAGTCTCAGTTTGGAGTGGGCTGGACAGGGAATGATCATTTTATTTTGGAAAACTGTGTCCTTTTCTAGCACTGGCATCCCATCCAGGGCATACCTCAGCCATGCGCCCTATGTTCTGTGGGGTTGGCTCCAGGCCCTTCTACAACCATAACCAGGATAAGATGGTTGGATTGATGTCATTTTCAGGGAAGAGAGGTTTGGCTAGTAATGGGATGGACTGTACACACTAAGCAAATGAAAAGCACATGTGCCCTTTCTCGAGATAACAAAAAGAAATCCAAGCACAATGGGAAAAAGAAAGCTCCTGCTTGCCGGGCTATGCTGGATGGACTTGTAGTGTTTAGCATTTTGCTTTTCACATATCTTACTTTTGGTCCTGAATATGGCATGCCCAACCCCTTCTTACACAAGTGCTATAAAAAGTAAGCACTAAGATTAACTTTATGAATCCTGTGAAGGGAAATTTCGACATTACAGCAGCAGTTATAAACAAGATCAGACAATACACACAACATAAGAGTACAGAAAGAAGGTACACACACACTTACACTTATGTATACGTATATGTTTGTTTGTGCATGCGTGTGTGTGTGTGTGTGTGTGTGTATATATATATATATATATATGTGTGTGTGTGTGTGTGCTGGGTGGCTGCAGAGAGAAAGTTAGGGGAGACGTAAAGAGAATTAAACAGCGTTTTGTGAACAAGCAATCAATTATACCAAAATATAAGACCTGGGATTATACAATACATAGTGACGAGTGCCAGAATATGTAAACATGGGCCATTAGTAGGTTATGTGGTTCAGTGTGAGGAGACATGGCACATAGCAGTAATAATTATGACAATAGTAACAATAATAATAATAATAATGACAACAACAAGAATCATAGTCATAATGTTTTACGTCCATGTCTCCAACACTACACTAACTGCTGCCCCACTGAGTTGTTCATTCCGTATCAAGTACCTCCCTCAAAAAGTTGTCTGAAAGAATGATGTGAAAGACAAATTTTATATTAAGAAAAAGGATTTAACAGAAAAGACATACACTGTTTCATAAGTTGTTAACAAACTATAATGTCTGATTTTCTCACATTCAGTCTTCAGACTTCACATAGCCAAACCCTTCGTCAACAAACAATAACCTAAAATCAGTCCTTTGAAAAGGAACTTTAAAGATTGTTGTTCTGTTTGTTGAAAATAAAAAATAGTCAATTGGCCTTAAAGAAAGTGATCTGTGTTTATACAGCGTAGGAGTCTATGGATTCAGAGTGAAGATTAATGAGCTTAGCACCTCAGCTGAAAGTCCTGGTTTTCTGATTGATGAGCTTTGGTTATACTAAATAGTCCCACAAAATAAAAGGTTTGACTGCAGAAATGCATGGGTGGGGGGGAGGGTCAAGGAAGCAGAATGCAGCAACAGTCATGCGAACATTTAATGCTACTGCAGAAAAGCCCTCCTTCCTCCTCAGAGGGTAACGGACATCTTGTAAGATGCATTCAAATAGTAGGAACCACGCCCTCCCCAGATTTTGGCCTAAAATGGATTCCCTGACGACGGTTTACACAGTAACGGAGAGACGAGATAAGGATTTAGGCTTGCAGGAAATGAGGCATGACTGTAAGCAGGTGACAGGAGGTGACTATTAACAAGGCGGAGGCATATGATTACTCCCAAAGCCTCTATGAGCGCAGGAGCAGTTTGACTTGCATCTATATACTCTGACCACAGCTATGAGTACAGCCAGGGTAGAACACACTGTTTCTAGTCCTGACCAATCCTATGGGATTTCTGTGCCTCTAAAGCAGTGTTTCCCAAATCGGTCCTCGGGGACCCACAGACAGCCCACATTTTTGTTCCAGAAGTTTGGAGGGAGTAAAAACATGTACTGACTGTGGTAACCCAAGGACTGGATTGGGAAACACTGCTCTAAAGTAACAGCATGACAAGCACCTGGAGCACACAGTCCCAGATGTGGCTTCAGATCTACAGCTGATCTAACAGTATGAATGAGAGAAGAACAAAAGCCAAGAGCATCTCTGTATCTCTGGAGGCTGGTACACTGCAATCTAATTGTTTCATACATAATTAGGATAAGCAGCAATGTGGAAGATGTTCCACAATTAGCTGTAAACGGTAGAATCTATTATGCAAGAAATTATATAATTAAAATATTTATCCTGCAGATAAATGTCCCTTTAGGGTCCGAATACGACTAATAAGACTCAATAAGACATTTTTTTTCTTATTCTCCCTCAGGTATTAGTCATCTCTAAATCCGTGACAGACACAGCTGTCCGCAATGACAATGCGCCTACAGGAACCTGAACTGATGCGTAGCCTTCCGACTCACGTCACTGTCACCATCACATCCCGCTGAAAAATCATATGGCGCATTGAGGACTCCTAAACAAGCTTCAGTGCTGGAAACCAGCAGCTTGCAGACTTCTGACAGATCATTGGAGGCTCATTGCTGCTAACTGCCAGGATACCTGGTTAATTAGTCACCCCCATAGTGGAACGGTTTGCAATTTGATTGCCTCATGGTCACTGTCCCTGAATGGCACAACTGAGATCTGAACTCTGAACTGAGCTGAAGGCCACAGCCTCACAGTGCTTGAATGATGCCTTGTACTCACCAGATTTACCTTTACCAGATTAATGGATCTTGGTCTGGGAAATTACATCAGGGCTCCCCCAGGGATTTGAATTAGAAATGTTCACCAATATATGCCCTGTTTCATAATGCTGCTGCTTTTGTTACTCAGCCATGGTAAGAATAAATTAAAGCAGGAGTTAGGTGACATAAATGTCCATATAAAATCTGGGCCAACAGGTGACATTGACATGAATACCTGGGGCAAATTCAGGCTCCAGTTCTCAAAGCCTAACCTCACCCCCTGGCTGCTTGACAAAATAAACCACTCTTAAATTAAGCAATATGAGCAACTCTCAGGCAACTTTTAGTGAGACAGGTGAGCTCTCAGCTGGAACTATATTTGCCTGGCCATCAAGCCTCATTTCTGACTGAACATGCTTCCATCATGAATACCGCACATCTTGGAACTTGGCTGGTCTTCTTAGCCTAGCTGTGTCCATAAGGCACAAGCCACTTAATAGCTTTTTGAGGAGTGTTGTTCTCTCTCCACTGTTATTTGTTATGTAATGCAGACTTATGCTGAGAAGTTCTCAAGAGTAGTACCACTTCAAAGTAGAAGTGTGCCACCCAACCCAAGTCTGACGGGCCTCAACAAAGTATTTTGGGTTGGGTATTTTATTTTTTTATTGTTCAACAGCTCAGTTAGGGTTCAGGTTAGTTGATGTGTGATTTTACTCTTTTATCTACCAGCTACCTAACAAGCCTCTGACTAGCGATGGAAGAAATACGGCAAAATATTGCAAATTTCCCCGTATACGCGTATGACTAATATTACTGCAATTTCAGGTTCGGGTTGGGTTTGGGTTTTAGATTTGCTAGTTGAGTTTGGTTCCAAGGTCTTGGGTATGGGCTGGGCTCAGGCTTTAATTTCAGGCCCGAACAGGACTCTACTTCAAAGCCGCAGGGCAAAACTGTACATGGGAGAAAATGAGCCTCTTTCGATTTTACTCCTAGAATACGGACAGAATCTGTAGTGTTGGGCAGGTTTTCTAATCTACTGTATTTCTTTTTGCAGGTTTGATGTACAATGAGGTTTTGTACCTGAATCACCACAAAAAAAAAACAAACAGAAGAAGACTTCATCCATATTTCCTAGCGTCTTCAGATAAGTAGAAGCACTTGTTTCTGGCTTTGTCAAAAGAGGAAAAACAAAATTCAGCTTTGACACATAAAACCTGCTACCACCTCCGCCATTCCCAAAAAGGTAGGTTTGTACATGTGGTAGCATTTTTTATAAACCAAATTAACATGCAGAGCCGTCGGAAAGAGGCCAATCATGAATCACCTAGCTGTTATTGCCTGAGAAGAGGCTGTTTGATAGAACTTCAAACAAGGAAGCTGAAGGATCTTTACTGAGAGTTGAAACTATAAAAAGCTTCATAAAAGTGGCATAATGAGCAGAAAGCAATGTGGGGAGAACGTCTTAGAGTTGTCTTAAAAATGGACAATGGATTAGTGTGCAGGGTGAAACACTAGAATATACTAATTACTATTTTTATATCTCTCCAGTTGACATTTCCATACTTCCAAGGAAGGCTCGGGCTATGTCTTGATGTATGTATGTGTTTACATAACAGATAAGCTGAGAATCACTTCTTCTATCAGTTTATTTGGGATACCTACAGTTACTTACTGAGGCTACTGCACGGATGCTCTTGTCATAAGCCCATCTATGGACAAGTATACAGAAGACTTGGGCTGGCACTTTAAGCAGATCACTTTTTTGAATCACACCTTTATGACAGCTATTTCTGGTGGGGGGGGGGGGGTGACAGGTGAGGTCATGTGATGGAGGATTTACAGCTTTGAGTTGGGAAGTACAGGCGAAACAAAATCATAAGAACCATTTCAGGTACCAACATCACTACTTTCTCTCCGTTTCCATGAAGAGAGAATTAGAATTGGACAGAGATTCACAAATAAGCTCAGGCTAAAGTGGAACTGCTCGGATGTAGTATATGAATGTGTAATTTCACTGACTGCTTGCCACAAATACCTGCTTATACCCTGTTTATCTTGGTTTACTCTGCAGAGTACCTGAGCAGGGTACCAGAACAGAGGTATAGGAGGGAAACATACTGAACGTATCAGTACGACAGCGCTGTAGTGCCTGCTGTTCTGCCACGCCAACCTCCTGGGCTTTTGTCTGATCCACTCTCTACCTGGCCTGCAAAGAGTAGCGCACTTCACCATCGGCATACAAAGATCTCCTCTGATCCGTGCAGAGCGTCTGTCAGAAGGGTATGGCCATACACACTGATGAGATTCATGGTCTTCATGTGCTTCACATTAACGACAAAAATGTATCAAACTAAAAAAAGGACGGGAAATACTAAAAGGAAGAATTTGTTGTTCTAGACATGTAGATAGCAAAAAATGTTCCTGGTAATTTTAAGTTACTCAATTACTCACCTGGAGTCTAGTTACCGTACTACATACAGTATGTTGTGTTTTCATGGCTACCTGACATGTTACTGTGCTATTCACGAATGTGACAAGCGATTCAGATTAGTAAACGGATCTAGCAATGAATATTTATTATGCCTGTCCAGAGTCACAGGTTGAGGAGAAAACAAAAATGATGCAAACAAGATGCAAGGGTTCCAGCCACATATTCAACTTACAAAAGATATTTAAAGTCTTCACTACATCAAGCACTATTTTTTTAAACTACTTTTAAAAACTGTATATTTGATTGCATTTTTCAGTTTTACATCCATGTCTCAGCATGCCATGTTTAAATTGTCAGATTGTCAGTTCTTTTTAATATTCATGTTTATGATCCATTTATCACTGTTTTCTTGCACTATGACCAAGATCGTAATTTCAGCCCACCATATGACCCATGGATCATATAGCTGAAGAAGACAATAAAAAAATCTTTGACTTGACTTTAACTAAAATGATGGTATAAAAATCCAACCATCCCATTTCTGTATCTGCTTGCCCTTTTCAGGGCTATGGGATCTGTAGCCTATCCTGGAAGCCAGTATACGAATATGACAGAAATTCTATCTCAGACCATTTTGTTTTGCATAATCATTTCTGAGTCATTATCTTATTCCACAACACTGTCATCCTACTAAAAGTTCTGCGGGCTCCAAACCCTTTATTGGAATATTTTATTTCTGCTAGCAGGTACCAGAAAGAAAATGTGCTTTAACAATAATTCACCACTGTTTCCACAAAGACACTGCACTGGATGTGTAAGTATGAATGGATGGATGGAATTAAATTAATATTGGAATCAGTTTTTCATTCATTCACCAGCAAGTGTTACAAAAACTAATGCTGGAAAACATTGATCCAATGGATTATAATATGATTTTTCAGTCAAATAACTGCTTACTCCCTTTTCCATCCATCCATCCATCCATCTATTCATTCAACAATCCAATCATCAATACATCCAGTACAGAGTAGGGCTGCACAATATTGGAACATTTTCAAATATCACAAATATAGTGAATTTTTTGTAATACATATTGCAATATTTATTAAGCAAAAACGAGTTTATAATTTTGCCCAAATAAAAAATAGCCAAACTGAACTTACTATCTAGCAACTATATACTGATTTTAGTTTCAGTGGATACTATCGCGGGGGACCTCCCAACTTGCGCTCAGATTTTCACCAAGATTTCAAAATTCTGATCACTATTGCAAAATATTTTCATGTGAAAATACAAGAAAGACAAAACAGACTACGGATGTGCGGATCCAAACTGAAATATCTTTTGTCATTTATCTCCGTTTTTGCCTGTCGTCCACAATTCCCCAGAGTTTTCATTCCCTAAAATGGAGCCTTTTGTAAATGCTCTCACAGCCGTATACTTCTGAAAACATTTTTGAGTTGCAATATAGATGAGTGAAAGCAGAGACTTTTGAAAACAGATTCTAAAATCACTGTAATTAGTTCCTACTCATCACATGGCCCATCCCTGATTTGATCCCACTGGTTACACTCTCTCATTGTCTCATTAATAGCCTGGGGTGTTTCTCAATACCAAGAACACAAAGACCAAACTTGTGGTTTTGGCAAGACTGCTCTTGCTGACTTGCCGTCCAAGAACGAACTTGGGGCGCAATGAATCATGGATTTGACCTCGTTTGGCAAGGACGCAACTGATATATCATTGAAATTTATTCAGAATGACATCCAAGGATTTTCACTGTTCTCTGTACTTCTGATCTTAGTATTGGAACTGGTCTTTGGCAATGGAAGATGATGTAAAACAGTTACACGAGCACACAACTAGTCAAGTACACATATTGAGAAATACCCCTGGTCACCCTACACAGAAGTAAACCATATTCCAACATGGCGGATAGCAGGGACATGCACAGGGCAGCGCTAAGGTTGCCTGGGCAACTGCCCGTCTGCCTTATTTGACTCAAGCTGCCCCTCCTAGAAAAAAATATTATACATATTTTGTTGTGAGCTTTCGCCGTGCGAAGAGGAAAAAAGATGTGCAAGTCATCTTCGTCAGGAAAATGCTTTTCAATTTGCCACGCTGGGTGGAGCTCAGTCACATACAGTAGCAACTCAACAGCTTCACAACTTAGCACAGCTCCCTGAACGGCCCATTCCCCTGCATTGTGCACCTACTGAACGGTGGCAAACTGTGCGCATTTTTTAAAATCACCACCCGAAACGCTTCATGTAAGGTAGCAAGAAATGCATATGGCAGTAACGTTCCCCACACTCTTCAAGCTCATCAAAATATATGCCACGCTACCTGTCTCAACTGCAACAGTAGAATGTTCCTTTTCAAAGCTGAAACTGATCAAAACAAGGCTCCGAATTCAGTGTGGTCAAGAGCGGCTGTCTGATCTCCTCTTGCTGGCCATAGAGAGGAAAATGGAAATTGACAAGGAAGAGGTCCTCAAGATATTTATTGAGGATTCTGCTTTAAAGTAAATTTGGAGCAAGGTATTTAAATAAAGACTTAATTAATAAAGAAATGGTATATTGTTCAGTTCTCCATACAGTCTGTGTGATTTTTTTTTTTTTGGGGGGTGCCCTTTTTTCAGGTCAGAGCAATGGCCCCTTAAAATTCCTGTGCACGTCTCTGGCGGATAGGGAAGAGCTGCTTTGCCTGTTGCTGACCTGTATGCAGCTAAATAACACGTTACACATGAGATGACTGCTGTATATTTGTGCAAAAAGGGAGTAATTTACTGGTCAGTGTTGATGCCTAATGTAGGCTAATAACTATGTCAAATACGTTGTCGGTCGTTTCAGTGTTTACGGAAATACTTTAACTCTTAGAACCAGACAAACGCAAAATGCGTTGATCTTTTCACTTATTAATTTCAGGCTCGTAACTTTGGATAGGTGTAACATGAATCACATTTCCTTGGAATCTTCGAGAGAACTCATTCAATCTGGTCGTCCAAGGTGCAACGCTGCGCGTTAACGTATTCCAGAGTAATCCTGTGTGCAATAACGCATACATTTGAAACATCATTCCGCAATGATCCACGCACTACCCTTCTGGGAAAAAAATATTTTTAATTTATTCATTATACGCCTATAAATAAAGTGATAGGAAAATACTAAAAAATGGGTTGGAGTTCTACTGGAAATAAAACGCAGCATTATTGTCATGACTGCGGGCTTGACGGCGAGGCATGTTGCAGTATAAAGGCAGACAGAGATGGTGAACCCCATGAGGGGACTTTATTTTCAATGGTGGCAGCACGCAAACGGACAGGCTACACTGTTGCAAGCTACGACAAAACCACAATGACCGACAAAGGAATACAGCACATGGGAGTTCTTATACAAGGGAAGAGATGAGGCACCAGTGGCTGATTAACATGGGGAAGAACACGAGGTAACCATGGTGGTAACAGGCGCGGTTGATTAAGCCGGCCAACTGATCGACCGGGCCACCCAAGGCGTCGCCGAATGGGTTCCCCCGGGGCCGCGGGAGCCAAGAAGGTGGGACTCTGTGCCCAAGGGTCCCACTCCAGTTCCGCTGGAGGAACGTCCTCCAAGCTCATCTCCTCACAGCTGATGAGGAAATCGGGGCTCTAGACGGGCTCCGGGGACTCGGAAGGGGCCCCGACGGGCTCCCCTTGGCAAGCCTTGGAGGCCCCGGTAGCAGCAACAAGTTCACCCGGGCCGGGCTCGGACCCGACTGCAGCGGTAACAGGGTGCCCCGGGCCGGGCTCGGACCCGACTGCGGCCGCAGGTTCCCCAGGGCAGGGCTCGTCGGCTGCGGCCACGACAACCGGTTCCCCCGAGCCGGGCCCAGGCCCGCGATCACGGGACGAAGCCTGCGGGGAAGCAGGCCGGAGCCGGCTGAGGGATGGCGGCGAGCCGGCAGGCAGGAGCCGTCACGGCGACGGCGGACGGGTAGGAGTGAGCCGTCCTGGCGACGGCAGCAGGCCAGCGAGACCTAGCTGTCCCGCCAGCCGCGGCGGGCAGGCAGGAGAGTGCCGCGATGGCCGCAGGTGAGCCGGCAGGGGCTGGCGGGACCCGCGGGTAAGGGCGAGGCTTCTTCCCCTTCTGTTCTCCCTCCATGCCTGGCTCCGGGGCATCACCGTCCATCCCTAGGAGCCGATGGCTCTCCCAGACCCAGCGGTCATCCTCCCAGGGCAGTGGAAGAGGTAGCCCGGGCCACCAAGGGGTTTCGATAACCTCTGCAGCCGCTTGCTTCCTCAGCCCCTTGGGGATCTGGGGAATGGCATCCTCGGGGGCTAGGGTACCCTTTAGAGCAGCGTGGGTCCCGGTCCAGGGGTTTGGGTCCGGCTCCGGTCTCTGGCACCGGGACCTGGACCCCGTGCTGCTGGGGCAGCCGCGGAAACGAGGCATAGGACCCCGAGCGACGGAGGTGGCTGGGAGTCTCATCATCGGTTGTGGGTTTGGTCGGTCATTTTGTCGAGGTAACCATGGTGAGTAACAGGCGCGGCTGATTAAGCCCCGCCTGCGGGGAACAACGGGAAAAAAGACCGGTAGGGCAGGGCTGAACGTGACAATTACTTGAAATTTTCGCAATATTAACTCACAAAAGTTTGTATATGTACGTTTGATGTGTGAGGCTAAAATGCAGAATAAAACTTTCTCAAATTTCACTTTACCAGTCATAGCATAAATAGGCGGAAAGACAATAGCGATAAGCATTTAGCATTAGACTCTAAAACCGTCTGTTTATCCAGTGAATCATGAACTAAGCAATACTTTTATATTTCAGTTTCTTTTAGATGTTATAAAGCAATTCATAAAAAATATAAAACCACCCATCAGATAAATTAAAAAATTGATGCTAAATCAAAGATTCATTTCCGCCTGGCACTAACCATGTACTCCTTCACAATACTAAGCCATACAAAGGTCCCCAATGAAACCCCTACATTCCCACATCATAGAGGCTCTAATCTCAGCATGTATAAAATTATATTTGTAGTGCCTGCAAATTTTTATATTAGATGAGACTAAAAATTGAGACATTTCAATAGACGCAAGTAGTTTTTCCCCATTAAACGGATTAAATGAAGACTTTATCAGCATTTACCATCAAATTGTGACATATCTGAGTAGCCCAGAATATCCTGAAAACAAAACCATAAAGCATATGTGGCATATTTGATTAATGTACATGCAATGCAATAAGCCTAAAATCAAAGGGATAGGAAAAACGCTTAAAAGGATATAGGGTTCAAAGGGTTAAACAATGTCAAAATGCCTGAAAAAAAAACGTGGCAGTGTGGAGGTAGCCTGAGTCAATTTGGGAGTTATTTCGAGGTGAGTCATTTTCCCCCGCTGGACTGCTACACTGGATCTTACAGTTCCCCCATTTGCCAAATGCCACTGTAACCCCTGGTTGAGACCATCAATAAGTTACGCTAAAACATGTTATACTCTGTCTTAGGAAACAGCATTTAGCAAGCTTTGCGGTTCTAATGATTATCTAGTACATGTTTAAAAAAATCAGTTTAAACTTTACTGCCGCTCCTTTTTCCTGAGCGCTACATGCGTTCTCTGAACCATTCATAATTTTTGCGTATGCTGTTGGATTCACTCGTAGACCGTATGGTGTTGCTGTGAGAAATTTAACAAAAATGAGTGAAGAAGAGAAAAGGGGATAAAGAACTAGTAACCATAAGACACTTGTCTTCCACTTTATGGAAAAATTTTGGATTCCATAGAGGCAATATTGAGCAAAAGCAAGTGCTTTGTCGGCACTGCTTTGTGTCTGTTGGCACAATTCGCGGAAACACCACCAACTTATTTGGCAGACTGTATTAGTAGATAAGTTCTGTTTGGCTATAGTTTATTATGGGTAAACTATTCAATTCTTTTTTTTTTGTTTTTATAAATATCACAATGGTTATTGCATAAATTTCAAATATTGCATTGTGATTTTTCCCCAGTATCATTCAGCACTGTTTCCCATTTAATGCGTACAAAAGACTAGAATATCAGGATCGGTATCTGCTATTCCAACCTTGGTATTGGATCAAATCAGATTGAAAAGAACATCAGTGGTATCGCCCATCCCTAGTCTGGACCAGGGTTAGCAACCATGAATTTACGGATAGTCTGTATTAAATTCACCCTGTCCGTAAATAAATTCAACTGTCAGAAGAACCTATAAAGGATAAAAGCAGGGTGTCAGTAAAAATACAGCATGTCGGTTAAAACAGACACTCTTGTCAGTAAAATGACAAATTTAAAGTTGGCAACCCTGTGCTGGACAGTGTAACGGTACGAAAAATGAGATACTGCCCACGTCTAATCTCAGGCCAGCTGACTTTCGCGCTTCTTGCGATGGGACAATTGCATGTACATAACATGTGATGTCGGTATTAACACCGCGCATCGCCCAGCATTAGTTCAGGGTCATGGAGCACTGGATCCTGTCCCAGGAATCACAGGGTGAGGCGCAAGGGATAGGGTGCCAGTTCCTTACATCGGTGTCCTCCTAATGTAAAAACTGTGTGTATGATAGTGTGTGATAGTGGTGTACCTCAATAATGTAAAATTACAGGTTTGGACCCCCCACCCCAAAATAAGTTTACTACTGTTAAGATGCAAAATGATGGATTTGAATGAAACTCTCTTGAGATTTTCTTCTGTCCCCCGGTCAGCATAACCTACTGTCTCGTCCAGCCCCGCCCTACCGGTCTATTTCTTGTGTTTCCCACAGGCGGGGCTGCTAATCAGCCACGCCTGTAGCTCGTTGTCTTTACCTTGTGTTCCTGCCCTCTTGTTAACCAGCCACAGGTGCCCCTCATTCATTCCCATGCCTTCCAATGTATAAGAGTGCCTTAGTCCTGTGATACCATGTCAGGTCATTGTCGCCTGTCAGTGGCCGTGTGCCCTGCTGCTTGGTCTAATAAAGTCCCCACACGGGGTGATCTTAGCACTGCTCTCCTGTTGTGGACTGCGTCTCGCCATCAGCCCCGCAGTCGTGACACCTACCAAGGGAACCCCCCCTCGAATCTGGGAATTCTACCAAGGGGGACCACCCGATCTGAGTGTGCTTCCCCCCACCACCCAGTCAACAAAAGCTGCCCCCTCCCCCCCAAAAATGTATTTCTTTGTACTGATTGGAACATGCCATTAACATAAATTTAACACAGACTGTCCATGCAGGTTATAAACTGGACAATCCAGTTAATCAGACCTGGGTCAGATGATAAATGCTATTTGATAAGCTTCTACACTGATGTACATTGCATTAAAAATGTACTCAAAAAAGCCTGCACTCTGTAAAGCTTCTTAGTCATGATTACAGCAAATTTTTAAATATACCCTTCTCAGCTTTTTATGCAATATTAGTTGCTGCTAGCAAAAATAGGAAAAAGAAAAAAAGTGTTAAATAATACACTGATATTAAATTGTTTCATTGAAGCTAAAAATTACGCCATGGTAAACCAACAACAACTGTCAGCTTTCTTTGGCAAGGAAGATGCACTGATCAGAAGACAATTTCATCACACACAAAGACGTGAAAACAGAATAGGGACTGTGATTGAGATTGATTAACTATAATAAAAAGCCAAGCAAAATTAAAAAAAAAAAAAACCCTGCTCTCATTACAGCATCCAAGTTTGTGTGGAGGCTGGAGAAGACTTCTGTTGCCAGTTTTAATATACTGCACTTTCTGTCCCACGCAAAAGAAATAGCTGGTGTAGGGCTTTCTGCTTCTGCAAAGCGACATAGCCCCGAACCAAGCAGCAGCTCTCGGCTCTTGCTCAGACTCCCCATTAGCACGCACACCTCATCCCCTTTCCAGTTGGTTCAGCGATAAACACCTTCATTTAAAGCCAAGGTCCTCTTCACTGCACGGTTGCCTCAGCACTGCACATAGGGGAATAGCTTCAAAAAGACTTATGCAAGGGATACCGACGGGAACGTCTCTTTTGCCTGCCTAAGCGAGATGAACAGGTCACGCGCTGATGATCTTTAAAGTTAGCGCTTAGTTTAATACCAAGCTAGACAGCTGCAAATTTTTAAGCACATTCTTTGTTTTGAAATAATTTCTTTCACTCATAAATCATTTGTAGAATTTGATCACAATCACCATTAACACTATAATCATGGGGTGCACAGTGTATTGCACCTAGTGGCGGGTGATATCACGATAATTTATCATGACCGTTAGCATTTGGATCCATGATAAACAGTTCAGAGTTATCTCAATACATCACTTCTAAACGCTATTACAATGAAAGGATAAACCGAGGAGCGATGCCTGTCTGCTTGGAGACTACTGCAGTACTACAACAAAACATACCAATATGAAACAGTGTTTTCAGGTTTCACAACATCTCAGTGCTAAAAGAAACAAACTTTATATACCATCAAACACCTAAAAATATTGCACTCGTGTCACAGTCTGTATATGGGTTGCCTACACTGTTGAATAAACTATGTGGCAGATAAGGAAGAATTGACCCAAGTCATAACTGCTCATTTGTATGCGAAACTTTTGAAACTTTGGTATTAATAAAAAATTAAAAAGCACTTTTTCTATGATAAGTCAGTTTCTTTTATATGTACAGTATTTTACATAGCCTACCTTAATAATTAATTAAGTATTTTATTTGAACGCTACAAGCAGTGTTACTAACTGTAAGAATACAGTTACTGGTTAAGTAGTGAAATGGTTAATTATCATTACTAGATATAGTCCGGTTTGGTTGGTTTGTAAACAAAAACAATTATGATCTGTATCATGGATCATGATTCTCACCAAAAATATTTTGATATGACATTGTGGCCATATCGCCCACCCCAGGTTGCACCCTTATCTCACACTGCCAGGACTGGAGAGTTTGAAACCTGTCCCTGGTGTGTGTGTGTGTGTCTGAAGTTTGCATGCTCTCCCCATGGGTTTCCTTTGCATGCACTGGCTTCCACCTTCAATCCAAAGACCTGCAGTTAGAGGAACTGGAATCTCTAAATGGCTCACAGTGTGTATTTACGAACCCTGTGATGGACTGGCATCCAGTCCAGGGTGTCCCCCCGAGCTAAGATAGGCTCCAGGCCACCTTGGAACCCTGACCATATAAGAGATTGGAAGATGGACTGTAACCAACCAGACTACAAACACTTCATGATAAGAAAGGAATGAGGTGCCATACAATAGTTTTCCACTTATCTGGGCAGACGACTTTCACAAAATGCAATAATGATTTGAGTAGAAGTTCTAATTAATTTTGCAATAGAATAATCTAATGAGGACTCAGGTGACCAATTGCAGTTTGCAGATTGATTGATAAATGAAAATTGCAAAGATGCTGAGCACAATAACATGTTATAATTAAATCTGAATAAAATGTAAGCAAAGCAAAAAAAAGCAAACATATTATGTGGATATATTTATGGCAAACTTCAATTCTGAATTTACTAAAAATGGAAGCCAAGGAGAACTGGGAGAATACATACTTGTAGAAAATGTATTCAGCCACATGAGACTGTTTAATGTAATGTGAAGAATTTCACTAAATAAATTAGATGAGGACTTGATAAGCCCTAAACAAGGACACAGTGAGAACATGCTGCTTTTGATGTAGTGTGCTTGGAAATAAGAATGTGTCACTGGTCAGCTTGCAGGAAATAGCTATTCATTAAATGAATTAAATAAAATCACCAAAATCAATAAAAATTCGCCTATACTTATCAGACTACATCATTTTCAGCCTGAACTAGGAGACGGTTCATAAGAAATTTCGGCAGTCCACACTTCACTACAACCACTTTAAGTAACTGAAAACACCAGCCCCCATTTTTGATAAAAGTACCCCTCAGTGGCACTGTCCTGCACCCTCCAAACAGTACTTGACATCTGTCACAAGTTTATGTACCTATGACCAAAATGAAAATGTATACAATGTAGTCACTGATGTTTCACTACCACTACTATAAAAACATTTTACACTCCAGAGAATGTAAACACTCCACTCCAAAGACTTTCTTTATTTTTCCAGTGGCCTTGTCATGAACTACAGTGCTGCTATGGGAGAAAATTCTAATTCAAGCTGGTTCTGACAACAGGCAGCAGAACAAGTACTGACACAGCTTCCATTCCACACAGGATGTGAGGCAAATCCATTGTTTCTGTGGCGCAATGTCCTGAACTCCTGACAGCTGCCTCAACCTGTATCAGATGCTACACTGGCGGGGTAAGACAGGGAATTCTGCATACGGTGACTGCCCTGTGCTATACCAGGTACTAGGAGTGTCTTGCAAGTTCCAAAAGACTCCCTGTCTGGTCACTGATGCTATTTGTGTTTTCCAATTCTTCACTTCCAGCTAAATCTAAATCTGATTGTTTTAGCTGAGTCCAGAGAGCAATTCAGGGAACCTGATTCTCCTTGCTGGAGTATATGCACTAAAACATAATATTTGTATAATAGAGCTATGATTATGCTGTCAAAACATAGCTATTTTGGGAGAATATTACACTGGTTACAATGAACCATCTGAAAAACAATTTAATCAACTCTGTTGCTCAGCATATAAAAGAAAACAAACATGCAGCCTTTGACATCTTCACTTAAAAACGGACCGAGATTCTTCTTTATAATTGAAAGGCAAGACAGAAATACACAATGTGACACTGTACTAGATAAGCAACTGGAATTTGGGTGGATTGATGGATTTATATATACAATGGGCAACATGGTGGCTCAATGGGCAGCACAGTGACCTCACACTAGCAGGGTTTGAATTCTGACCTGAACCTTGTATGGGAGGAGTTTGCATGTTGTGCTAGTGCCAGTCTCCTCCAGGTACTCTAGTTTCGTGCCACCATTCAAAGACATTAACCTTGGGGGCAGTGTGTAGCTCAACGGGCTAAGCCTATGATCGGAAGGTTGCTGAGTTGAGCCAAGCTTGGCAGAACAGTCGCATGTCCGTGGGCCCTTGAGCAAGGCCCTTAGCTCCCAGTTCCATGGGTGTGGCTGCCCTTTACTGTGAAGCTTGCTCTCACCCACATATGTGTCTGTGTGCCATGGAGAACAAGATGGGGTAGGCGAAAAAAGAAATTTCTCCATGGGGACATAGTGCAGTGTCATTAGTTGCTCTGGCTTTCCTAGATTTCCCATAATGTGTGTCCTGCAATGGACTGGCATCTTGAAACAGATAACAGCGTTTACTTTAGTACAGCATCACATAACAATATTATTTTCTTACTTAAGTAAGCAAATACGTAATAATAAGTGAAAGTGCAAAAATTTGCAAAATCTCACAAACACTAAGAAATCTCTTGGAAAGTCCTACAAGAAGGTTAACAAAGAGGTGGGGTGATGTGAGACTGTGAAGGTAGGAAGGGCAGCTATACAACAATTTCTCTTAACATTACAGCATAAAAATTGGAATCACCATTTGCTATTTTCATTGAACTATAAGTAGCCATTTCACAGCTATGAGAATTTCAGGAAACGTATAAGAATGTGAATCCCACAAAGAACGTTTGACAGGTGTGATATTTGGTGAAACAGGGTAAGCAAGTCTGCAGGACTGAAGGCTCAATTCCCCACTTAAGGTGTGTTGTACAAAGGATATTAAACCAGTACAAAGGACAATTAACGACTAAACTCCCAGAAACTGCTTAGGGCTATGTTCTATGAGTAGTAGTTGGATGTTTGTGATCTGGAAATGTTGGGTTTCCAAGACATGTATTGCTTGGAAGGCCCAAACTTAATAGGTCTGGAGAGTGACTCCAGATGCAATTGGCTGAAAGAAGATGAGTAATGGGTGAGTTCATGTCAGGAGGTTGAAAACGTAGAACAGATGAAAAGAATTATTAAAGTCAAGGCACTGAGGAAAATGGGTCATGAGATGTTCTCAAAAGAGATTCATTCTGCTTAATGCTAAATAAGGAGCATTGATGATTCTATTAAAACCACAAGCATGAAGATAATTAAAATTCAGTCTTATCAATAATCAGGATAAGGCAAATGAAGGACCGTGAATCGATCTACATCATTCTCACATTACCATGGTGATGATCTGTCAACTCATAAAAACAGCGGGTGAACAGCAGGTCTCATGACACAGCCATTTACATAACCTGTGTGAATGTGCTCACCTTCCTTGCCAGTGCTGTTATCTTATTGATAGGATAAATTATAGACTGCCTGGTTTTTGGCTGACTCACAATCTCTCTCTTACTCTCCCATTCTCTATCTCGTTTTCTCCACAAGGCCTCAGCTGAGCTAAGAATACAACAGGCAGCATAACCTCACAAAGCCTTTTATAGAAAGCCATCACCAGGCCAGTACCATAAACATCATGCTGGAAAAATAGCATCATAAACCAAAACAAAGACAGAAAATGTGAGAGCACTGAAACATTATCTTATACGCCAAACTAGGTTAAATATTTTGTTTATTATTAGCAGTACCATGGTGCCAATAAGCTGACATAACCCATGTATCCACATTAATATAACTGGGTACTGTCCAAATATACACCAAAATCCGGAACTTATTTCCATATTAAAATCATTGTACAGTGTAAAACGCTGACACTGACGGTGCTGCGCGGTAACACCTAAAATGCTGAGCAATAGCAAAGGAGTGGCTGTAACTTCAACACACTTTGACTTCATAGGAATGAATAATTCATGGCACAGATTAAGGACAACATTGATCATTTCTATAAAACGTGTGAATCCCCAGATATACAATAAACAACTGCTCAAAGTGGATAATCAATATATGTATGTATAAGGTGCGTACAGTGGATTGATCTGGTCCCCGAAAGAAAATATATGTTATTATTATTAAAAGTGAAAATAAAAACCCAAAAAATAACATTAAATACTAGCAGATTACCCAGTGGCTTGGCTCACTGAGTGCAAGGGAAAAAAAAATAAAATGCAGTATTTATAAAATAAGTTTGTTAATTACCAATTTTATTTTTCAACAAATGAAGAGCATTTAGGATAACATGGAAATCAATATGAACAACATTATTAACATCAGTATCATATGAGAATATGAAGTCATATATAAGAAGCACATTGCATAGAAATATAAATTATTAAACGGTAAAACATTTTGATAAAAGATTTTGAATGACATATAAGAACCGTGTAAATTATTAAACAGTAAAACATTAACATTTAAGAAGTAAAGATACATTGAGTACTACTGCAGTGCTTTCGGGTAAACTACATTTTTTTGTTTGCCCATTAGGTGCATAAATGTATACATTTTTTGGTGTACCCACCCGAGTACAGAAAGTCCGATGTAAAAATAGCGTCCCCAAACGAAGTGATTAGTTCCCGGCACGTACACCGTTTTCATACAAAATGTAAGCGCTAGTTACGCTGTTTCCGGTCATACGCACGTAGTGTATTATAGTATGTTCTGTGGTCATACGTAATTTCCGTTTCAAACGCGAAAAGAATTTTATATATTTAGATGACAATAACATCCTTTGTGTAACTAAAAACTGTGCTGTTCAACTTCTGTGATGCTTTGTGACCTAAATGAAATTCCAGCACCATGAAACTTGGGAAAGAGTGATATTCGCTTAAACTCTGTAGCTGAGTCTTATTTGCCATCTACTCCCATGGGAGTTGGATCTTTAGTAGCTTTCAGGAATGACTGGCTCTTGGTGAGTTGTTGAACAAAACGGTACAGAAACAGGTAAGAGACTCTCGAGGTGAGTGCCTCGAGGGATCAGGAAAGAAAAATAGGTGAAAAGGAGCTGTGCACACACTCCTGGTTGTATAAAAGATGTGGGGCTGAGGAGATCCTGGCAAAAAATAAGGATAATGGAATGCAAATGGAGAAGGACATTAAATCAGGCGAATGGAGAAGTTTCTCAGGCATTGACTGCATCGTCTTGTGCAGAAACGTCTAACTGAATACATATGCAAGTATAATTAGGTTTATCAGCATAAAGATAATTAAAACGCAAACTGCACACATTTTTTGGAAAACATATTTGTATGACAACAACATAGTGCCAGTCCTATATATTAGTTAACAAAACAATATTTGGCAATTAAGATTAAGCCAGAAATCAACCAACACGTAGCACTAACACTGCACCAGCGTACCTGTGAAGTGTATGGTACAAATAACTTGAAAAGCAGTGATAGAAATTCTGGACAGGTTTAAAGTTAATCTTACTAAATGAATTAGTTACTAAAATAATGAAAATCATCAAAATAACCAACTGTATAATGTGATGGTTGGAGTTCCATTTGGGGCTGCTTTCCTGGCTGTGGACCTGGATGTTTCCCTATCATTGAGGGACTTCGAGAAACAGCCATCAGATTTGTATCAACATATACAATAATCCCTCGCTATATTGCGCTTCGACTTTTGCGGCTTCACTCTATCGCGGATTTTATATGCAAGCATATCTAAATATATATCATGGATTTTTCGCTGGTTCGCAAATTTTTCTGCGGACAATGGGTCTTTTTATTTCTGGTACATGCTGCCTCAGTTGGTTTGCCCTGTTGATTTCATACACAGGACGCTATTGGCGGATGG
>JAAGVU020000040.1:26087841-26099263 GCA_011763525.2 Mormyrus iriodes
CACACATACACACACACGCACATATATATATATACATATATGTATGTATATATATATATATATATATATATATATATGTGTGTGTGTGTATGTATACATATATGTATGGATGGATAATGATAACTATAATACCATGCTTACTACTGATGAGGGTTTGAAAGTGTTAAATATGTCTTGTCGAATGAAGTTATATATTTTTTTATACTTAAGACAGTTGTGTTAATTGTTTATGTTTTCTTCTTATGTAAAATGCATACATGCTATTACCCCAGATATATTAACGTTTATTTTAAAATCTCATCTTGGTAATGCATACTGAACCTGCAACATAAAAGCGTAAAATATTATAATAATATAATATTACAAGTGAAGGGTAGAACTGTAGTGCCTTACACCTCCAGTATTGAGAGTTCCATTCCTACCTATGGCATTGTGTGTGTGTGTGTGTCTGTGTGTCTGTGTGTCTGTGTGTGTGTGTGTTGTTTTCACCATGCATTATATATCAGATAGTTTTATTGAAAGCGTGTAAGGTATCACTTATTCGTACTACTAAATACTAACTGAAGTCAAAATTACATTAGTAATATATTTGATATCAGTGTTCTTATTCAAGCAATATATGTGAAGTACTCTTCTCAAGAATACAACGGCAAGATCGTTTCTTTATCCTGAACCTGTAGTTCCCTGGTTAGAAGTCCATTTCAACGACAATTCTTTTTTTAACCTCCAAATAATTCGCTCACAGTATGATTTGCCGTACAAGACTTTGAATCTCCATCAATTTGCCTTTATTTTCTGGATTTATTTAAAAACAATCAAGAGTGAAAAAGGGCTGTTAGGTTTCATTGTCTTAACATTTGCATCATGTTATAATAAAACCTCTCGCACGGCTTAAGTACTATGTTAATGTATCAAGTTAAACATTCACAATTCCTTCACGTTGGTTCTTTAAGATAATTTATTTTCTACGGACTGTAATAGTAAATTGTTACGCTAAAAGCTAATGCTCTTCTATTGTTACTGTGTTTCAGGGGAAAAACAGAAAATAAGGTTATTTAACTGTCATCCACGTATAGGATTGAACTTTTGTATCATTCTTTTACATCCTGTAGAGGGCAGTCCTGTCAAACTAACACGTGTCTCATGTTGGACGCTTCAAGTTCTTTGAGTGTAGTTGTAGTCAGTTTTAATCCTATAGTTTGAACAAATCTTACAAATCGTACTTTGGGAACCTAGTCAAGCATATTGTTACAACCCAACAGATAGAAGGTTTTAATGTCAAGACTAGTTCTCCCGATGAGAAAATAATATCGTTCTAAAAATAGTTACAAGCCATTATAACAGTCTTTTAAAACGATATACCCCGATTCTCCACGGATCCCCCACTTCGGGTTATAGGAAATAAAAGTGGTTTGTTTTTACTGAATTTTATCTGGGCGTCGTAATCAATTATATTATAATAATGATAAAAATAAGATTGATATTTTGTAATTTAAGCTTAAACGTATGCGTGGGGTTGTAGGTTATATATCACGAAATCGCTGTTAATCCTCAGTTTCAGTTCCGTATGTGTTTGCTCTGTTGCCCTCAGGCGTGATTATTATACACCTGGGAATGGGAGCTTGTCATGGCTCAGTTCCCAACCCAACCCTGCTTTTCCTGTGTCACATTACTCCGGTGATGGAGAGTAGCAGGTGAAGCTGTGATATTCGACCTTTGATGAATGACTTGTTTACTTCAGAATGGCCTAATTGTAAACGAATACGGTTTTATCTGTTTTGTTGCGTCTCTGGGTGAGCCATTGCTAATATTCTGTATTATTTGGAAAGACCGATCTTGCCAGTCAGTTCCCAGCAAGGTTAATGCGAGCTCGTATTAGTAAACTTATTTTAGTCGACTAACCATTACAATCACATTACATCATTTCTCGACAATATTTCATCATCGGGCCAGGGAATTTAAACGCATCTTGGATAGACCACGGTATTAATTCTGGAAAATAGAAAAGTGTGGGTTTGTGTTGTACGTTTTTGTTGTATATACAAATAACAAAGCATGTCACTGAAAACAAATAGGCCATTGTTTTCCTGATCGTGTACTTCAGTTCGAGACTGATGCCATTTCTGACGTCAAAAGAGTACTTGTTGGGGCGAGAAATGGATTAAATTAAGTCCCTAGAGTGCTCTTCAGAGTCTCATACTAGTGGTGCAATGAACCAGGGATCCGTTTGTGCATTGTATTTTTTTCCATAAAAACATATTACTCTCATTAAGTACTAGCAATTTCATAACTAGTCACAGCTTTGACTGATTGGTCTTATCAAAATAGGTGACAATTTCAATGGCACTTTTGACAAGGTTGTTGTCAATCAGTCTGAGAGAAAGGTAACACTAGTATTCTTTTGGGCAAGTTTCGTAACTACGTCTAACAACTAGATATCCACCTTGGTTCAATAGCTCATGGAAATATTGTAAAGCATGCAGTTCCGTGAATGTTGTGGTCGCTTGGTGGTTTAATAATTGCATCAAATCGTTGACTGAAATACCTGTATTTAAGTTTTTGTTTGGGTTATTAACATAGATGGGCATGGAGACCCAGCGATAGTTCTCAAGTTCTAAATGCCCCATTGGGGTTGGGGAATACCGGGGTCTATTTCGGGAGTGAGCTGACTCAGGCGGCCAGCCTCCAGCTTGGAATGACCCTAAACTGGAGCAGCACTCCGGAAGACTAAAAAAATACAAAAAAAATACATAAAGACAAATAATAATAAATAAAAAAAATAAAACTGAAAATGGATTCTAGTAAACGGGAGCAAAGTGACCCCGAGTATTCCCTTGGAGTCTTAGAGGGTGACCCCACGGAGGCAGGCACGCTCGATGATGACGACGAAGACATTGAAGAGCTCCGAAACAGGTAGGCGTCTGAGCACACGTAACGTTAGTTTGCAGCCTGGGGACTACGCCCTTAAAGTATATCATTTGACTAAAAGACCCTGGGTCTGTCCGATCTGCTTGGAAACCAACATTAAAACTATAATGTAAAAAACTTTTATAAACGACTACTATTTCAAAAGCTATAGCGGAAAAAAAAGATAAAACCTTTGATGGTGTGGCTATTTATAAGAAGCGCGTGATGTCAGTTGCCTTCAAAATTTATGCATTATTCAGTCTTTTAAAAATGAAATAACTGTATACACTAATCCATAGTGACCTGGAGGGTGCCCCCTGTCGATCTCCAATTGGTGTATGTGTTAAAAAAAAAAAAAGGAGATACACATTCTTAAGAAAAGACTGATTTGAAGTTACAGTTTGTCGTAGTAATATGTAATATTGTATGTAAATAGTAGCATTTAAAGGACTGTCACTTGAAGGGTTAATGTTTTATTCCTTTCGCTGTCTATTAATGTTAGTAGAATAAAATGCACTGTGGTCACTGCAATGGCACGCAGCAGGACTTTGTTCTGAGTAACTTAATTCAACAATTCATTAAGCCACAATGTTGCAAGGGCTACTTTACTGTGAAAAGAGTATGATCCTTCTGACTCCAGTTCTACAGCTGATGTGATATTCCACACCTCACCACCGATCACTGCAGTATACTTATTGGAAGTTGCTCATGAAAGAGTATTGAGCTTTATGTTGTTTTTGTATTGAGCATAAAATATCTTTTTAAGTATGTAATTGCATCAAATGACTACTGATATATGATGTGTAATAATATATGGTGTATATATTATGGTATCATGTTAATGTTATGTAGTAAGTTAAACAATTAAACTGTAGTTAAGCTGGGCAGAAGCAGTGTTGCTTCACCTGTTCAGAGTTTGGGGTTTAAATCCCACCCCCACTGTGTATCTGTAGAGTTTGCATTTTCCATACTTTGTCCCCAGAAGGCCAGTTTCCTTATGCTTCAAAGACATGCATACAGGCTGACTGACTGGCATCTCTGCATTACACATTGTTTGGGAGTGTATGTGTGTTTGTGCTCTGTGATGAATGGGCATCCCATACAGGGTGTACTCCTGCCTTATGGCCTGGGCTGTCTGGGATACAATCCAAGCTCCGCTGTGAAATTGTAATGGATAAGCAGACGGATGGATGTAACTAATTTAATGTTGATTGCTTGATAAATGGAAAAACGTGCCAGTATAATTTGTAATATTAAAGCAGCTGAGGCTGACTTGCTCTTTGTTCCCACTTTTTTCAGTTTAAAGAACATAGTGCAGGACCAAACAGTGAAGCCCAAGCTTCAGTGTCTCATGGTGGACCCTTCCTTCTCGATGGTGACGGTGCAGAGTGAGGACAGCGGAATTGTGTGGGAAACTGTGTCTAGCCGCTGCTCGACTCCATGGGCCTCAGAGGGCAGTACCACCTCAGAGACATACAGTCTGGAGGGCTCAGCTGCTCCAGGCAAAATAGTTATTATCATGGATGAGGATAAAATTGTGAGGAAGAGGAAGAAAAGAACTGGAGGGAAGCTGGGAGAGAGACTGAAAAGACCATCATCTAGAAATTTCCCAGGGGGGAATGAAAGACCATTCATGACTGAGGTCTCTGTCCCTAACATAAGACCTGAAGGTGCAGATGAAAATGGAGAGCCCAAAGAAGATAAAGAACAGCGGTTATTTAATTTAGTTTCTGAGGGTTATGAGATACTAAACATTATAGTTCCCACAAAACTTGCTACAGTGGATGAAGAAGAAAGCTCTGAGATGTCCGATAATTTGTCTTATTTGGAGAACACGCCAATGATAAAATCAAAACCGATATGTGGTGAGATGGAGTTAACAGAAACCATTAAAGCAATTGTTGAAATACCAGATGAGGAGGAGAAGACAGAACAGGTCAAAATAGAGAATGTGCCAACTGTTGAACCTGAGACATCTCAGAATTTAGTCGATAAAGAAGTCAAGAAGGATGGGACAGGTGATATGGATTATTTTGAAAAGTTTACATTATTGGATGTGCAGTTGTCAGATGAGCTTCCTACTGGGACTGTGGAGCATATGTTAGTAAAGAATGCTCAAGGAACTGGCCAACTGGAAAATCAAGAAAAAATTATGAGCGATGGTTCAACATCTGAATTCATTATCATTGGAGATGCTGAAATAGCGAGCGAGCATCTCGATGAGATTTTTAATAAAAGTGAAGGCCATGATCAGAAAAGTGATTCAGATTTCAGTAAATATGAGGAAAGAGAGGAAGATGAGCAATTGGGGAGTCAGGGAGGACCACTGAGCACAACTTTGAAAGAAAGTGGTTCAGCCTTATTTGGTAGCCAAGAAACTATTCTCACGCCTATATTTCTATCTGAGGGACCACCAAAAATTATTGATCCCATACTTTTGGAGGAACCTGCAGCCATGTCGTTTCTCTACACTGACCTATATGAAGAAGCAGTAGGATACAGGAGAAAAGATGATGAGTCCTCTGATGTGGAGAGCGTTGTCTCTGAGAAGGCATTTCAGAGAAGACACTCTGACTCTGATGATGCAAGTGGGTATTTGGAAAAGTTCATTTTGAAAGATGAGACACCTGTCATGGAAAGTGAAGCTATAGAACAAGATCAGAATGAAGATGGATTACGAATGTGGTCTCAGAACAAATTCAAGCTCATGGAGTGTCTGACACGGGTGGAAGAAGAAAAAGACACAAAGACAGAAGATATCAGTAGAGAAACAACACGGAGTATAATAAATGAAAAAAGAGAAGAAATAGTTGCAAAATCAGTAAGTAAAAATGATGACTTGGCGTTCCTGGATACCGCCCCTGAAGATGAGGCATCTTCAAAGGTCAGAATGTGTTCAGATTTGTCTAAATCTCATTTAGAAGCAGAGGGAATAGCATTACGAAACAAGGTAGAGAGCACAGCTGTTGCAGTTAAGGAAAATGTTGATGTCAGACCAAAAGAATTAGTTGGGGAAGTAGTCATTGGTGGACGAAGTGTGAAAGATAAGGTGGAAGAACCAGTCACTTCTCCAAAGCCTAAAACTCTGAGCAAGGGAACAGTCAGTGTCACTGAAGATATCACAGGGAAAACCAAAGAAATCATTGCTGATCATAAAAATAAACACATTGTCACAGAGAGTAAAGTTTTGCAAAGTAAAACAGAAAGCATCTGTCCAGAACCAAAAACCACATCTTCAGAAACGGTGAAAAGTCATGACGAATCGCCTGATAAAACTGAACAAACAATTATAGTCCCAACACCTGAAGTTGAAGCAAAGGAAAATTTCAATATGAACGAAAAATTTAAAAGTAAGCTTGAAGACACAGTTGTACCTCAGAAGCCTAAAAGTAAAGGCCGGGAATTAATCCCTGATAGTGAAGTATCTCAAAAAATATCCACTGCACATAAACTTTCTGAGACTAAAAATGAAACAGCTGTTGGTTTTAAGGAGCCTGAATGCAAAAACAAGGTCATTGAAAGTGAGATACCGAAAGATGACTATGAAAAAAGCACAGAGAGTATGAAAAGCCAGACTGAGCAAATGAACCGTGATTTTTCAGATAACATAAAGAAACTGCCCACTCAGAAATCAACAGAAAGAGATCTGCCCTTGGAGGAAGTCTCAGAGAAAAAAACAAACTCCATTTATGAAATGAAATCGCAAGTTCCACAAGTCCCTGAGTTAATTAAAGAACCCAAGATGATGAATTTGCAGGAAGATGAGAGTGGGAGAGAGACTGAAGATACTGTGGTGACAGAGACAATACCTAAGATCCAAGATGATTCTATAAAAGTGAACAAGACTCTTAAAGACTGGGACAGTAGTGCTATTCAGTTGATTAGGGAATTCCAAAAGGTCCCAAAGAGAGAAGGCCAGTTACTGAGACTCTCACCTTTGATACCTGCTGAAATAGAGGAAGAAAATAAAGAAGAACAGGAGGAACCAAATGTGGCAGTAAGAGGAGAAGGTTTATATTCTCCACTCAGGAGTTTTCCACCAGAGGTAAACCTCTCTCAGTATGAGAAGGTGGCAGATCACGGTGAGGACATTGCTGAGGAGTTGGGCTATGAGATGATTACTCAGCAAGAGGCAAGAGATTCAGAGCTCAATGAATCTTGGGAGGAGAGGAAACACCATATGAATGGTCTTGGTTACACAGGACCGCATCTCCCCACTGATGACCTGTTGGAAGATGAGTATGAAATGATTGAATCATTGGATGAATTGGAACAAGCAGAACGCGATTTCAAAGCACATCCCATGGATACCTTCTGCTTAATCTGCCAGTGCCCAATTTTAGCTGTGGACAAGCCCTTTGGTGAACATAAAGATCATGAGGTGTCAACATTGGATGAGGCCTTTGATCAGATTAGGGTAAGAGTTGTCAGTTTTCTTTTCAAAATACAGGACTTCAGAAGAGTAGTATTGTAGCTGTTATTTTTAAATTAATCTTCTTGTTTTAATTAATAACAATGTCTAATTTATTTGGATTATTTTCCTTAAGTAAGTGTATGTAACTAAAGTTTATTTATATAGCACTTTTCACAGACACATAAAATGCTTTATATTTTAAAACCAATACATATATAAATTCAAAACTAAAACCAATAAAATAATAAAACACAGGGACAAAGGTATGCATAAAAACGAACAAAACATAATATTCTAGTCAAAGGTCTGTCTAAACAAATAAGTTTTTAACAGGTATTTAAAACTGTCAACCAAGTCCACAGATTGCAGGCCCAGTGGATGAACGTTCCAGAGTCTGGGTGCATTAGCCTCAAAGGCTCAGTCACCCTGGGTCTTTAAGCGAGTGCGTGGGATGGAAAAGAGTCCCTGACCAAAGGGCCTACAGGGCTGATTCGCTGTGAATGGGTGAAGAAGTTCCACAGTATATTCAGGAGCCTGGCAATACAGGGCTCCATATTTAAAAAAACAGTGCATAATGTGTTCAATGAATGTTATAGTCGGGAATAACAATGTTAAATGTAAATAAAAAAAAAAAGTCCTGCAGGGATGAGCAGCAATGTGGTCCCAGTCCCAGTGCTGCTCAGTTTGGCTGGAGGCAGGATAATAAATTACTGATATATTTGTATTAATATAATTCCTAAATTTATAGTCTCACTGGGTCCCTCCAACCATCCCCCTCTGATAGGTGCTCTATTCTCTGCTGCAATAGTGTCATCATCATAAAGAATTGTCAAACCCACCTATGATGCAGTGTACACGGCAGACTAAAATGTCAGTCAAGCCGTTTTCACCTAAAACAGCATCAGCGTGACATGATAGTGCATCTTGGGTACACAATTCCATGTGGGTGGGTTTGGCATCTGTGTGCCACATACCTCAACTCCCACTCAACACTTGGATCAATAAAGAGACGCTATAGGATCCTTCTGTCAGCACTGGATCATTTCTTCAGGAGCATTACAATCTTATGCCAAACCAAACCAAAATGCGGGCTTGCTTTGGTACACGTTTTTCCCACTTAAAATTTTCTTTACTTGTCTCATTAGGTAATATAGAAAGAGGAAGGAGCATTCCTATGTTGCATGCATTTGTATAAACAAGCAGTTAATGAAAGAAAATGTAATTAATGTTAAATTTATAAATAAAAACTATGATGATATTGTAGAGGACTAAACACATTACATAATGCATGGTACATAAAAAATTATTGAAATGATAAGATATGAGAATGTGATGTTCCATGAACTAGCCATAATTTAAACAGAGTGGTTAGAAGGTGTCTGTCAGTGTTAGTCTTTTTAGTCCTGCACCATTTACATAAGCCTTGCTTTTTTAACGTGGCAGATGGCGGAGGGTTGTCGAATGGTACGTCAGCTATGCCTGTCCACAAAGTTATCCCTGTGCCTCACTCATTGGTATGACCCAGCTTGAAATTAGGGTAGCTGAGTGACCAAGGCAGCATGTGCCCTCTGATCTAAAGGGTTTAAAAATACCCAGGGCGAGCTCATACCAACTGGGCTCAAAATGGTACCGCGCACTTTGTTGACTGTTTAGATTCTGATATTGACCCCTAATCTCTGGCCTCTGATGGTTTTGTCCCTGGCCCAGTGCTAACACCCTGGAACTGAAGACATTTCATACAGCACTCTCACGGTACATTTGAAGGATGCAGAGGTGCTACACTGGCATGCAGTAGTAATTTGACATGTCTTCCTGCACTTACTTGCAACGTACAACTGTTTGAGTGGATTCTGTTTGGCAATTCAGACCTTATTATAGTAACCTCAGACGACAATGGCTGATTTTTTTTCCAGAGTAAACTTGGTGAGTGGATTTCTGTGTTACAAGAACGATCGGAAAAGATTGAGGATATGGTCTCAGAGCTAGAGCTGGCATACAATACAGTAGAAGTAAGTGTTTTAATTATTTGTTAATGATTTACAGTAATTGCATCATCATGATGCATTTATTAAACATTAAGTGCACCTTCATAATGCATTCATAGAACATTCATAAACAACATGTAAGTATACCTTAACAGCTTTAATATACATTAATAACAAACATATAATATTAAACATAATAATCATGTAATCATATAATTTTATTAATGTACATTAAAGCTGTTAAGGTATACTTACATGCTGCATATGAATGTTCTATGAATGTCCTTATAAAGACATTATAAAGGTGCAATTAATGTAAAATGTTACCAGATATTCTTATGTTTCCAATCCAGGATCTCTTACAGGAAGCTAGATACATTTTTCTCATGTGATTGTTGGCAAATAATTGTGCTTTTCCCCCTGTGGCTTGCAGGAACATTTTAAAACATGTGAACAGTTCCTGGATGAACAAAATAAAGGAATGATGAAGCTGGTGATGGACCAGTACAGTGAAATGTCCCAGAGTATAGAGGAGGAGAAAAAGGTCAAGCTAGAGCAGCTTTATGACCAGATTGTCGGGTTCCAGGAGAAAATTGATTTGGCAAAGGAAGCACTGAAAAAGACTGCTAATGAAGTTGAGGAGCCTGATGAACTTGCCTTTGTCTCTGTAAGTCAGAAACAGCATCTTAGGAGACTGAAACTTTAACATAGTTTAGTCGAATCGGGACGTTTCCAAGAATAGGTGGGTTAGCTAATGCAGCATTAAGACCTTTTCACACCCAGTCCAATTTTTTCATATGCAAAAACTGAGTGACATTATTCTGTGAAGACTTTCTTACTAGGTCTGACCAAATCACGTCGTCATGATCCGTCATTTTTTGTTCGGAGAGAGCTCGATTTCTGCAGTTCTTGGATGCGTTGTAAAAATGAATGACCGATAGGATGCCAGTTTTTACACATGTGATCAGTTTCTTTTTATTATGACTAGGAAGAAAAACATTCATTTGGTTTACAACACAAGTCTGTAATAATAGGCGATACCATTTTTTTTTTCATCCGACTGATTTGATCCAAGGTTGGTATTGCAGATATCAATATTCAGTACATGTTCAACCCTCCCAATAAATAATGAACAAACTATGGGTGGCCCTGCCCAATAGTAGGTCATGTTCTGTCCCTTATAATAGTTAAAATATTTAACTTACAAAGTAAAAAATTTGTATATTTTAAAATTAGAAAAAGAATTGATTCTCAAAATAAAAACATTCATATCGAAGGCAGAATCTGTACTAGTCTGTCTTATCTGATGACAAGGGTCATGATAAGGTTTTCCAGTCCATTCAATAAGATATCAGTAGCTTTTTGGGGAATAGAAAAAATTCTTGTAGCTTTATAATGTGTTAATATTAATTTGCATATATTCTGATGATAACGTGAGTGCTTTTTCTGCACAAATATACACTTGCTACCCAGACAAATTGCTTTAAACTACATTATCAACGTCAACGCATTAACGCTTTAACGCTTGTGATTAATCTGGAAACATTTATGCGCTATTTTGTTTTTAATGCAAATGAATCCATTAGAGTCAGCGATCCTTCCCATGGGATAAAACAGAAATCTTGCCAAACCGTCTAAAAAAACTCTGCGAGTTTTTATCTCAGACATATAAAACCTCAAGAAACCTTGAACAGTCTACTTTTGAGATATATATGGGTAGAAACTAAATATATTTTTAGAGCTCTGTATGGAGAATATAAACATCAAGAGTCACTGACTCCAGTGTCTGAGTCATGAAGCATCTGAACTCCCACCCAATTGCAAATAGTGCTATTCATATGACAATGATAAGATAATTACACAGTTGTTATTGGGTCAGGAAAACACGTGAAAACTCCCATGAACAAGTGCGCATGTCTGGGTCCTGTTTACGCTGACTAAGGAGCTTCAGCCTTTTATTTTGTGATGTGAGAGAATTTTCACTGAGGAAATACGATAAATATGCATCTCTTCAATTCATGGAGAGCTGCGAATTTGGTAAAGCAGTAACTTTGTAAATTACAGAATGCAATTGTTTTCTAATTTTGATTGCTACTGTAAAGCTTGTCTTTAAAAA
>JAAGVU020000040.1:26099363-26145129 GCA_011763525.2 Mormyrus iriodes
TATATGCACAAATTGCTGGTAACTAGGTTGTTCTTTTTGCATTTTTCACTACCTCGATGGGACTTTTTTACAAGTATAAGACTACAAAGAAATCATTTTAATAAAATTATTTACATATTTTTACTTAACATTTAACTTATGTTTCTCAAAATACATTCCATAAAATAAATTGAGTATGGATTGTATTTGATGAAAATAAGAATTTTATGTAAAATATTAACTAAAAACACTTGTATAATTCACAAAGGATGCAACTTACGTGTTCTCTGTTCATTCAAAAACGCGTTCAAAAACAAAATTGAAAAATAAAAGCCGAGCGGGAAAACGTTTCCCAAACGCATAGTTGACTTACACATTTGGAACCATGCAACTGAATGGTTTCAACTATCAAAATAAAGATGTTATTTTAAAATATGCGTGATTCCTCTTCCCAGTTTCTCATGCATTTTTGTTCCAAGACCACACATGCATTTGTTTCATCTTCCAAAAAATACAAGCAAATAGTCTACTACCATTTTAAACTTGTGATTAATCATGATTAATCGCAGCCTATTATTGTGATTAACTGGATAAATGTTTTAATCGACTGACACCGCTAATGTGTGTATGTATAATACACACACACACACACACACACACACACAGTTTTAGGTGCATATCTCCTGAAATGTACTGTTCAGTGTGTGATAACATCGCCTGCTTAAAATATGTTATTTAAAGCCAGTAGGTAGATGTGTGGTGTCTTGGAGGTAGAATGGCTGTGATAAAAGTTTGAACTTTAGAGTCATTGTGGGTATTACAGAAGTAGGGAGTTTGTGAGGGTTTTCACGCATAGAATGTTACATTTATATAGTGCTTTTCAAGACACCCAAAGCTCTTTATAGAAGCAGCGGGGAGCCACTTCACCCGCCATCACTGTGTAGCCCCCACCTCAATGATGTAACAGCAGCCATTCTGCACCAGTATGCTTATCACACAGTAGCTAAGATGGTGAGGCAGGAGGGGAGAATTTACCAGTTAGATATTCGGGATGATTAGGACGCCAGATTTGATACAGCCACAGTGGGCAATTTCAGTCAGGATGTCAAGGTAGCACTCCTACTGTTTTGAAAGATGCCCAGGAATTTTTGATGGCTTCAGATTTTCAGGACTTCTGTTTTACATCTCAGCCGAAGTACGGCACCTTTTTTTTTACAGCACAGTGTCCCTGTCACTGTGCTGGGGCATTACATAGACCACAGGATGGGCTAACCTGTTGGCCACACCAACACCTCTTCCAGCAGCAACCCAGCTTTGCTAGCTGGTCTCCCATTCAAGTACTGGTCAGACGCAAACCCACTTAGCTTCAGATGGATTACCTAGTCTGAACTCAATATCCATACACTACAGGTAATCTCCAGGTATTGAACGAGATCTGTTGCCTAAGTCTGTCTTGTTTCTTGCAAATGTATGATCTACGTTGTCCTGTCCTGTACAGCTTGCCAACAAAGCCAAAATGATCATTTTATTTAAATATTTTTTGTTTTCTTTTCTGTTCTCCCCACAGTCATCTGCAGACATTAATGAGAGGTAACTAAATGATATTTGCTTTGATTTCCTGTTCAGTATTTCAGATGTTGATAGATTCAGATCCACTTAACTCTGGCATAGATATTATCAACATGTATATCTTACTTCCCCTGGTTGCTGTTGCTGCTGCTACAGTATTGTTTGTCGACCTGAAATTTTAACAGTGCATGCCATTTGTAATAATGGAATTTGTATTAAATTAGTCACTAATAAACCCTGAGTCCAGTTTATTAACTGTACTTTGTGATTAAAATAATTTCTTGAAAATTGATAAACATTTTGTACTTGCTTGAAAATGTTCATTTTTTTACTGATTAAAAAATAATTGCAGGAATGTAGCTTAAATTTCTTGATGAATTTACATGACACTTGATGCAGACGTATGCATTTATTTAATGGCATGAAGATATCCCTTTACTGTAAAGCTGTATCTGTCCATGAGAGGCTAGTGTATAGCAGTCCTCTAAGGATTCATAGGTTATTGAAACACTGTGCGAAAGGATGATGTTGTCTGTGTTGACAGGCTGACCTCAGCCTTGGAGTCCTCCTTGTCTCTTGAACTTACCCCCAGTGCTTTCCCTATGTTTGAGGACTATTCTAAGAATGCTTCTGGGTGTAGGCGCAAGGAGCTTGAAGGCATCGCAAGTACGTTAGCAATATGCATGTCCATAAAATGAAATTAAACAATAACAAGCTTCTATGATTTATCATATATAGATATATCCTTAACTCCAGCCTAATACCTAGGAATTTGGATGAAGTTGTTGATTCTTGCCAGAATCATAGGGATGTGGATCTTTAATGTTTTAACCCTTGGTCTCTTGTTATGTGTTATTTTAACTATAAATATCAGAGAATTCTCCTTCTCAGTCTTTGAAACTAAATGGATTAGTTTGTATAAATAACTAAAACTGTCTAAAAACGATTTCATTTTTGTGACAATAGGACTAACATTTATTTCTTTGTCTATAATTGAGTATTTGGAATATTTTACCATGTCCGTCCTTTGTTCTGTTTTTACAAAAATCCAGGAAAATATTGGGTTGTATAAATGTCAGTAGCACTGCTGAAAGCTTTCTGCAGGTTGATAAGTCTGTTTGCCTCCCCCCCCCCAGTTCCTCAGAAGCCCCACCTGCAACCACAAGAAGCAAACTCTGCCACAAGTACCTCTGTCACAGTCTACTGGAAAGTCAATGAAGGGGATGTCATTGACTGCTTCCAGGTCTACTGCATGGAGGAGCCCCAAGGAGGTACTTATTTTCACATTTTACGCAACTTACTGTCAGGTCAGTTCCCTGTTGGGAAATAACTGTCCAGCAGTCACTTCTGGTAGAGTTCTTTTTCCCTACATAGTCCCCAGGGATACATGTGATACATCTGAATTGTGACAAATGTAATAAAAACACAAGAAAAATATTGGTACTGTTGTATTGCCTATCACTGCAGGACAATTCATACATTTATGTGGTCTCTTAATCACCCAAATGTCCTTACAGACCCTTGGCATAAACAAAGGCAAACACATAAATTTAATGTTGAATTGCTAGTTTTTTAATGTGATAAGTGTAATATATTTTTATATGTGTATATATAATTTAAAGCTATTTGTGTTGGGTGAGTTGGGGCGCTGTGGTGCTGCAGATGCTACCATTGTTTCCTCACACTTCTGGTACCTGCATTCAAGTCAGTACCATGGCTCTGTGTTTGCATGGTCTCGCCATGTCTTTGTGGGCTTTCTTTCGGGTACTCTGGTTTCCTGCCGCAGTCCAAAAACACGCCGAGGTTATTTGGAGTTCTCAAATTTCTCATAGGTGTGCATGTGTGTGTGAATGGTGTGTGCATGTGCCTTGTGATGGGATGGTGAACCCATCCTGAGTTATTCCATGCTTTGTACCCATAGGCTCCGGACCCCCTGTGACCCAGAATCTGATAAGTGGGTACAGAAAATGGATTGGTGTTGTCTGAGTTATATTTAGGAAGCAGAATCAGAAAATTAAGTTTAAAATTGAATAGAACAAATTATTACTAGTTTATATTGCTTAGGCGGTTTTGGAGTCTTCTGTCACTATGAGGGTAACAGAAGGAAAGCGGACCTGATCAAGGGAGGAATGGACCATGCCATTATTAGATGTAGACGTTGATTGCTTCTTGTTGATGTGTGACTTTGACCTCAGCTGTAACAGAAGAGTATCGCGTAACAGTGAAAGAGAGCTACTGCTCCCTGGAGGACTTGGACCCTGATAAGAGTTACAAGGTCTGGGTCATGGTTATCAATTACACAGGCTGCAGCCTGCCCAGCGAGAAGCTCTCCTTCAGAACCGGTCAGTGCACAATTTCTCTTTATATCTTATTCATTTCTAATCAAAATCACATCCTGATTTATTAACTTGCTCGGTAAACTATATTGAACATAGTTCTGAGAAAAATAAAAATGTTGACGCTTTATTTGCTTCAATTATATGTTGTCATCAACTACCCACCTGATATAATTACATTGCCCTGTTTGCTCATTTGAAATCTTAAAGCTAAATTTGGTGAAACAAAAGAACAATTATTGTGGAACTGTTTTTGTACTTAAAAATGTTAAATCAAGTAGAGTGGGACACGAGCAACTCAGAAATCAGATTAGTGCTTCACAGTGTAGTGTGATACTCTGATAAGCAGCACACTTTTTCATTTTATTGAAATTGTTCACATTTGTGCCACATTTTTGTTAAAGAAAAGATCAAAAAAGATCAAACAAATGTTATGATTACAAGAGGTATGCATACAGAAGTACAGAGTTCAGGGATGGTTGTACATCATTCTATAGAAAGCAAATTATACTGATATTTTTATTTGTTGAATCAGAAAAAATAATGCAGTAGTTTTTCTTTATCAGTTAAGTAGGGTATGCAGAAATATATGTTGATCAATCAGTTCACTCCAAGATACTTTGCACTTTGCTTTATAATGAATGTACCTACTGTAGCTCATAGCAATGCAGCATTGAGTTTCTTTATAAATGCTTCTGTAACCTGAGCGAGTGTCCGTCCCATGCTGCAGCCCCCTCCGTGCCAGTCATTGACACAGAGCGCTGCACAGTGTGCTGGGACTCAGCCATCATCCGCTGGAGCCCAGGCCACCCAGAGACTGCAGAGAGCTTCACGCTAGAGTACTGCCGCCAGTATGCCTGTGAGGGGGAGGGCCTCAGGTGGGCGGGGCTCTCTACCTGTACACACTCACCCGGCATGACCACACAGTGCGCGGGATGTGAAACAAACACACAAACATGAGCGAAACAAATGTGTACAAAGGTTACTCTGAGAACAGCACCTTGCAGGTTCATGCCTACAGCCCATATTTTTATGCTAAATATAACTGTATGTCTTTCATCCGTCAAACAAATGTTATTTTTTGGAATTTGAACATTTATTTCTCCTTTTCTCTTCAAGTCCCAGTCTCATAGGCAAAAATACCAACATATGAAAAACACACAAAAAGTATTACATCCTCACTGAGAATGTAGATTTTTCCCTATCATTGTTCACTTTCTATTACATCTCTTCAGTTCATCTTATAGTTATTCATCATCATTTCCAGCATGGTACCTTAAAGCCAAATAACTCTAAATCGAGCATTTTATTAGTAATATTATCATTATTCTGTTGCTCCACTCTATCTTCTTCAGATACCTTTTGCTGTTATTTTAACCTACCTCCTATAACAGGTTAGATCCTGTGTTTTCTTTTTATGCATTTCACAAATCTTTCTTCCCTGCGTGATATTTCGTTAAATGCCATGTTTACAAAATTTCTCCCTAGCTTGACAGTAAAGGATTGGATTACAGCATAGCCTGTGGCTTGCCAGATTTTATAATAAACTCCATGTTCTCTTTTGAAGGTCCATCTCTGGCATAAGACACTGTGAGCAGAAAGTGCTCCTGCAGCCAAATGAAAGCTACCTGTTCTACATAAAGGCAGTGAACACTGCTGGAGCCAGTGACCAGAGTGAGGCCACCCTCATCTCCACTAGAGGTAAACCTCTACGGCCAGCCCCACTGGCTCACTAAATGAACCAATGAGTTCTAGGTCTGGCGTTAAGTGTTCAAGCTGTTCATTGACCAGGTATTTATTTATTTCTGTGCTCCTCACATCAGTGCCCATTTTTTGTGCTTTACAATATCCAGTAAGATTTTTCATGACATCATTCCATCATAGCTACTGCACAGTGCAGCTGCACCCTAGAACCAAAGTCGATGCCCTGATTTATAGCACTTGTTTCATGCTTTTTCCACATGCATAACAAGGATCTAGTGGTACCATAACAAATACACACGTTAAAGTTAGCAAATGCATTACCATCGTTGCAGTTTGCGTCACGTAATACATCAGAAACAGCACATTAGAAGTGAATACAGAGAAGATGGAGGAGGAATTGAAGCAAATCAAAACATTTAAGTTGCATCCTTTAGAGGAGAAACTTGTGGGGTCCGCTGGCTGGCTCATGTACGTAAAATATTTCACATCACATTTTGCAGTCAAAATCTATGCTGCAGAATTTCAAACTCTGGATAGGTGCAAATAGACCAATTTGTAAGGGAATGGAAATAGTTACGTGTTGATTATTTTAGTTCTGCAACAATAAAATTTAAACTGGGAATGTATATTTTGCCATCAATACTATTTCCTTAAAGGATTTGATATTAAAGACTGATATATGATGTTAGAGACTGATAGTTTTCACTGTAGTAGTTTCCACTGTGCTGACTTTGTTTGGGAGATTGTTGGGAAAGTGTCGTTAGGTTTTATCTGTTCACAGTAAGATCTAAGGGGAGCAGAGGCATAGGTTTGCCACTAACCCTGTCACTGGATCCCACATCACCAGGCACTAAGTTTCACCTGCAGAAGGACACTGCCCATCCGGCACTGGAGCTGTCTGAAGATATGAACACCGTGCTCTGGCGTGACGAAGCGTTTGCCCAGATGGGTGCAGATAGGTAAGGGGTCCCCACGCCCACACCTGACAGCATGCCGCACTGGGCACTGCACCTCTTCCCAGCGATAATACTGTCAGGCATATTCTCAGGTGTCCGGGAATCTTGGGTGAGGTCCTGCCCCCGCGAGGGTACCATTACTGGGAAATGGCAGTGTCGCACAGTAAAGTCTACAAGATTGGTGTGACCTATGACTCCACACTCTACGACAGCCCACTGGGGGAGAATCGTACTTCCTGGTGCCTTCACTGCATTCCCGCCTCAGACAGGTGCTTTCCTTGTTGTTATTGGTCACTGTATCTATGCAGTTACGTTTGGAAAAATTCCTTCTAATGTTCACATCTTAGCCATGCTGTTAAAAGAACATTTGACTTTGTAGTGTAATATGTAATAAGACCCAGTCAGTTTTATTTATGTAATCTTTGTAATTAACTTCTTAAACAATCATTTAAAAATTAATCATGAATGACTCATTACTTTAAACACCCTAAACATATTCATACATGGATCTTTATCTTGGAGTATATAGGAAACAGCATAGTATTGCACCTGTTTTAGATCATGCTGCTTTAACAATTACCGAGTATTATTTTTGGTTTAGTCGTGGCCATCTTCATGATGTCACATGACATGGTGTGAGCCTTCCAGAGTTGCCGAGCAGATCCATGCGACATGTGGTTGGAAGGATGGAACAGGGGACTTTATTGGGGATTTGGGACTCTTAAAACTGGGGGCAGGGGGGCAAGATGACCATTTCAGCTTTGGGACGGGGAAGAATTTAGGGATATAAAAACAGATGTAGGTTTTGGGGAAGTATGAAGAGATTTAGCTGTCGGAGAAAAAGAGAAAAACAGAAGAATTTTGATATCATTAGTCAGATGACTGCAGGTGATGGCCACCTGACATCACTGGGCAGCCACGCCCCCTTCCCCGATCTACAAATGGTTACCAGGTGACGTGTGCATTCCTCTCACTTCCCCCTGTGCGTCCCCAGCTGTCACTTCAAGCTCCTCCACGACAGCTCGCAGACCCACATCATGGCAGCAGTGGCCCCCGCCAGGATCGGCACGCTGCTGGACTTCACCCGCGGGAGGCTGTCCTTCTTCAACTGCGAGAGTGGCCAGCTCCTGGGCACTTGCCTGCACCCGTACTCCCAGGCCTGCCGCCCGGCGCTGGTGCTGGAGCAGCCCGGCAGCCTGACCCTGCATGCAGTCATGGAGGTGCCGGAGTTCGCCAAGCACTGCTAGCCCTTCCAGGCTTCCACCTCGCGAGTTTGGATGGACTGTTCGGGTCTTTATTACCCAGGAAAATAAAGAAGGAAAAAAACATTTGTTTTCTCGGTTCTAAATTTCTGTTTCCATTTGTTTGTGTCATTACTCGCAGTCTGTAATATGTTAGAGTACTTTTGCTATAAATCTTAGTAAATAACATTTTTTAAGCTGAACAGAGTGTAGTTTTTGTTACCCATAGTGCACAAATGCACTGATTTTCTTCCAAAGATATAAGACTATGTGCTATTATTTAGATATAAGATAGAAAAGCTTTGTATATAATGGGTTGTAGACAGTGAATTTGGTGAATTTTAATTCTATTTTCAAAAAGCATATTTGCAAATCCTGAATGAAAATACTGTGTTTTCTTAGTTTTTTATGTTAGTTGTGGAAAAAATGCAAAAATTGCACCTTGTGCAGTATGAGGCAAGAAGCAGCATTTAGTGAATTTTTTTAGGACGTTTTGAAGGAAGACATTCTCTTGAAGAATCTCAGCGTGGTTGGTGCTGGCCTGGTCACATGGGGGTCAGGGCACCGTGTGGAACATTCAGCGAGTCTGTATGGCCACGTGATGGCCGTGATGGACAGTGGCTATAAAGGGCACCCATCTGCATTTGTTTTGTTTCCCCCGAAGAGTCTGTCAGGTTTCCTTCTCATTTAGACAATCTGTCATCCAGTTTTAAATAATCTGAGCTGTCGTGAGTTGTGTGCTTGAATTTGTAAACATATTTATTTATGAAATGAATGTATTGAAAACTATTTGGATTGTTAAATATATTTATTCCTGGACTGTATGCACTATGTCCCTTTTACATTTTCAAGCCAGCTGATTGTTAATAGGGGTAATTCGTTTTCCCATTCAGCTCTGAACTGTCTTTTCATAATTTAAACACTTTGAACTTGAATCACTTGGAAGCACATTTTTTAAGCTACTCTTGTCACACTTGTACTGAATTTTTAATCAGATAATTCAGCCTGGTCTGTGTGATCTTGCTGATCTAGTGGTACCTGGCTCTGAATCTTATTTTAAAAAAGCATTGTCATTACTATTATTTAAACATTGTCATGCCATTGTCTTTTAAGCATAGGATGCAGAGCTTTGTTTGGTTCAGTGTCTAGTGTGTGGGGCTGTGTTTAGTTTGTTTTTTACTCTTAGGTTGTCAGTTTTCACTGGCTTTGCGATTTTGGGTGCCAGCATCTTGTTTCCGGGTCCATGGATCCTGATGCTGGTTAGCTGGAATCTTGTTCCTTTGTTCCTGGTCCTGACTGCAGCTGGTGTGCTGGGCAAGTGGTGCCTTGTGTTCAGGTTTGTGGTGGATATTCTGTTTTTGTGTTTCAGCACAACTTCCTGTTTCCCAGATCCTGCTCCCTGTTTCTGGTTTTCCAGCTGTATCATCTTCTGTGTGTCTCATCCTGGAGCTGCTCATCCACTCAGCAGCCCCAACTCCTGCTGGTTACCAGATTCCTGGGTCTCAGGGGCAGGGGACTAGAAAACCTGGCACTGTGGACATGGGCGCCGCTAGAGATTTTGGGCCGAATATTGGGCCTACAACCCAGACCAATCCAATTATATTCCAAATATTTTAGTGCCCCTGTCACTCAGGGGGCCATGGAATTGTTCTAACTTTCCCCCCTTTTATGGTACTCCAGATGGCCCATTTTGGGGTGCTCTGTTTCAGGCTCTGAAACCTAAAAATGTTTTTGTTTATTTGTTTATCTATCTATCTTACCGGGGAACCCTCTCTTACATAATGACGAGCTGGTAAAACTTCCCAACTTCTGATAATTGTTTGATAAACTACAGGCACTTTTATATTTGATTAAGCATTTTTTCCATTTGTATTTAAAAAATAAAAATACAGGAAAATGCCTGGTTCAGCAATAGATTTTTATTGAAAAAAAAATATTTGATCAAATTTAGTTGTGCTTTAAATGCATTTACCTAACTATTTGCTAATACCAGGAATATCTTACATTTTTCAAAATATTGTTTTGGCAGCTTGTCGACCTTATAGAAATGTAACCCTTTCGAGTGGTGTTGCCCTAAAACACAACTATAAGCCTGTTTTTCTTGCCTTAGTTTTGAACTTTTTATCGACTCTTATTTTGGTTGGCAAACTGTAGCACTTCCCACACTAACACACTAACTGTGTTATTTATTTTTGTGGATGATGTGCATGATAAACACTTGTACAATATAGCTATGCATATATATATATATTTTTTTTTTCCTGCCTCCTGTGATATTAATTTGATATGATCGTTTCAAGCCCATCAGTAGATAGTAGTTCAAAACTCTGTACTTTTTTTAAATAACTCTCACAGTTTTCATTTTTTTTGCTAAGATATTTAACATGATGTATAATTAACATAAATACAATATATATATATATAAGTACATAAGTACCTCTATAAATGTATTAACATCCAAATGATTAGGTGTAATAAAAGGAAATACAACTTTCAAGTGATGCACTGCTTATCTGGATCCCCACCTTCTCCAGAAATTGTCAGCTTTCTCAACCTTGTCCTATGCTCTATCTATCCAAGTCATATTTATTCGCTTAAGTGACCAGATGTTATTTGTGTGATTTACACGGTTACAGTATTCTACACTAGCACGGTAGCCAGCTGTTATCTAGTGTCTTCAGATCATGCTGTTTTTTATAATTCAGCTGTTACTTATGGAAATGGAATGTTTAAATAATAGCAATGTCAATGCTTTTAAAAAAAAATAAGATTCAGAGCCTTACTTAAGTCAAACAATAACTAGCTTCCCAGTACTCTAGGGGGAATGAGAGAAATCTTCAAACACTTTGACTTCCAACAAATTATGCTCCCCAAGCCTGGTTTACTCAACATCACAGCACAGTTACGTTACATAACAGCTACTTAGCAGAAATTTACAGCAAGCATAATCACAACTGGTACAAACTTATATATTTTGGGTTCCAAGCTTGTTTGCTGTTTGTAAAAGAGACTTTTAGACTTTTTCATAATGATTTTCACATTGAATATACAATATATGGCATTTCTACTTTGCTGCTGAGGCCGGTAAGTATGTGTGATTTACAGTGCAGGCAAATGTTTCCTGCTCATATTCAGGGATTTCTTTCTGCCACTAGGTGTCTGTATATGACCATCCATACAGCCTCTAAGTCCAGTTAAAAAAAAAAAACGACTGTACTATAAAACAGTAAAGAAAGCTACACTTCATCTTTATTTCGTAGCAAACCTGTTTATTTTGCTTAGCGGGAGCCATTTGAAATTATTTAAATTTAATAAACATATTGCACAAACTATGTAAAGAGGGGACTGTACGTGTGGGTACAAAAACACTATTCCACAGGAAACCACTACACTCCAGTTAAATGTCCGGGGTGTAAACAATTGGGGCATCAGTAACCATGGTAATCATAATGTATAGATAAAAAATGCTACCTCACAAAGAGAGTTCCCCATTAAGAAACAGTACTGTGATTTATATGCAATGGTTTCACACAAAGGTGTCGATGGAGGATTCAGCACTACAACATGGACGTCCAAGAGGTTGGCCAGCAATTCTGGCCTATGCTAGTGGGCAGCACCAAAGGTGAAGTTTCCATTTCTGGGGAAAAAGTGTGCCATTAAACATTTTCCTGTTTGACTCTAAAAAGTAGGAAGTCTTAGCTCTATGGTTAGGGCCAAAACAAATGACAATGTTTGCTGAAAACCTTGAAATGAATCAAATAATGTCTGGAATGGTCAGCTAAAGTCCAGCTTACAGTGCTTTTCATTGTAAGGAACTACTGGGTGACTTTCGGAGACACAGTTTTCCATCCACAGAGACATCCACCTCTCCAAATGACACAGCTTAGCTAACATTTAAATAGAATCAAGGGCTATGAGAGAAAGCAATAATTCAGCCACGCTGAAATTCACTAGACGCTATACATTTTAAACACCTTCCCAGATTAGAGCATTGATAGTTCTTACAATAGGTCCTATACAGACAAAATGGCATTTATAAATAATACAACTCAAAAGTAAGTTCAAAATAAAGTCACTTGGTGTTAATTAAATGGAATTAAACAGTACTTTATCAGTATTTTTAAAGCTTTTCAAATAACATACCAAAACATGAGGATAAACTCAAGTGTTATTTGATTTTGAATGCTCAGAAAATTATTTGTTTGATATGAATTTCTGTGGTGTGCCCTATGGTGCACAGGCATCACATCCAGGGTGTTCCACTGCCTTGCTTTTGTGCATTCTGAGTCGGATTATAGGCTCACTGTGACCCTGTACTGTCTTCTTGCCCCCTTTCCTTCTGTATGTAGAATTTTATTATTACTACAAATTTTATCTTGAAGCAAAAGCCCCCTTCCCCCAACAAAATGATTTGCTTAATAACAGGACATGATTCATTTCTCTCTTAAATATAGATATCAATGTGAAACACAACAGAATTGTGATACAAACAGAAAAAAGCAAAGGTTTGAGAATGTCTTCCAAGTCATATTTATTAACGGCATGTGCTATTCCCAGTGCAGTCGACACAGGCTGCTGAATAGATATCATAAAATGGAAACTAGAATACCACAGGTTATTTTCAGACAGCTGGGAGGCCAGACCAATCACCAAACCCTAGTCTTGTGATAATCTCACTAACATAAATTCCCGAAGCCACCTACCAAGACAACTGTAACATCAAATATCCCTTTTATTTTTTCCAGCATCAGACTCAAACTTCATTGGCCAAGAATGTGACACATAAAGAATGGCAGCTAGTGTTGTAACACTGCTATGGACGTAACACTCACATTCCTTGCACAAGCCACAAATATTACTGAAATGCACTTACAGAATTACAGTACAATGCGAGGTGCCAAATATTCAATTCAAATTTATTTATATAGCACATTTTCACAATATTACATTGTATCAATGTGCTTTACATAGTCCCTGCCCAAAGCCCTCAGTGAGCAAGCCGGAGGCGACAATGGAAAGGAAAATGTCCCTAGTACGAAGAAACCTTGGGAGGAACCAGACTCAAAGACTCAAAGGGGGAACCCATCCTCCTAGGTCCAAAACAGCAAAGTCCCAGTTTAAAAAGTAAAACTGTATATAGTTCAGGTATAAATGTGGAAGGTCCGGCTGATATTAGGACAGGCAAGTGAGGAAGTAGCTTCCTTCACTGGGATGGAGCGGTGGTGTGGTCTAGCAGCAAGCAGAGGAGGATGGTAGATGTGTAGTCAGGCTGGGTGGGCAGGCAGGCAGGAAGCTGCCCACCATCAGGAGCTCCAAGACAGAGAATCGAACAGTGTATTAATAAAACCATGTGGCAAAAAGTTCAAATTATATGAGGTATTTCATAATATGGTACACCATGGAATTTGATCATAAAGACTAGATGATTAACTACGGCAGCTTAATTAGGCAGGAGAGGTGGGAGGGAACACAGGCATGAGGAATCTCTGAGCACCAGCCCTCCAGCACCACATGAGACACATGAAGCCAGAATGACACCCAGTTCATCCAAAATCAGTGACACTGATCTCCAATCATCTCTGCACCGCAGACTATAACCCTAGCTGGGGGTGAGAACTAGCTATCAGCTTTGTGACTATATGCTAGACTAAACAAGAGAGTTTTAAGCGTCGACTTAAATATCAGGAGCGAGTCTAAATCTCGAACATTTGCTGGTAGACTATTTCATAACCTTGGAGCCTTGTAACAGAATGTTCTGCATAGAGCTCCCTATGTCTAGACACCGTAGGTTAGGGGTGAACACTAACCCTTATACTTTTGTTACTGGACTGGCTAATTTAGGGTTGGTAGGTTTTGATTTATGTTTATGTTTGTTCTTTTAGATAGACACCAAAATTTGTACCGGTTTTTGGTTTTTGCTTCTGTTCTTTTCTTTAGCGCTGCCCATAAGGCCAGACCATTTGCTTTATGTTCAGAGTTGTCCCTGCCTGTTTTCAGTTCCAAGATTTGCTCTATATGCACAATAAATTTATATGCATCTACACAAAATCCTCTGTTGTGCGTGACATTCTTTCAGCTGTTGATGTTCCCACTCTGTCCCATTGCTGGACCTTAAAGCGTTACTGGCCCCAGTTATACCCTAGACCTTAACCTGGGTATGTTACAGGCGTTGCAGTAGTCCAGTCTAGAAATTATAAAGATGTATACTAACTTTTCTTCATCCTGAAGTGAGAACTTTGTTCTAAGTTTTGCAGTATTCACCAGATGGAAGAGAATTCTTTTAACCACATTTTTTGAACATCCAGAGACAAGACTGAGTCAATAGTGACACCAAGGGTTTTAACTACTGTGCTTATATTGACTAGGCAGCCATCAAGCTTTATACTATCAGCAACACCCTGGGTAATACCTCTGTTTTGTCAGGATTTAGTAGAAGGAAATTATTGGCCATCCAGCTTCTAATTTCAGTCAAGCGTTCCTCAATCTTTGACAACTTTGGAAGCTCACCTGTTTTAACAGATATGTACAGCTGTGTGTGATCTACATAACAATGAAAACTCACACTATGTTTTCTAATAATATCACCAATGGGTAGCATACATAACATGAACATTAGTGGGCCCAAGACAGAACCTTGGAGGACACCATACGTGACTCTGGTGGATTCAGAGGATTCATTGTTCACATGAATAAACTGGTAAGGGTCAGTTAGATGTGAGCAGAACCAAGCCAGTGCCTGCCCTCTACCACTATCCAAAGATTCTAGCCTTGTCAATGAAATGTCATAGTCAACAGTGTCAAATATTGTGCTTAGATCCAGCAGAACCACCAGGGATATGCAACCATCATCAGTAGCCATAAGCAAGTCATTCATGACTCTCACTAGTGCAGTTTCAGTGCTGTGATTTGGCCTAAACCCTGACTGGAACATTTCATTAATGCTGTTCTTTTGCGAGGACAGAGACAGATGACTAGCAACTACTGTGTCTAAGGACAGGTCCGACAACTACAACTTTGAGTGAATTTGGGACATACCTCAATCCTAAAGATGAGTTTATCATATTAAGTAATGTGTTGCTTATTAGTTGTGCAATCTTTTAAAACAGCATTACAGGTAAACACATTTATATTTATTCATATAGCAGATGCTTTTATATTGAAATACATGCTACATACACAGTAGTGGAAGAAGATAACTTTCACAGTTTACAAACACACAAAAAAATATACTAAAAAATAGCATGAAAGCAGATCATTATGTCAAGTGTTCCGGATAGTTTGTTTGTGAGCATAATGGTATGTGGGGAAGTATTGTTTTGAAATCTGGATGCTTTTGTTTAGAGGCCCGAAACACCTCCCAAAGGGATAGAGCCAAACTGACAGTCAGGGTTTGAATCGTCGTCAATGACAAGCAGAATATGGATGCTGAGCAGACTGAGCCCCATAATCCTTTCTGCAGATATGATGATGCGCTGGAGCCGGCATGTATCCTGCTTAGTGGCACCAGACTGTTACGTAAGTACTTAGTACAGACTGAACCATTGCATCCTGGGGTAAGTTAAACTGGTATTTAGCATGACTAGTTTTAATTGTATTTGGATAGCAGGTATACACTGGGAAAGACATTATTTTGTTACTTATTCCATACACAGAAAGAAGGTGCCCTTCTTGCAAGTCTCCGTCTATGGAAAAATACTCTAACCACATCATACAGAGTGGTGGCATGTGGATTTGACCCACACCATTCACAAATAGTCCAAGGAGATGCTTTTGGTTTTTCCAGAGGAAATGGTTCATTCAGGCGATCTGTGATCCAGTTCTCCCTGGGCATAGTGTTTTATTATTTTTTTTTTTTTAACTGCGCTTCATTTCTGGAAAGTAGAAAAAGGTCTCTTCTTTTGCCTTCACTGTTTCCATTAGACATCCATGCAAACATCTTCCAATGTGCATTTGATTACCAAGAAGTTAATAGCTAGCATGTGACTATCGCCATTGTGTCCATATAGCTGGACACATTATATAACTGCTTTGAGCCAGACAGACACTACGACTAGCAGGAACACCAACACAAACGTTTTATGTGTATTTTTTAAGGGGTAAAAAGTCAAGATAGAAAACTAAGCAGACTGCTAATATGATATAAATTTATCATCTTTAAAAAAAAAAAATCTATATGTAGGTCTATATAAACTGTAAATTCTCTGGTCATTATTGCCATACGCTGTCATTTAAATCACAAAATTGAAAATACAGCAGGCGTTATTAATACAGTCAAAAAGCATTTTAAAAAAACACAGTTCCACCTGGTTTCAAATGTTTAATATATTATATATATATATATATAATTTCTCTTTTAATGTACAATTTTATCATCCAGCATTCATAATAATTGAATCAAATATCAATTAACATTTATTTCAAGAAAAAGTTACTATAAAAAGATTGAGTCCTTAACATTTTTTACTAAATCACAATGGGAAAAAAAACAAATGGATGTTTACAGCAAGTTGTCATCTGGTCAAGCACAGTACACTGAGAAAGTCTGCATAATTTTGCCATACAGAATAACGGTCTACCTTAACACTCTAAGCTCGTAACAATTTGGACTGAACTTAGTGTTTTTTTACATATAAATTCCATAGTTCCTCTAGTGCATAATAGGTGCATATCTAGGGTATGCTGAATGAAAAGAGGACGGCCTACATTATAAGCACCATATGACCTCCCTTACATACCCTCAGTCGGCAGTTTATTCAGTACAACTGCTCATTAATATAGACTGAACCATGTAGCGGCAACTGAATACAAACAGCAAAAAAACAGCATCAAACAGTTCATTTAATGTGTGGCTCAGCATTAGAGCAGCCAAGATGCATGGTCTAAGTGATTTTGAACATGGCGTGATTGTTGGAACCAGAGGTGGTGCTTTCAGAATCTCAGAAAACAGCCACCTTCTTGTGATTTTAACACACTACAGGGTTCGGTGGGAGACAAATAGCTGTTTGGCCTTTAATGGACTTGTTAAAGTTACTGGGAAAGCCACAAGTGCAAAAAGAACAACTCCGTACAACAGTGGCACACAGAAAGGCTTACTGAATGCTGGACTATCCTTGAAGGGGTTCTGGAGACAAAAGGGTACTATTTAGGGGGATCTAATAAAATGACCACGGAGTGTACATACATGCATAGAAGCTCTATGATTTACAAATAGAAATAGTTAAGAATACAATTCTGTACTGAACTTTTACCATCTAAAAGGAGTCATAGCACCCAAAAAACCTAATTTAAGTGGTCAGTAGTAAGTGCAAAAATATTAATGAATTGCCAAGCACTTTTGCTGAAGTGTCCACTGGAGTAAACACATACTACCCACCTTTTCTCATATCTAATTATTGAGCATCAGTAAATAATGCATGATTAAAAAAAATAATACACAGTAAAAAGCAGATGACTTAAAAATGAACAAAACAAACATCACGTGAAAATTTTTTTATAAGAGGGCTGTTTTTGAACATTACAACTTCAAGAGGCACTTCAACAATGAATAAATAAGCAAGGTAAATATAACAAGTAAAATATATTTTATCCCAACCACCAAGTAAAATAATTTTACATGAAAGTAGTGGTGGGCAATCTCTATAGGGATCTAAAGGGTGTGGCTTTAGAGGTAGCTGGCTCAAGAGCAAATGATTCTTTATGTTTCACTGCTTTGATTTTAAAGTTGAAAGATTATTCAAGTCAAGTCATTAGCTGTTTAAGGAAACACATATTGACATAGTCAGGGAAAAAATTATTTGAACCCCTGCTGATTTTGTAAGTTTGCCCACTAACACAGAAATGATCAGTCTATAATTTCAATGGTAGGTTCCTGAAATCCTAAAAAATGCATTTCAAAAAAGTTACAAATTAATTTTCATTTTCATGAATGAAATAAGTATTTGATCCCTTTGCAAAACGTGCTTTAGTACTTGGTGAGTGTTTTTAGCATTTTTTTTTTGTTATTGTTCTGTCTCTCACTGTTCAAATAAACCTACCATTGAAATTATAGACTGATAATTTCTTTGTTAGTGGGCACTTACAAAATCAGCAGGGGTTCAAATAATTTTCCCTGACTGTATAGTAGGTTCACATGGTTTTCAGCTGTACCAGTGCCAGTACACTAAGAATGCCACACCTCTAACTTTTCCAGACTCCTAAGTTAAAATCTAACAGCTATTTGTCTAAACTTGTCTCAAATACTAAACTTTACAATTCTGATTTTCATAGGGAAAAAATCATAGTGAAAGACCAGTTACATAAGCTTACAAAGTATATATTAAGGATTATATGACAAAACAGAAAGAGAAAGATAGCATTAATGGATATAGTAGCTACCAAACACAGAACCACCCATCCATCGCATTGGGGACAGTCAGTGTAAGCACACATAGAGAATATTCAAAAAAGTGGTAATCAGCATATAAGCAGATGAATGAAATGCTGCCTTGTTAACACCCTTAGAGTACAACAGAATATGTGACACTAACCTGGGAAGAGCAACACTGTTCAATCACCATAGAATGAAACCGTATGAACTAACACATCAAATTTAGACTTCAAAGTCAATATAGCATTTCTCTTTACAATTCTTCCTTTACTGCATTACATAAAATGTGAACAATTCAGCAAAAATCACAGCTGCTGAAAAACCAGAGAAGCCAGCAACATCATTGTTCGTTGCATTTAACTATTATTTAAACCATCCCGTTTTTTTAATTCAACAGTCAATATTAAATACTTTGAGTACATGATATGATGAGCATATTGCTATGCATGTCATAATTTCAATGTTGCCCCTAAATACACATAACCTCTGGGAGCTCAAACTGAAACAATCCAAAGCTGCCTATTTTTCTGACATGAAACACTGAGCAAGCAATACAACAGGTCTCTCAATGAGATTAACATTACAGAACCACCTCTGCATACCAACAAGTTAAGAAACATTTGGACTTCAAGAGAAAAGTAAAGGACTTGATATCTGCTTTCAACTTATAGGATTTCCCAAATCATACTGTCAAAGGATTCAGTCGTAGCGTTCCTGGTGCATGTACACAAACAGAAACAAAAACAAACTGCACAATGATGGATTTTCGTTCTCAAAAGTGCAAAGTATCAGCTGTGGAATGTAAGGCAGAAGCTCTGAGCCTGACAAGTAAATTTAGCAGCTTCCCTTCATTCAAATTTAGTAAGTCAGGGAGGAAAGATGATGCCAACTTCCAGTACATGTCAGTTAAATGTCTCATCTGAATGATCACAGTACAAGCAGTTAAAGTGCTTTTCTACATAATGCTCACCATTAACTTTGTAGGGATGCTGATGAACACACATTCCAAGCCACAGGTACCACAATGCATTAAACTCTTACTCAATGATATGACACAGACATGTAGCTGGAACGCTAATGCACACTAAACTAAAAAGGTGACCTGAGCAATGTCTGACATAAATTGCCTCAAGCGCCCCACTGCAGGCTCCAGTTATGTAAGCATGCATTTCCAATTACCAAAACGAGTATTTTATAGTTCTGAAAACATAGGTTTGCTTCTGTGAACAACTGACAAAACAGCAAATAAACGACCCCTGAAAAATACACCACTTATACAAAGCAACATATATGGAAACTGTGGTGTTCACTTCTTGTTCCAATAACAGAGTGAGTATTTCACCACAAAAATCAAGTAAAATCAAACTGCAAATGCAGTATAATCGATGTCAGGGATTACACAAAGAGGCATACACAATGAACAATCAGCTGCCTGTGTACAAGACCTCTCAAATTAAAAATAAACTGGGATTTGGGAGACATCTGAAATTCCCATCAACAGGGAAAAATATTTCCCCACAAAAACATCAGAGGAATTAGCGTCTGTAAGCACATTGAGGTTTTTATTCAATGTGCCAATGTTAATATGGACTACAAGTACCCATGTAAGAACTACCCTTTAGTTCCCTGGTCCACATATCTCAAATCTGTTTAGTAGCTTATCAGATGAGGTAATGAATCATTTAAAACATTTTTCCTCAGGTAAAAATCCATATGCTGGCTTATTATTTTTGTTCAACAAACAATTCTATTCTATAAACAACCATTTAAAAGCAAGAACATTTCTGACTGCCTTAAAATAAAGAACAGAATGAATGAACGGCACATATGTTACATACAGTGCTGTATGTGTATGAATGCTACATTAAACATTTAATTCTTGGTAAAATGCACATAATGCAGCTGATTCTATGATTGCTAATAAAGTACATTTAAGTACAATATACTTCTATCTTTAAATTCTGTGCAAATTCATCACCACTCCACACATACATACAAATGCTGTTTTTCCATAACTTGACCTCAGTTCAATTATGAAATAGGAGCAATAGCAGAATTCAGTTCGCAATTACCATCAGTGCGCTGGTATGTGGACAAACCAAAATTCATTTTCCATGCCATAAATATTGCAGTATTCCTGGTAAAATACTTTGAAAAGAGGAGGCAAATTATGGTTTTAAATCTGAGTTTAGACCAAAAAAGACCTTTACAATTTAAAACATTCTCTTGAAACCCATATTTTAAAAAAAAAACTTCTATTAAACTTCCTATATTCCTCTAATACGGAACTTGCATTTCTGCTTATCCTAAAGCATCACCTTTTACATATCATCATATTCCTCCTCTTCCTTCTCTATTCACCAACGTCCTTCATTTCATGTGAAATGTTAATACATTCTATTCTTGTTTTGGACCACAGTGAAACTTCCAAAGATACCTCAATTCAGAGTATGTTAGTTTGGTTGGTATAGGACAGTGCTAAGGCTAGTGACCTAGCAGTTATCCACATTGTGACGGTGAGAGCCTGACCCTTTGAGGTGTCAGGATAACATTCAAACCCATATGCGGTTAGCCCTCAAAATATGACTCAAAGTGCTTCTCTGAAATCTGCAGTGGCATGGATGTGAAGGGTCCAGGTTTGGTCTGCAGCCAAACTGGAAGCGAGTAGTTTGGAATTGGGCTGGGGTGTCACCAAAGACTGGATGTGAAGGACTTGGGGGGGGGGGGGGGGGGGGTCACGCTGGTGTGGAGTTCTTTTGGCTGGACAAGGTTATGGGTCTGGCAGGGGGGGCTCGAGGCTTGTGCTGGGGGCTGCTGCGAAGATTGTCATCCATCTGCAGAATGAATGGTAGGGGGATTATACTGGAACAGCACACTCGGTCACAAACAACAAGGAATCACACTTCTGCACAAAACATGGGGAAATTGTCTAAACATGACCCAATGGATAGTTAAGGGCAGCCATCTGTGAACTTTACAGTCCAGGCTGTACCTCATTACATTTAAATGATGCATCATGGGGTAAAGGCGACCATTTTTTATACATGAAAAGATACTGGGGCCACAGTTAGCTTGGTGACAGTGGTCAAAAACATTTACTACAGGGAACAGAGGACATTCTTCATAATACTTTAGTACTAATGCTGTATTCTGATACAGAGGTTTTCAACCTCCAGTTCTGGGTGATGATTCAAATCAAGTTACACAGAATAAGAGACAGTTTATGGTTGAAAAATAACTTTAAAGATGCTTGGTTAAAAATAAACTGCATTTGGTGTTCTCTGGAGGAAATAGCTGCATGCTGAGTCAGAAATCACCAACAGCACATCTCCCAGCCCCTGACACGAAGCAGCCTCCAGAAGGCAGCTCAGAAAGATGAAAGAGAACATTTAGGTAAAGAGAAAACGCTTCAAAATTAGACATGCAGGGTAAAGCGATGTGGGAGCAAACAGAGTGAGGCAGGACCTTCTCGATGAGGTTGGACTCTTTGTTAACAAGCTGTGTCAGTTTCTGCAGGTTCGCGTCAACTGACGAGTCCTGGCTGACAGGAGGGGAACCTGGAGAGGGTGTAGATGGACGGAAAGAGACAGGAAGACACCAAATCCCCACAAGAAGAAGTGGAACAGATCACTGCTTCTTCAAAAGATCAAGGCATGCATTTGAGTGTTAGTAAAATGACACGTGCGATCACCTTGTAATTGACTGAACCATTTGCATATTTCCTCAAAAACATAAGCTGATTCTGTGACACTTTCGATTTTCAAACATCTGTCAATAACTAGAGAACTTCATGAGATTTAAATTTAAGTGTAAAATCCACACCCACCTGGGGGATTCCTGAAGTGAAATCAGCAGTGCAAGGCATGCAGCTGGTGTAAACTAAGCGATTTTATGGCAGTATGGGTACACAGTATAGGTGCAGCGTACCATGTAAGTTTGTACACAGCATGTGATACTCACACTACTTCAAAGTCCTACTGGACAGAATGTAATTTGGACGTTAAGTGACACATACCCATATATCAGACAAGATTTATACAGACACCCCTTGTGGTATCAGTGCCAAATATTACATAAGCTCCAATCCAAGCAATCTCATTGTTTAATGTAATGGATTTGTTTGCTACACAAATTACATATGTACTTTTTGTAAAGGCTTGAGTGAAGCTTGCTGTTACAACCTCCACAAGACTCCTCCAACCACACCACGAATCCCAATGAAAATTTCAATTCTTCCTTGTATTTGGTAAGATCTAGAAGTGGCTGGGGGACTTATTGATTTATTGTAACAATATTTCAGTAAGGCTTACAAGCCTACACACAAACACATACGGCCGTACCAGGGGCGTCGTCATCAAAGTAGGTCTTGAGGACTGTGTCACAGAATTGGCACAGGTTGGTGAGCTGGTTCAAATGCTGCTTGAGTGGACCACTAGGCAGGCTGGCCTTCAGCAGAGGAGCAATGTACCCAAATACAAAGGCATCTAGGCTTCCTGGCCTGAGATGGTACAGTGCAGAGATAACATTACGAGATTTCCAACGATGGCCCTGTATTTATTGGTTTAGGAACTTTTACAAACGGTATAAAACTGCACGGGTTGCCCTCAGGGTAAATGGACTAAACTTGCTGGTGAATAAAAGATAATTCAGTCTTAAGTGAGAAATATGCAATTTCCTGCAAGGTGAGAGACCCAAACGTAAGCTTGAACAAACTACAAAACTATCAAAAGAATGACTTGACTTGCTGCACTAATTTGCTATCAAAATTAATTAAATGCAAAAAAAGATGACAAATACAGTACTGCAAAGCTGCCATGATAAAAATCTATGTCCACTGATCATCCTCGTTTCATTTCAGTATTTTAAATAAATGCAAAAAAACTAAATATGAAATATCACTTCTATGCCTAATACTTTACACTAAGAGGATGACATATTTTTACAATTGCCATCATACTCACATCTTTCCAAAGAAGTATGGGGACGTCCCCAGCCGGTGTGACAGCAAGTTCAGGCACTCTTTGGCTTCATTGTAGACCTAGAAAAGTGTTTGGATTGGAAATGACACTCATGCTGCAATCTGTTTGTTTAGAAGATCAAATAAATGCCATCTATATAATCAACCACTAATAGTATGTGGCTGTTGTATATGTTGTATGTGGCACGCAAATACACCTAAGAGACCATATGATGTTTTCAGACTTCATTTTATAAATGGTAAAGCACTTTTTCCACAGTAATCATTTTTTCTTCAAGAACGATCATTTCATACTGGTCACAAAGAACATCCATCCATCCATTTTCTGTACCCACTTATCTCATTCGGGGTCACGGGTAATCTGGAGCCTAGCCCGGAGGCTATGGGCGCAAGGCAGGAAACAACCCAGGATGGGGCGCCAACCCAACGCAGGGCACACTCGCATGCATACCTATGGGCAATTTGGCAGCTCCAATCAGCCTCAGCATGTTTTTGGACTGTGGGGGGAAACCGGAGTACCCGGAGGAAACCCCACGATAACACAGGGAGAACATGCAAACTCCATACACATGGAACCCAGGTGGAGACCTGAACGCTGGTCTCAGAGGTGTGAGGCGACAGTGCTAACCACTGCACCACAAAGAACATTACAATAAATTAAAATAAACTAAGAGAAGTACGTCAGGCAGTGACTGTATGAAAGCAGATGGAAAAGATATAACAACAAATAATCAGAGAAAACAGTACAGTGCAAAAGTCTTAGGCAGTCAAAGACAATGTTACTAGCTATTTATCCTGGAAATGTGTGTATATTTGCTCAGGGAAAAAAAAAACACTAACATTATAACATATGCAGATTAACAGCAAGAGTAACAAAGTAACAGTAACAAAAATGAACAAGAATTTATTTTGTTCTCCAAAAAGAATTGATATCTTGTTGGATATCTAAATAAACTCTGCTCTGGTTCCCAAACCTCTCCTTAGGGGCACCCCAGCCATTCCATGTATTTGTTAAATTTCTCCACCAGCTCAATTAACTAAAATGATTTGTTAAATAACTCAATGGGGTATTGATTAGCCAAACAAGGTGTTGTGGTCAAGTCAAAAAATACATGGGTGTATTGGACAGTAGACGCAAATACTACGGTAATTTTAGGAGTGGTTTTGAAATGGCTGACACTTTGACAGACATATCAGTTTTCCATAAACATAAAGATCATTTTAAAATTATTTTCTGTGACTGCTTTGGACTTTTACACAATCCTGTATGTTTTTGAAAACTAATGATTTTACCGAGCAGTTAAAACAATACTGCCTATAAATCTGAATCAAATGTACAGGTAGCCCATATAGACAGCTGTAGTAGCCAGTTAAATGGTACCAGTAAAAATCAAACAAGAAGAAGAAATATTTATGCAGGGACTACGTGCAGTCAAACCTAATTTCTGCATTAATCATTATTATTAAATATTTGCTAGTTGGTGGTTGGGAATTTAAACACGTATTGAATGCAGTACTGCTGATCCTCAGAATGTCTCAGTAAGGCAAGAGAAATGCAACATGCATCATAAAGGTGCTGTAGTGCCTAAAATGTGACATAATAAAGCAGACACGTAAAGAAAGCTTATAAGACTATTCGGAAAAAATGTAACTATTCATGTCTGCCATTGTTCCACGATCAGTTCTTCTGTTTCTTGACTATATATAAATGACCTACAGTTTACATTGAAAGGAAATATAGTTTAAAAACATCATATGCTTAAAAGACTTTCTAAGCTTTTGACAAGCAGGCTACATTTGGCAGTCTGCTTCTCAGAATTTTCCCAAATGTCACAAAGTGTCGTGTGCAATAAAGAAAACATCCTAGACAGTTGCCACTCAAAATGTGGTAAATTATTACTGTACTTTTTCAAGTTAATCCACCCTGAATTCACAATCTGCTTTAACAGCTGTGTGTGCTTTTTGAAATATGAGCCAAATTTGGCAATCCATTTCTTAAAATTTTAGAAAACCATGTGGAAGTCAAAGTACTATATTACTGCCAGTCAAAATCTGGCAAACTTTTGCTGTACCACTGCCAAGTAAGCAAACGTTAAAATCACCATCTCTTTAATGACTTATTGAACTAATTGACGCGAATCAAGTTTGAAAGCCCATCTCAGAATTTTCCCATAATGCATTAACAAATCTTACACCTTCTGAAAGGCAAAGCCCTGGCCTAAATCAATCAACATTTTATGAATTCGTTCCCTCATTTTAGTTAAACTGTGGGCATGTTGTACTAATCTGTTCCCATGATATATTAAAACGCGGGCATGTTTTACTACAAAACCTAATGCATCACTTTCATTTAGGCCACTAGACAACTGCAACAACTGGTATGGACAGAGACAGTTCAATAGAGTTTCATTTTAAGGGGTAGTCCCGTATTGAAAAATAAAATGCTGCGTCCCATTTTAAACCAATACTGGTCGCAATTGGACCTGTATTTGTGATTTGGCCCCTGCCCCTGGCATATTTTATCGTGAGGGAAGTCCCATATTTCTTCAGATTGGAAGTGACGACCCTAGGTTGTAATTACCTACAAACACATTCTTAAAAGCCTTGCAAGTTATTGTTATTAGCAAGAGGAACTTATGTAGAATATCGAGAGCCAGTTAGCTTTACCACACTAATTCATTCCCTCGTTTTAGTTAAATTGTGGTCCTTTTGTTAATTTGTGCCCATGATATATTAAAACATGGCCATGATACATCATTTTTATCATTATGTCATCAGCGGGGCTCCGTATGTTTGGACTGAGGGAAGAACATCCCTGCTTTACTCCTCTGTCACACATGCTTCATACTTCTGTACCACTACTGGACAAATTTAAAGCTACACATCTACATTCTAAATGGGCTTTTAACCTTTGGCAGCCACTTGGTCATTACCTTCACAGAGGCCAGCAGTAAGGCTGCCAAGAAGGACCTGTAACGTTAGGTGTTCCCAACTTTTATATGACTGGGGACCAGTTTACGTTGTGAAAAATGTTTGTGGACCGGTGAAGTTTGTCAATCAATGGGGGGGGACATATTTTTGTAACTTTGGAAATTAATCAACCTCTCCCCAAAACCCAAGCACTCTGTGGCCTGCTAGAATACTGGGGGCTGGGACCCCTGGTCTAGATTCACTACTCCAACATTATAACCCCGACCACTACATTCTACTTCAAAGGACATCAAGTGAGGTTAAATAATTCATTAAAAGAAAAAAATATATCAAAATCAACTGACCCACAGAAAGACTGAGGGGTGTGCATCATGCCAGCTTACTGCGCAGACCTCATATTTCTGGGAAGAATCGTTCCATCTGCTCTACTAAGTTGTGCCAATTAGAAAGGCGTGGGAAAGCTCGGAATACACAGCCATCCAAAACGAATCCCCAGTCGCGTCGTTTTGTGATCATCACTCTTTGCCAAGTCTTTCCTTTTATTTGCCTAATTTTTTCCATTTCACCAAAGAGGTATAAACTGTACTGTCTGCATATCATCTGCACGAGAAAGCAGAAATACAGCAGCTGTAAAAATGGTGTAAACATGATGTCTAGCGGTCTTCGAAAAAGAAATGCAAATATATTACACACATTGTGTCCATTACATGTACTTTGGGACAGGGGGCACCAAATTATACTCTGGTAGTCTGCATTTTATCTTCATTTTCTGTTGATTTTAACAAATAAGCACTATTTCCAAATACGTCCATTTTTTGCCCATGCAACAGCTGTTAGCACATAAACAACAGTTTAAAAAAAACAGCAAATACTGAAAATAGTATCTAGGTCCAAAGACATTCAATTTAGAATGTTTAAAATCACTACACCGCCACAGTAACACAAATGATTTAATAACTACAAGACATTCAGGGCATCATAATAAATGATGACAATTAAGGTCTATATAGTGCTGAAGAACACAAAGCTATTCTGACCTTGGCCTCCACCTCAGTGATGCTATGCAGTGGAGATTCCCCTTTGGTGAGCAGGATGAGGGAAAGAGCCACACGGGCCTGCCGACCTGGGACGAAGAAGTTGAGTGGGAATGGACATCGGGAGGCGAACCAGGGCCTGGTCAGGTTGGCGTAGTTCTCAGTGTCCACCCAGAAGGTGTGCAGCTACAATGCGACAGCACATAAGCGCAGCTTAGCCCAGCAAATGTAACAACTTCCCCTGGAAGATGATACTCAGTCCACCCTTTTGGATTTTTCAGCATGCTTTGGGATTTGTCCGTTTTGTCACACTGTGTGAGGATCTCTAAAACCAATAACTGCCCATCTGCCTCCCTTCAGAAATCTGTGATGACTTACCTGTAGTGGTACTTTTATGTACCTTTATGGTTAATTAACTAAAATAAATGTAATCTTGTCTCAGGATATGGCTTAAAACAGAAACATGATTAATATTTAAAAATGCATACTTTTAATAATGATAACCAATTGTATAACTGACACTTCCATGTACAGACATAAATGTAAAAAAGTCCAGTATCTTCCAGAACATGTATGTAACATATTTGAATGTAAATTGTACAAACTATCCTATTTTAGTCATGTGACTCCAGTGCTCCATAAAGCAATAAAAGGTATATAGTCAGCATGTGCCTAGAGTCCACATACATCGTTGTATGATCAATAATACACATTACCAGTGCCGGTCGCAGCTTCTCCTCCAGGAGTGCAATGTACGCCAAGGTATCTGCTCCTTGTTTGGCCGAGAGCTCATAGTCAGCATTGTACCTCTATTCCAAACAGAGTGTTCCTCTTTAGTCACCATACCGTTGGAACAGATCAAGCAGACACTTTCTGAGAACAGTTTTCAGAACATAAAATTCCACAACCTAAAATTTGTCAAACATTATTTCCTAATTTACACTGCATTTTAGTTTAAGTGTAAATAAATTACTTCATATTATGATATGTATTTATCATGCCTGTAAACAGATAACTTTCCCACTAATCTGGCCTTGTGAGGAATAATATTGTGTTTAGATATCAGTTCTAAACAAGGATGCCATCATCCTCCTAAATACAGTGCAGGACCCGAAATGACTGTACACAAGACCTCTCAGGGCTTGTCATGTTGATTTCATGCTGGAAGACAACGGGAAACAACTTCACATGAATGCAAGCCACCTGCTTTCTCAAGAAGTTAAGGATCTGGGCTGGCTCCGTCACTGTGTATCCCTCAAAATGCAATGCTGGCACAGTCCCTGTGGAAATTTGGGGCTAATTAATTCCCAAACAATAACACAGAGCCATATGCCCATCCATACATGCTTCAGCCGCTTATCTTGCTCAGGGCTGCAAGGCCAACCAATACCAGGTCTTTGAATAAACAGGTAGGTTTTGTTAAAGCCTACCTGTCAATGTTTTCCAGGTCCAGTCAACAGGCTGAATGGTGAGTTTAGCCCCTGAAAACTTTGCATACGCCTGTAAAAAAAGAAAAAAAAAACAGGGAGCTAGTATCTCCCACGGAGAGCAGGGAAAAGGGATAAATTCTTGCTGGAAATACCAGGACCACTTTCCAGTAGAATATCAATGGAAATTTCACATGCTTTTTTTTTTTTTTTTTTTTTTTACTTACAGACGATCTGGTCTGCATTACTAGTGGGTTTACTGCTACGATTTAGAAACAGTAGCTTCCTTTCCTTTCCTACAGTGACCGCAGTACCTCGAACTGCATATACCTGAGCACCACCATGTCAGACATGTAACTACATCTGTATCCATGCATGCATTTGAAAATGCCGAGTATTTACCTTACCGAAATCCTGCAGACAGCCGACTCATGCCGTCCTAAAAGCTAAGCCAGACCCACACCTGCCATTAACAGTCAGGCGTGCACCTTTCTAACTGTTAGCGGATCTGACCTTGAAAGAAATTACGGCAGGGACGACTGGCCCGATTGTAGCCCCCCTACGGTCCATGCCAAGATGGGCACGGTCTGTCATATAGGATTTACCCTGAAACAGACGCTGGCCGGCTGGAGCTGGCAGTATGTACCGTGTGATGTTCATAGGGCAGTTAGCCGCCTTAGCAGGTTAGCTCATTACCCGTCGTCATATTCATCTCACTCTTATTTCTCGTAGACTGAGACACAGCTATACGTTGATACACATCTCCCGAAGGTCTGCGTTATTCTGCAGAAGTAGCAGTTACCAGCACGACGAGCGACTCCGTGTGCACAGACGGCAGTCCCCAGTCTCCTCCCCAGCAGCTCAGCGCCATGGCGGCCGCCATGTTCCGCACCACCAACGGGAAGCAGGGCGGAGAGTCTGTGCAGCTCCCGGCGTCCTGTCATTAACACCGCCAGAGGGATTAGAGGGGCCCAGTCCCGAGGCCCGCACCGACCTTAACTCTCATTATAGGCATTATGAAGCGTTTGTTAGCGTCCCTCCAAATGCTGAATTTATGTCTTTGTATTTTAAGATGCTCTTACGGGAGCTAAGCGTGGAAAACTCCCAAATTGCTTTCTACGTTTTACAAAAATAAAAGTATCAGTGACATTAAACACCATTTACAGCTTTATTTTAATATGGCTTTATAAAAAAATATAAATGTAAACCAAAGCGATGGGGTTACGGTATAGTAAAAGCAGGGCTCACTCATCAGGCGTGACAGTCACACTTTCAGACTCGCGCTCACGCAAGAAATGTTAAGACAGTTATATATTATTCCATAAAATTATTGACATCAAAAGCGTTGGGGTAGTTTGCAAACCTCACAGACTATTTACAAGGTGATAAAACTCTTAAATACATGTAAATGCGTATGCAGACTTGACTCGAATTGAAAATCTCACGCCAGCCAGTTGATCAAAGTTGGCACTCCTGGTAAAACTGACTGCACTCAACACCAAAATGAACTGTTTCGTCAGACATTTATAACTTGCAGAGCTCATTAAATCAACTGCACACGTTTTTATTACATTGTTCAGAAGCCATTATTTATTCCTCAAAGGGGAACCTATAATATGTATTTAGACGTTAACATAATATAAAGATTACAAGTATAGTACTGCAAAGCTGCCATGATAATTATTCATTAAAAATGAATTAATATTTTAAGTCCTCCAAATGTCTTCCCAAAACCCAAAGAGACGACATTTCCCTGATTCCTGGTTGAGGATTTGGGTATCATACGCCAGCCAGACATTCCATATTTCCATCCGCATCTATTAAAAAGCTTGGAGGAGGTGGAAATAGTGATTTTACAACCAGAAAACAGTTCCCTGCACGAATAGTAAAGACCTCATGTTGCAATCAGTTCCAGCTCTAAAATGTACCTGGCAGTGAGTGAATTGTTCATTTTTGCACTTACTAGTAAGGCATTTTGGAAGGCATTGTTCTCAAATCTCCTGGCTACAGAGATAAAGCGATCCCCGTCAGACCATGAAGAGCTCCTTTGAATAATCTGAGGAATTGTGCTGTTATTTTGAAGGTGTTGCTGTTGGAGGCATTGGTTCTTCATGTATCATGCTTATATTGGAGTCTCACTTGTTTTTTGACACATAGTTCAGTACATACCAAGGCACAGATTATTTCCAATGCTGGTGGAGTCTAACACAGTTAAGTAGTGATACTCGTTAAGAATTGGTATATTGAATAAAATAGGGATGTTTTATTCATTCTTGTGAGAAGTTGTCTTTTTGTATATTTTATGTTGCTTTATATGAGACACATATATGGGTGAGAGCATGTTTGGGGGTAACAGTGCTGGGTCTCAGGGGCCCAATAGCAGCATCAGTCTTACGGCCATGGGATTCTAACCAGTGATGTTCCGATCACAGGCACCTAATGGGCTGAGCCACACCTTGCCCCCCAGATTTGGCTTCCAAATCATGGAGGTGTGAGGTAACAGTGCTACCCACTGAGTCACCATGTTACTCAGGCTGCACACATTTAGAAAAGTGTATTTGCTAGATACATATGCTATATACAGGTATACATGAGTGTAATGGTTCCAGAAGCTAAAAAAACAGAGTGTAACTATTTGCATGTATAGGCCACCTGGAACTAGCAGGATACATTCTTTTGTTTTTATTTTCACTTTATTCTGTCAGCCACAACCTGTAAACACCAGTCAAAAATTTGGTTGAAGAATGCTCAGAGACACTGAACAAATGAGTAGCAAACTATGCCTGTAAAATCTATTAAGAGAGAATCTATTTTGTAAATATTGTACTATTGTACAATATTGGACATATTGTACTACAATAACTTTTCTCATGGAAGGCTTGTAAAAATATTTCCGCTGGGCAACAAACTGCTGCACATTAAACGCGTTTCAGAAGTCTCGAACTATTTGGTATTCTCATAAAGATTTGAAGTTTAGACTGCCTGGATAAGATTTGGCACGCAATTTAGTCATGAATCCCTTTCCTCTATGTCATAGGTAAATTATCCAACTGGGATGTTTTCCAGGGGCTGGTGGAAAAAAGTTTAAAGAAAGCCAGATTTCAAATGTCAGTAAATACTGAACTTCAACAGATGGATGTATATGAAGATAATTTCCTCTGGGGATTTTTTTTTCTGGATAAAACATCACTAAAAGAGAATTACTTGTGTTTATAAAGTGGAGCACTGTGTTCTAGTAATAGCTCATAAAATAGCAACAAGCTGTTGAATTTCTTATTAAAACTCGTGATATTTTGTGTAGGCTATAGATCATATATATGTGTTGACAACTTAAATAAGTTGTTTGAAGAGCATCGCTTCCATATGCACTAACTATTAGGAATAACTATTTTTAGTTTAATTTATTTTGCATGTTATTACCGGAATCCTTGCAGCCATGTCATGGAAAGGACAAGATGTCCAGACAAATTGCATCATGTCTTGTAATATGTTTTAGTCACAGGTTATAAAACAGAAACATTCATCAGAGACATGGTGAAACACTTAATATATCCAGTCCCTGTCACTGATGTCAGTCCCTATAGCATATTCCAGGGTAATTACATACTAATGCCTTTCAAAGGAAAGTTATGTGTATTAAGTGTATTAATGATATCCAATAATAATAATAATTAAAAAAACATTTTTGATGATGATCTGTGGTTTATGTATTAAGTAGCAATAACCGCACAATATATTTGTAATAGCCGAGCTGCAAATATAACCTGAGAAATCCCCCTGAAGTGTAGAAGAGGTACTGGCCACACACATTTTCCTAAATCCCCAGGGGACTGTGAACCCAAAGACACGCCTTTGCACTCTGGGGTCCTGAAAGCAGGACAAAAGCCCTCACCCTTCTGGCTCTCTGTGTAAAGGAGGTACACAGATCCACAGCAAGCTGCCCCAGCAAGCAACTCACTTTGTGGAGGCAATTGTACTGTCTCCTTCTCTCTCTCCTTCCCTCTCTCCTTTGCTCTCCTAAGAAGCAAGCTGGAAAAAGCAGCGGCAACCCTCTGTATCCCAAATATATGGTGTAAAAGTCCAACGGTTAACTGGAGTGTGAGAGCTTTATCTGGGAAAACAGGATGGGTCCATTCTGCAGAGCAGTGCTTGTCTCACAGGTGATGCTACAGCTGTATATAGCGACAGGTGTGCAAGCCCAAGGAAAAGGTAAGGAGATATCTCTTCAGTTCTTCTGATTCATACACTCAACCATTTGGCTGTATCATGCTCAGTTTTAATTTTCTGTTATCTGCCTGATTTGAATTCAGCGTCATACTGGTATACTGGTATCACAGAATGCCTAAGTATACATGCATGTAAAAAAGAAGCCATATTTATTTACTTAAAACCCTACTAATGTGCCACAGTAAATTGCTACATTTAAAAAATGTTTTTCCATAGCTTTATAATTTTGACAATGCAAAAATTTTTACTTCAACCTCGAAAAACTTGAGTGAAAGAATGTGTCCAGTGCACTCAGTGTCAGTGGATCATAATATACTGTAGAAAATTATGTCACATTCAATATAATCAGACATGCTCTAACAGAAGGACCATGAAGCACCAAACATATATCTCAGTTCCTGGAAAAAATTTCACTGCAATGTTCCACTGCACTGCAAAGTTTACATTATTACTCAAGGATTTAAGATGATGAACTTCATACGTTACATATATTGGATCCTAATAATGAGAAACCTTTCTGTTTTAATAAGTAAAGAAAATTCTGGAGACAACAATCTAATGCAAATATCCCTCACTGGTAAAGATGCTTTATTGAACATCCTTGCAACAAATGACATCATTGATATGTTTATACTAAATCTTAGAATTACATCCATATGTTGAAAGCAATTTGTGACAATGAGTCGTGCTATAAATAAGTGAACGTTTTTCTTTGTGTAGAAATGACTTTGCATTAAATCGCAGAACGTCTTCCATCTTCACTCTCTTTAGACAGTAAAAAGAAATGAGTTAAAGATTCAAGTAATTCTGCAGACATTCAAAGTGGCCAGAAATACTAGTCATAGAAAAACTGTTTTTTTTATTTAATTTAAGAATATCAAATAAGCATATACCCACTCAGTCTGTTTGTATTCCTATCAGGACACATTTATATTTTGGATTATAGGATTTGTTCCCGTAATGTCCCTAATGTGATTTTTCAGACAGGACTGACACACATTGCCTTTTCAGTTCAGAGAGGAAAGACACAATGTTCTAGCCTTGAAAGTTTTCCAAGGCAGACTGCTTGTGAAACACAGAAGGTTCACTGCTCTTCTACACCAGAGAAGAGAGCCATGAAGGCTGGTGTTTGTTGACAGGAAATTCCCAAAGTATTGCTAACAACTGGGCCATGATGACAGGGGCGTTCCCTGCCCGGCGTTCATGACCACAGGTCTCAATGAGTTCCTTTCCAGTGCATCCGTTTGTCCACTGTTTTTCTGATTTGATTATGATGGTCTTTTATCGGAAAGTGTTCAGACACACGGTCTGTCCAAGCATCAGACAACTATGCTATGTTTAAAATTGCTTTTATGACCCAGATTTCTACAATGTCAGAGTGGCTTGCCTGCTTGGTTATTTGATTTACAGAAAACACCAGCCACTGAATCAATACATAAGACACGTATGTGTACAGCCGTGAATGAGGTCATCATCCCGATCTTTTTCCTTTCAGTGTATGACCTCCTGACGTCTTCGGACTGTCTGCCAGATCTTCTGCAGCGGGGGCTAGAGACTCAGGCTGTGGATGAGGTCTTCATCCTCACGACATTCCGACTCCAGACTAAATCTGCCACCCCTATATTTGGCCTTTATAATCCCAGAGATAAAAGCAAATATTTTGAGTTCACCGTATCTGGGAAGCTCAACAGAGGTAAATATATATTTTGTAACCTTGTATTGCACTTGAGCTTTGTGGTTTTAAAATTAATCATAATGGGTTGTAGGTAAAGGCTGTTACATAATTTCTAGCCTGGCCACACAATTTGCAAATTCATATTTCTTTTCAAAGTACAAATACAAATGCATGAAATGGCTTTTCCTTGTTTTTTGTTTGTAATCACATCTAATGGTAATAAACAAAGCTACTAAGTTGTCTCATTTTTAATTTATCATGCAGTCAAAACTCTCACAATCAAGGCAATTAAACTGCAATTACAGCAGGCTATCTGATTTTTCTGATTGTGAGTGATGATGACAAACGTTTAAAGTAAGACTTTGACCATCAAGACTTCTGAAGGTTCCTTGTATTCTGTGGACAGCCTTTCTCAGATACCTGAAGGGGGAGGGCAAATTGAGCGTCTCCACCTTCAACAACATGGCGCTGGCAGACGGAGAGCTCCACGCTGTCATGTTCCACCTGAAAGGTCTGCGGCGAGGCCCCAGCAGCGTAGATGTCTATGTGGACTGCAGACTCACTGAGACCGTGAGGGACACACCCATAGCCTTTAAGGGCCTGCCTTCTATCATGGTGGAGCTAAAGACTCTGCCCAGGAAGTCTCCAGTGAGTAGACTTCAAAGCTTTTGCCTTTACTTTTAATTACATTGTTACTTATGTTTTCACATTTACATTTTAATCATTGTTGTACAGACCAGCCTCTGATGCATAATGTTAAATACCTGAATCTATACCATAATTCCACCATATTGTGATATACAATAGCTCCTCCAGATATATATTCATCTACATCCGACATGCTCTGATACTTCTTTGGCTTAAATGTCAACAGTGTACAAACAAACTGTATCTGCTCTAGCGTTCCTTCATTCAGTGCTTGCTTTGGTTTTATTTATTTGTAACTATTGTGACAATTTTGAGTAATAAGTTCATCAGGAGTATAAAATACGGCAGCATCAAATGGCTTGAGAAAAGACTAACTATAGTTATATATATATATATATATATATATAAAAAGCATGTTTTTTTGTGCCTGGCATATAGAAATAAATACCTTACTGGAATTAGTCTAACCATTAAAAACTATTTGATGGTATAATCTGTGGCTTTATATATGAAACTCCTGTGTAATCCTAACTGTTTGCGATGCTGCATATTACCAGTGGTGATTACTTACTGCAATAGTGCCATACTTACTGCAATAGTGCCATTCTTTCTCTGGAAGGATGAGCTGGAGGAACTCAAACTGGTGACTGGAGATGTTGTGGACAATGTTCTCTCTCTGCAAGACTGTGACCTACAGCAGAGTGACTCCATGCAAATGCTGGGTACGTTTTTTCCATTCCATCACTTTTCTTAAAACTGTTATCATGACACTTCCTATTATAATAACTATATTAAAAAACATGTTAACACTGGGACTAACCTTAAAAACTGCTCAAGAGTATTAAATGTTAAGCATCTATTTCCTGCTGTATTTTTGTGATCTTCTATTCTTTATTTTTTTTATAAATCATTGTTTCCTGCAAATTTTTTAATAAGTGCCTTTGGTAAGATTTAGGACCCAACATATTTTATGTTGCATTGCTGTACTTAAATCCATTTTTGTTTCAGGTTGATAATATTCTTTTGGCCAAACGGTTAAAGTTTGTTTTCTGGCTAGCCCCAGAGTACTGTCATTTACAGATCTTCGTTTATGATTCTGTCAATTTAAGTAAGCGCAGACTTCACAAAGAGATGTCTTCTTTGCAAGAAATTCAGTATTTGCAAATTCTTTGCCTGGTTTTAAACAGTAATATTTTTGGAAAAGCAGAATACAGATTTTCATGTCATTTGTAAATGTAATTTAACTACTTAATAAAAACTGGCTTCAGATACTTCAAGACTACACTGAAATTCTATGATGATTTTATAGTATCTTATTACAGAACATTAATTTGTTTCTATATACAGTTCAGCTATCATAAAGTTGTCTTTAGGTATCTTTATGGTTAATGTATAGGGTAGTACTATACTGTAAAACTGAAAAAGGAGATATTCTATTGAAAATACCCATTATTCTAAACTTTGAATTATTATGCAATCTGTCTCTCATAGCTCTTCAGATTCAGTTCCTGTGCTCACACCGATTATGATCATGAATGTGATGTGTACTAAAACTGTCTTCTTGCAGGAGTCAATGCGAAACAGATGTCAAATCAAATGCTCGAACTTACAAGGGTCATCTCAGAACTGAAGGATGTCCTCCTACGGCAGGTACACCCTAGTCTTTCAGCACTGAGCGATCCGACTGCTCCAGCTCAGCTGTACAGTGTTTTTACTTGTATACCGCAGGTCACAGAAACTACCATCCTGAGAAATGCCATTGTAGACTGCAAGGCTTGTGGTAAGATATATCTGTGTCGTCTTCAAACAAAAGGTCCAGCTGTCAGGTATACAGTATATCACATTCATTATGTGCAATGCTACATTTGTTTCCATAGTTTTATTATACATTATACTCCATTGTGGACAATTACACTATATGGACAGATGTATTGGGACATACCACTTAATTACTGAATTCAGGTGTTTCATTCAGACCCATTGCCACAGATGTATAAAATCAAGCACATGGCCATGCAGTCAGGTTCACAAACATTTGTGAAATTGTGGGTCATTCTGAAGAGCTCAGTGAATTCAAGCGTAGAACTGTCATAGGATGACATCTTTGCAATGAGTCAGTTTGTGAAATTTCTTCCCTGCTAGATATTCAACGGTCAGCTGTAAGTGGAATTCTTGCAAAGTGGAAGCATTTAGGAACAACAGCTAGAAATTCAGCCATGAAGTGGCAGACCACGTAAAGCCACAGAGAGAGTGCTGAGGCACGAGGCACATAGTGCGTAAAAGTTGCCAATGCTCTGTTCACTCAGTAGCTGCAGAGTTTCAAACTTCCTCTGGCATTAACCCCATCACAAAAACTGTGCACCAGGAGCTTCATGGAATGGGTTTCCATGGCCAAGCAGCTGCATGCAAGCCTCACATCACCAAGTGCAATGCCAGGCATCGGATGGTGTGGTTTAAAGCACACTGCCACTGGACTCTGGAGCAGTGGAAATGTGTTCTGTAGCGTGATGAATCACACTTCTCTGTCTTGCAGTCTGATGGACGAGTCTGGGTTTGGCAGATGGTAGGAGAACATTACCTGCCTGACTGCATTGTGCCAACTGTAAAGGAGGAGGGATAATGGTATGGGGTTGTTTTTCAGGGGTTGGGCTAGACCCCTTAGTTCCAGTGAAGGGAACTCTTAATGCCTCAGCATACCAAGACATTTTGGATAATTCTATGCTTCCAACTCTGTGGGAACAGTTTGAGGAATGGCCTTTTCTGTTCCAGCATGACTGTGCTCCAGTGCACAAAGCAAGATCCATAAACGCATGGTTGGGTGAGTTTGGTGTGAAAGAACTTGACTGACCCACACATAGCCCTGAAGTCAACCCCATCAAACACCTTTGGGATGAACTAGAACAGAGATTATGAGCCAGGGCTTCACATCCAACATCAGTGCCTGACCTCACAAATGCTCTTCTGGATGAATGTGCAAAAATTCCCACAGACACACTCCAAAATCTCATGAAAAGCCTTCCCAGACGAGTCACAGCTGTTACAGCTGCGAAGGGGGGACTGACTTCATATTGATGCCTATGGATTTAGAATGGGATGTCATAAAAGCTCTTGTAGGTGTAATGGCCAGGTGTCTCAATACTTTCGTACATATAGTGTATTTGCTCTGCAGGAAACATTTCTGTTGTAATGTGGCACGTTGTGGGACGGATATCTTAAACAAGGGAATAGACATGCCACATAGCAGGGTTTAATGAAACAAATGCCTTTTACTGGAAAGATAGAACTATGTCAAAGATCCTTTACAAAAGGCACATTTTTTTCCAATAACAAACAAAAATATGATTAAAACTCTAGGAAACAACAGCACGAACAGTGGGCACAGACGCTGAAATGATGACCCTGTGCTTTGGCTGTGCCATTCCCAGGGTAATCTGTACACCCTAACACACTAACATGCCAGAATATGTTAATGTCATGTTGTCATTAAAGGACTTGATGACTCGAAATTCACTCCGGCAAACCTGCGAGCCTGCCAACCCGGGACATGCTTTCGGACAGAGATGTGCATCGCGACAGAGGATGGAATCACGTGTGGACCCTGCCCCGATGGCTACACGGGCGATGGTGTCAGCTGTGATGATGTGGATGAGGTAATGTCTTTCACTGATGACTTTGAAGCATTTCCATGTGGCTGTGTTCTGTAACCACCATAGCAGCAGACTGAGTCTGGGTCTTACTATTAGCTGAATGACTGGAAGTTTCGTAGTATTTTGAGGAGAGCTGATATACTGCAGTGGTAGCTCTTGGAGCAGTCTATTTCTGCATAAAACATTCTTAGTGTATCCGGTATCTCTGTGTTTCAAGCAGAAAGAGATGTGCCTTTTTTCCAAACAGTGCTCACAGTCTTACAACAGGCATTGCTTCAGTATGTGAAATGGCTTGGCGGGACTGAAACTCACTATTCTGCAGTTTCAGGAGAAAGAGATGATTTTATAGTATCTTATTACAGAACATTAATTTGTTTCTATATACAGTTCAGCTATCATAAAGTTGTCTTTAGGTATCTTTATGGTTAATGTATAGGGTAGACTTGCGAATTGTGGGTGAAAATTGAAAAGCATTAAAAAACATTGACCTTACAAAACTAAACAAACCAAAGGAGTACCATTATTCAGTATAGTGCCAGAATGTAGATCAAAGGTCTGATGAGACACTGTAGTGTGTGACTGAAACTTATGATACAATTTCTGGGTTTGAATCAAACCTCAGTTTGCCAATAATAAAATAATATCAGCATAATGATGAAAATATTCTCACGACCTAAGTGATTTTGAGAGCGATGTAACATTTCTCGTATTGTAGGTCTAGCTGAGTATTTGCTCAATCCAGACAAACATTACTGCATTCTGGTCTTTTACAACAACAACGTACTTCAGCAGTAAAAGCAGGTGGAATAAAGGTAGCAATTTCCACTAAATGCTCCAGTTCCATGGCCCAGTATAGATAATGTTTCCCTGAAGCAGGCCTAAGCTGGCAACAGGAGATGGAAAAATCTGTTGTTTACTCAAATGCTGATAAACTTGCAGCTCAGTTAAATGAATAGCTCACTTCATTGACCTGTAGTTTCCATTACTCACCATATCTGCTGCTGAGCAGCCAGAAATGAACCTCTATGCTTGGGTCAGATAATGATGCTTGATTGATCCGCTGGGGTAACAATAGCCATCTGTGGCCAAATGTTCTTCTCCTTTGCCACAGGCCCAGCAGCCCTTGGACTTACGTCATGTGAACAAACTCTCATTTAAAATTGCTTTAGTTATTGGATTGCCCCTCTAGAAAAGATGTTTTTATATATTTTTCTTCAGATACTTTATGAATCTTCAGAAAATGTATTTCTTTGTTTGCACGACATGCTTTGGATTTTTTCCATGTTGATGTGTCAAATATGGTGATAAAATATGACAACAGAACATGTGTTGCCCTTTGGGTTAACAGATGTGTTGCTACTGTAGTAGTATGACCAGGGTAACGGTATTTTAATGCACTGTGTACTTGTACATGGATGCATTGACAATAAAGAACTCTTGAGTCTTGAGCCTGATGCATGCTTTCTGATTTTGCTCATTTCATCAGTCTCTGTTGTCTTCCACGTCACCTCGCTTGCTGGTGCCAATTGGCAGAGAAGTGACCGTGTTTGTCTTGTGCCCTTCACAGTGCCAGTTTAACCCTTGCTTCCCCGGGGTACACTGCGTGAACACAGCCCCAGGCTTCAGGTGTGAAAGCTGCCCGCGGGGCTACACCGGCGAGGCCGTGCAGGGAGTGGGCAGCGAGTACGCCAGGAGGAACAAGCAGGTCAGTTACATGGGTACAGGGCTGTCATTCTGACATCTGCAGGAACACCATCTGCCAGTACTAAATCACCTTTATTCATACAGTTATACTTTATTTACATAGTTTTAGTACAAATTTTGATAATGAACCTGAATAAAGCCACCAGCCTTATATACATTCACAATAAGGCTTATCAGGCATTCAGATATTTTACCTGTTGTTAAAAATATCGGAGATGCCGCCATTATAAGTCAAATATGGAGGAAGTGTTGGGGATGGCACAAGTCAGATAATGAACACATCCATATACTTAGAATCTTTATAAAGAGTCATATAAGACTGAGTTACCTTTTATCTTGCCTTAAAAATACCCCAAAATCCCGATGCCCCATTCCTTCCTCACAATGTCCATATACTCATGTTTCAGTTTGCCATGAGATAGTCTTACACTCACATGCTCCTTGGGTCTCTTTTTAATTTTCCTTCGCCCTGAGATATCTCCCCGGTGTTGATCACAGGTGTGTAATGACATAGACGAGTGCCAAGGCCCTAATAATGGAGGCTGCCCCCCTCACTCTCACTGCCTGAATGCTATGGTAAGAGCCTTGTGCCCAGCCACATCAAGTTCCTTTCTGTTTGTATGTTTTACTCAAGGTACAGTTTCTGAATTTCTGTATGTGTGTTTTCACATAGTGTGCATAAGCATGCATGCGTGTGTTCTTTGCAAGTGAGTGCATAAATATGTAGATACACTTTGCGTGTGTATTTGTACATGCAGAACTGTTGCAGAGAGAGGCTCTGGACAGCCTGGTTCAATCAAAACCGAAATAAAATTGAGTCAAGGTCCCTTTAAAAAAAGAGGCAAAAATCCCAACTACAGGAAAGAAACACAAAAACACAGCAAAGCAAGCAACATTACCTAAAACACATGTCTTACACTGTGCTCTGGGATGAGTCATCCACTCCCTCATTCCTTATGCAAAGCACAAGACAGTCATGCTAATCTGAATTTTGTTACCAGAGTTATGAACAAGCAATTGGTCAGTAGTAGATATATTAGCAAGCTCTCTATTTGCTGAGCTACAGGAGCTGTTTGCATAGGCTTCTGTGTGTGTGGACTATATGCTACTCTAGACTGTTCAGCACCCAAGCCTAATGGCTGAATGGGTCTTTCTCTGTATTCGGGTTAACTCCAGGGATCGTTCCGCTGTGGGCCCTGCAAGGAAGGCTTCGTGAGCGACCACACGGGTGGCTGCAAGCCCCAGCAAACCTGCCAGGAAAACACATGTGACAGCAATGCCCAGTGTGTGGTGGAAAGAGACGGCACCATTTCCTGTGTGGTAAGGCCCTGTCGCCCCTTCTCCGTCTCCAGACACTGAACCATTTTACGTGTATCATTATATCATAACAGTTACATGATACACATTTTTGAATCCATCATCTCCTAGCAGTACGGTGGCTTAGTGAATATCACTGATGCCTCACATCTATAAGTTAGGGATACAAATGTGGTGTATGTGCAATGTACATGTGAGTTTCTTGTAGGTATTCTGATTTTCTCCTGCAACCTGAAAGCATATAGTTTGGCTAACTGACATCGTTAAATTGCTAGTAGTCTGTGAATGTGCCTATATTTGCCATGCGGACTACTGGCATCCCATCCAGGATGTCACCTGTCTTGTGCTCATTGATGCCTGGGATAGGCTCCGAGCCCATCTGCAACCCAGTACTAGATAAGCAATTGAAGTTTGAAAGATTGCTGTTCCTGCAGTAATACATGGACAGTTATACTTTTTTATCAAAACTGGAAAACTTCATCTTTTTTGGAGTCTTCACATTTCAATAAAATTTAAGCCATAAAAATGTGTTTGTTCATGTCAGTGTGGAATTGGCTGGGCCGGTAACGGCGAGGTTTGTGGGAAGGACACGGACATTGATGGGTATCCCGACAGGAAACTGAACTGCAGGGATCCTAACTGCAAAAAGGTAATGCCACCCTCTTTCAGCAGAAAGCCAGCAGGTCATTTTTCAGATGTTCAGGCTTTTGAAAAACTTTTTGAAGCAAGGTGCAGATGGGCTAAGAATTCCAGTTTCTTTGTTGATTTTAGGACAATTGTGTTTATGTTCCGAACTCTGGACAAGAGGACGCTGACAGAGATGGAGTAGGCGATGCATGCGATGAGGATGCAGATGGAGATGGGATTTTAAACGAGCAGGTGCGCCCTCTGGTGTTCACTGCAGAAACAGCCTAGTGGTAAACAGTGATCTGACCTGATTTTCTGTCTCTAACCCTGCAGGATAACTGCTGGCTGAAGTCCAACATAGACCAGAAGAACAGCGACAAGGATCGCCATGGTGATGCGTGTGACAACTGCCGACTGTTGGACAACCTTGACCAGAGGGATACGGATAATGATGGCAAAGGGGATGCGTGTGACGATGACATGGACGGTGATGGTGAGTGTAAGAGCACCGGGTCCTCTGCTTCCTTTGCGTGCTGATCTCACATGTGCTCGATTATATTGATAATTTTGACTTGCAAGTTCAAAACTACACTCGGTAGTACCTTAGTGTGGTCAGTTATAAGTTACCTTTCAAATAACACAATTCCACCCATGTAGCAAGAGAGGAGAAAGGTGATTTGTTAGGGACAATCAAATGGATCAAGGGTGTTAAAACTCCTCCTCTAGACAACTATAAAAATAGATTTGAAGTCACCTTTAATGCAAAGACAATATGTAATGTGGACAAATGTGCACATTATGTAAATTAGAAAATGACTTTGACATTTTTTTTCACATTGAGCACACATTTAAGACTTGCGAATTGTGGGTGAAAATTGAAAAGCATTAAAAAACATTGACCTTACAAAACTAAACAAACCAAATGAGTACCATTACTCAGTATAGTGCCAGAATGTAGATCAAAATTAATTATCTGCTTTTTTCCATACGTTTTCAATTAATAGTGCGTTGTGGCTCTGATACGTCTCAGCCTACTTTCACAGACTTTAAAAACAATACAAGCATTTTCTGAAACATAACAGATTATAAGTGATTGTATAATACACAGCAAGTGTCACTGTTAATGGATCAACCCCCAAGACACCATGTAATTCTGAATGATATTTAAAAACCTTAATAGAATAGATGAGTAATGTATTTGGCCTGAGCAAGGGTAAGAATTAGTTAACTTATCAAAACTCCCTTAATCTGCAACAGATGGAGACCTTGCAGTCATTGGCTACCTTTGAAAAATGCCACAACAATCCCCTCTGGCATTACTCAGCTTGAATGTGCAAGACCACTTAATATGACAGTGAATGCATGGATGTGCACCACCATATAAAAACCAGTAGATGGCGAAAAAACGCCTGAAACCCATTTTATATTCCCAACTTTTAGACATGCAAGGATTATTTTTCTTAAAAGTGAAGCATAAATAATTTAAATACTGCTTCAGACATTGTCACTTTTGTGGTCTGGGTTACGCAATGAAGAAGTCATTGAAGTAATCATAGTAACAAGTACTGTAAACAAGTCATGCTATTTGTAGGTATATTACCTCTTATCCTGCCAGTGGTCATTGGAGTGATTTCCCCATTGGGCCCTTTGGTCAAGGCCCTTAACCTCAGTTGTCCCAGGACCTGGGTGACCCTTCTTTGGACAAAAGCATCTGCTAAATAATAGCTAATATACCCTCAACCTTATATCTTCTGCTGCTTGGGATAGACTCCAGGCATCCCAGTAACCCTGACGGGGATAAGTGGTTGGAAGATGGATGGAGGGGTATATTACCTTTTGAGACTATTACACCTGTTTGTCCTACATTCAGCAGTCTGGGATATCTAGAAATACCCTTGAATAAAAAGTATTATTTACTGACTTTTCAGGATATAGTGGCTTGGCATATCAAATTTCCACATTGGTGTATACATTTACACATTTCCTGCTAGCTTTAATGAGCCTGGCTGTTCTCCTCTGACCTCATCTCGTTAACCAGGTGTTTCTGCCCACAGAATTGCCGTGACTGTATGTTTTTTTATTACACCGGTCTCTGTTAACACTGTGGCTGTTCCTGAGGTGCTGGAACCACCCTGTCTGGCACCAATAATCACACCACATTCAGTATCGCTTAGATCACACCTCTTAGCCATTCTGAATCTTAGCCAAACAGTACCTAAAGCGCTTCACTCAGTCTGTGTACTACATATATTAATTTGCAGCCATTTGATTGGCTGTTTGGAGGAGCAAGCTATTTGTGTTAACAAGCAGATGTACCTAATACAGTGGCCACTGATGGTATAGTTATTTAAATTATGTGTGATTCTTAACTTTACAGTACTTGCCACTGGAATAAAGCATTAGGCACTTTTTTTTGTACCACTCTGGGCCCAACTGAAAGGTGCACATCACAATGACACATTTGTAATCACAAATGAAAAACTAAACGAGCACAAAAAAATCCGGAACCACAGACAGAACTGTTTTATGGTGACTGATGTCATCCTGTAAAACACTTTAAGAAGGATCAGGAGCTCATAATACATGAACAGTGAAAGCTTTCTGGACAATTCCCCTCTGGCTATGTCTCTGGGTTTAATGACAGAGAAACCCGTGTGACAGAGCTGGTGTGTAATGCTATGCCTCATTTGTATTCTGTTGCTCATCTTACCAATGGAATACACTTGACTAGTCACTTTTCTGATTTGTCCAACAACTGAATGACATGCGATGCCTGTTGAGACCTGAAAAACCTCAATTAAATGGAGTGCGAAAGCTGTATAACGATCTCCTTGGAACAAGACAGCAGTTTTTTTTTAAATACATCACACTAATCCTTAAGGGTTCTGTACTGTAGTATCTAAAGAATTATTCCTGCGCAGAAAGATCACAAAGAACAAATGTATGAATGACCGAACATCTGGAACATTCTAATTAAATATCTGTACTAAAGATTTTCTCCAAAACATCTTTTAGTGGCAGTTAAAAATGACAAGTATGACAAATATGTTTAAATACTTTTAGAATGACCGAAAAACTCAGTCTACAACTCATACAATACAAGACTCTTCACAGAACACATTACACGGGACAAAGGATGTTCAAGATAGGCCTCATAGAATCCGACACCTGCCCTCACTGCACAGGTAACTCATCAGATGACTATATGCACGCCATGTGGGATTGTACAGCGGTTCAGACATTTTGGCAGAGGGTTTGCGAAGACTTATCTACGGACTTAGGGTATAATATTCTGGCTTCACCAAGACTATGCTTGCTTGGCAACGTAAGTGATATGGATCTGGAGGGTAGTTCAACACAAATGGTTTTCACCGCCTTGTGCATCGCCAAGAAAACTATT
>JAAGVU020000040.1:26145229-26163546 GCA_011763525.2 Mormyrus iriodes
ATGTCCATTATTGAGATGCAGAAGCTGTCCTTTTGTTACTCTTTCCTTTCGCTCTACTTTTTCTTAAGTTGTGTATTACTTTTCTTTCCCTGTTTTCCTCTCTATCTGACCCCCCTTTTTTTTCTTTTTTTTCTTTTCTTTCTTTTTCTTTTCTTTTCTTTTCTTTCTTTTTCCTTCTCTTCTTTCTCTCCCTCCTCTCTTCTTCTCTCTTTCTCTCTTATTTCAGTTACCTTTCCCTGTCAGCTCCGGCTTAATTGTGCAATATTCTAAAACGGTGAATAAAGATTAAACTTCAAGTAACAAGAAGAGTGTACTCCGATAATCCACTTGACAAAATAAAAGTGTTGGCATAATATAGCACCCAGACTAACATCCTGCTTGCTAGACTGCCGGACACGACAGAAGTAAAAAAATAAAAAAAATAAAAAAAAATAAATGACAAGTATGTAATTTGTGAGGCCTCACTATCTACAGGCCCATCCACAGCCCATTCATTTACAGTATCCATGTTCTTCATTCTGAACAGTACTTATTTAAGGACTAACATTGCAATGCCTTGGACCATTGGGTAATAGTGCAGTTTTCACCACTTTAACTTCTGCTGACATCCAGGTCTGAAAAATTTCCTGGACAACTGCCAGAGAACGCCGAATCCTGACCAGAGGGATCGGGACAATGATGGAGTTGGGGATGCATGTGACAGCTGTCCTGAAATTCCCAACCCCAACCAGGTCAGCCACCAACATGCCTGACACCAATCAGTGTTCCCCATAAGGCTTTGAGGAGCTCAAACAAGGGTGGGCAACCCAGATCCCGGTGTGTAGGTATCCAGGCGGTTCTCTATCCTACCTGTTCTCTGATGAACTGCACCTGATCTCAAGCAGATAGTAACTCAGGTGGCCTCCTCTCGTTTGTAAATTTCTTATGTTCTTATTTATTAGGTAGGGTAGAAAACCTGCTGGATACTGGCACTCCAGGATCAGGATTGCCTCCCCCTGATCTATGAGCTAGAATGTAATAATATTACGGGAAGTTCATGCTAAGCAGCTTTATGTGGTCTTCTTGTGTGTGATGTCTTTCAGTCGGACAGTGACCATGATCTTGTTGGTGACTCCTGTGACACAAACCAAGACAGGTACTGTAACTGATGCTGAAGAGACTTTGGTTTCTTGTTGCATGGATCTGTCTCCTTACAGGAAAATCTATCTTGTCCCTTCCAATGGCAGTGATGGTGATGGCCACCAAGACTCCAAAGACAATTGTCCCAACGTCATCAACAGCTCACAGCTGGACACGGACAAGGACGGCCTTGGCGATGAATGTGACGATGATGATGATAACGATGGTATCCCTGATGTCCTGCCACCTGGACCAGATAACTGCAGACTGGTTCCAAACCCAGAACAGATCGACAAAAACAGTACGTGACTGGAAAAATTCATTTACGTTCAAATCAAAATCAAATCACTGTTATTAAAACATCACTCGAATCACAAGTGAACTAGTGAGTGAAAGTCTTAGGTCTAGATTTCCCCATCAGCAGTGCAATACACCAAATAAATTAAAACTGTCCATAGAACAGTCACTGTACAGCAATATATGTTATAAATATGCACAAGTACAATACACAATAAACATTTTATATAGACTGGGGTGCAAATAACAACAGCAGATGTGCACCAATAGTGCAATGAAGAATGAAGGTAGTGTCCTGGGGGTATGACAACAAAATAGGAACGATTAAGTAATTTTATGTAGGCTACAAACCGCCATTACTGTGTATACCATTCCATCGATTTTTCCATAACCGCTTATTTACTGTGCATCACATAAAGTTAATTCGTTTCATTTAATGAAATTGTTGTTAAGTACATGTGTGCTCGGTAACATTGTCGCACCACCACGATTGGGGGTTCAAATTGCCCCCCTGCTCCGTATGTGCTGAGTTTGCATGTTCTTTCCTTTGCTTTCCTCTGGGTACTCTGCTTTGTTATTGCATGGTAAAGCTATTTGCTTAAGTAAATTGACATCTGTAAATCAGTGCGTACATGTGTGTGCCTCCCTGCAAGGTACCGGCATCCTGTCCAGGGCGTTCCCCTGCCTTGTTCTTTATGCCATCTGCACTAGATAAGCAGTTGGAAGGTGGATGGATGGGTAATTAGTTTGTTGTGCCTTATCCTCCCTACTGAAGTGACACTTTGAAACTCCTCATTGTTATGTTGTAAGTTTAATACATCTCTTTTCTTGGGCAGGTGATGGTGTGGGGGATATATGTGAGTCTGACTTTGACAAGGACAGGGTGATTGACAGGATCGACAATTGCCCCGAGAATGCAGAGATTACCCTCACTGATTTCAGGGCGTACCAGACTGTGGTGCTGGACCCTGAGGGAGATGCGCAGATCGACCCGAATTGGGTGGTGCTCAATCAGGTGACCCATCCTATTCTTTCATGGTAGTGATGTTCTTTCCTTGTGCCAATGATCATTCTGATCCTGGACAGTTCATACCAGCATCTCCACAGCTTTCACAGTATAAGGAGACTGACACCATATATTGATTGTTTTTACAGTGTTAATCAATGTACCACTTTCATACTACACTGTTTGAGACTTTTGTCCATAAGCTAATAATTAAATGCACATTGTAATTATGGAACGCCTTCTGAAAATATAGAGAAAACAGATCCATTACATTTTGTTACACCGCAGTCATACTACCAAAGGAGAGTATATGAGGAATACTAAGTATTGTATGAGACCCTATAAACCACAGGAAGAGTCATATTGATAATACTTTATGAAGCCTGGTTATTACTATAAATAAGCAAATCATAAACTCACAATATAATTTTAAGCCCCAGTAATGGCCATACATCAGAAAGTGATACAAAAAACTGATTAGAGGCTTTTAAGTTATACAGCTCTGGAAAAAATGAAGACACCACTGTATATTTTTAAAAAATCTGCTGCTTCCAGGCTCAAAGTTTCTAAGACAGCAGTGCACAACAACAAGGTGAAGCAGGAGACACTGGGAATGACCAGAAACCAGCAAGGTAAAGGGCAGAAGTGACTTTCTAATGCCAGAGATGACCGTAAACTTATCTGGCAGTGCCTTATAAATTGGAGGATGACCACAAGTGACCTTCAAAAAGAATGGGGAACATTAAGTGGTGTGAAGTGCACTGCTAAGACAATTCATAACAGGCTCCTAGAAGCAAGACTGAAGGTTCATAAAGCAAGGAAGAAGCCCTTCATCAATGAAAAGAAGGGAAGAGCCAGGCTGGAGTTTGAAAAAAAAAAGTATATTTTACACAGGCACATACCCATAAATTGAGAAATGAGTGAAACTGAAAAATTTCTTGTGGTCTCTTAATTTTTTCCAGACCTGTATATTTGGCCACTATGAGGTTTATATATTGAGAGTCATTTTACAGTATATACACAATAATCAGCCTTGTCAAACCTGGGTACCCATTTAAATTGAAATCTGAATGATCAACTTTCCAATCTAGGCATATGTAGCACCCATGCATTTGTATTGAACTGATTAGGTAATAATAGTCCAGCCTTCTTTCAGGGTATGGAGATTGTACAGACCATGAACAGTGACCCTGGACTTGCTGTTGGTGAGTGTGACTGTAGTATCTTGACCTGTGCTTGGTGCTACAGATTCTGGAATACATTAAACCTTATAGTCTTTCTGCAGTGGTAACAAGTTAACAAGGGTGTGACAATAGGTGCATATAATTATCCCTTGTGTATTTTACTTACATACTTAGTACTTCTAGATTCTATAGAATTTATCCTAATTTTGAAAATGGACTGGGGTAACTTCAACCCCCAAAATAACACAGGGGTTACCTAAGAATTTGTGCCTTTAACTTTTTGATACTGGAATGGGGGGCAGACAATGCTATTTTGTGAAGTGAATGGGACTCCCCACACACTTTTTTCTTTGCTCTAGAGTGCCTAAGAGCTTGTTAAAAAAAAAAAGTTGCATTTCTGGTACATCCTACAGGCTACACGGCCTTCAGCGGAGTCGATTTTGAGGGCACATTCCACGTGAATACGGTAACCGATGACGACTATGCTGGATTCATCTTCGGTTACCAGGATTCCTCCAGTTTCTACGTGGTGATGTGGAAGCAGACAGAGCAGACTTACTGGCAAGCTACACCCTTCAGGGCTGTGGCTGAGCCCGGCATTCAGCTCAAGGTTAAGCCTGACTCTCACTGGGAACACGCAAGTGGGACCATTTGCTGTATCTTACCTAAGAACCAGACCTTATGAACATTTCTCTTGTTTACAGTTCCCAAAGGCTTGGTACATTCTGTAGTAAGATAGTCTGACAATTCAAAAGCCTATCCCAAATAACTCCCAAGTAATACAAATCTTCAGCTGCATAAGAACCATATTTTGAAATCTTCCAGACAGCATCATTAAAATAGCTTTAATGATATCTATCTGTTGGACCCATACAAACATTGAATGGCATATTTAGGATGCTTGTTTTAGTGGTCTCTGCAGGGTTGAACACACATGACGATTGCATCATTCAAATATTAAAAGTCGTCGACTCAGATAAACTCAGAATGTCAGATATAGTTTAAAATGTGAAGCTTTGATATATAGAGTTGCTTAATTACAAAGTGACATTTTCTTCTTTGAGTTATTTATGTTGGCCTTGCTTCAACGTATGTTGCTGATATTTACCATGTGATCTAATTTAATCCTTTAAATAGTATGTATGTGCTTTCGCTTCTTATAATATTGAGGTATATGATGGTGATGCCATGCTTACTGTAGGAACTGCATAGCAGGGTCCTTCAAACAATCCAGCCTCTGACTAAATGCACTGTTCTTCTCGATAACTTTGCGCACATTGAGTTCCCAGAAGAGCACAACCCCACTACAGATACTGTGTTTGTAACGAGTTACTTCCCGAGAACAACTTCTGGGTCTCTTCTTACAATGTGAAATTACGGATAGGCACATGCCTCACGTTGGTGTCATTGCCTAGGCCATTAAGTCTAAGACGGGGCCTGGTGAGCACCTGAGGAATTCCCTGTGGCACACTGGGGACACGGACGACCAGGTAAGACTGCTGTGGAAGGACCCACGCAACAAGGGCTGGAAGGACAAAATGTCATACCGTTGGTTCCTGCAGCATCGTCCCCAAGTGGGATACATCCGGTGAGACAATCAGGACGCACAGAGCTTCTGTTAATTAAAATCTTTCACAGACCAATCCAAGCAGCTTTCTCCAACTGGATACATACTTCAGTCTGTTTAATTAATTCATTTTCCTATGAACTTTGAGCCATTACTGTGAGAAGTTGCTTTCTCTGTTCCCAGTAAAAAGGTGACAGATTTTTAGATCACTTTTACCAGACATTCGATTTTATGTTTTGTTCAGTAAAACTCCTAAGTCATATTACAAGTTAACCCATAAAATGGGATTGCCAGTGGTTTTAAAATTCACCCGAAGTATATTCTGTGACATTTCTTGGCTTCTCAGCACGGTAAATGTGGTTATTAAATATGTGGCTGTCATTGTGCTTTGTCTTGGGCAGAGCCCGGTTCTATGAAGGTCCTGAACTGGTGGCTGATTCGGGGGTGATCATTGATACCACCATGAGAGGTGGGCGGCTCGGAGTCTTCTGTTTCTCTCAAGAAAACATTATCTGGTCCAACCTTAAGTACCGCTGCAATGGTGAGTGACTTTAACCCATATTTATATGGTTTCATTCTTGGATTAACTGCACAATCTGGAACCTAGGTGGAAGATCAGCTTTAGCTGTAAAGAAAATATTTTTCTCACATTCCTTCATGTAAAGTAGACATATTCCTATTGTATGCACAGCATGTAACACCTACAATTGTTTGATTCTGAATAATATGCTTTGCAGGTATTACCAATAGTAATAAAACTTACAATATGGCTATTCAGTAGTAAAAAGTAAAATACAAAAACTATATTTCTTGCTGCTGGAAGCTTCAAGGTTCACTGAAACCCTGCAGATGTTATAGAACACAGATGATGTTTTACTCCTAACATCATCTCATTTGCGATTAGATAAACTATATAGTTCTGTAGCCCTTTTAGCCGTGACAGGAAACATAAAACAAGTTGTATATTCTCGACTTGTCTTTTCACATGAATAACATAGTATTTTAAAAATAAAATATTAATTTGATGTTTGACAATTGCTTTTAACAGACAAGAAACATCTGGGTTTATGTACCTCTCCAGTAAATTGACTTTCTAACAATAAATTGATAACATCCATCAGGCAAATCAAAAGATAAAAGAACTCAGTGTATGAAAAAGCTTTCCGAGGGTTGATTTTCTTCGATTCCTTTCCTCTCCACAGACACCATCCCTGAGGACTTTCATGAATTAACTGCACAAGTCACAGGTGACACTAAGTGAACCAACCTGGATGACAGAATATTGTTACAGATACTTCAGAGACAGCCGTTTCAATATATTTTTTGTATTCACCGGGGACACTTACCCTTGTCCTCAGAAGGGATTCTGTGGTATGGGGATTTTTTGGTATGTGTAAACAAAGTATGTTATAAAATGACTTAACTCTGAGATTGCATGCACATTTGTGAATTGCAATAGCTGACTTTGGTTTTATGTTTAGGAATCAACTTGCACATTTTTTTCGTTGTAGGAAAAATGTCAGTTTGATGGCTTTGTAAGAACGTTAATATATGTAGTGTAATGTTCAAGAACTTTATGAGAACTCAGAGACATAAATTTTACAGATATTCTTTTTTTTTTCTTATTAGAAGACTATGGACAATAGTAAACCAAGCTAAATAAAAAGTCACATAGAGACATTTTCATGTTAAAACACTTAAACTCAGTATTATGTGTAATTTCATATTGTTTACAATTATGTTTTTGTTTTAAAAAAACTGATAAAATTTACAGACCTTAACAATCAAACAGTTCATTTATATTATACGCACAGAGCTGCTCATTTTTAATTGTTTATTAGTCAAAATACTAATACAAGGAGATCCATAAAAAGAATGTATAGTTCACCTTCAAGACATTAGCTTTAAATAATTTAAAAATACAGATGGTCCTTGACTTACAATGGAGTATGTTCCGATGAACCAATCGTAAATTGAAGATATTGTAAGTTGAATATGAATTCATAACACACACTTGGCTATTTAGTACTTATAATGGGCTTGGGAAAAAAAATTTCAACAGAAAAAAATGCCATTGTTAAACACTGTATGAGATGTTCACGCTTACAATCACTACAGAGACTAGAAGCATGGCTGGGTGGATGCTGCCATCCGAATTCAAAATTCAAAATTTACCACTACTATTGACTATGCATTTCTATTACACCATTGTAAAGCTGAAATATAGTAAGTGAAACACATACAGAAGCATCTGTATATTAAATTTTCTGCAGCATTGGCGAAAGAAGCTACAGCACATAAGAGTTTTGAAAATGTTTTATTGAAAGACTACATTTTTTCCCCCCCAAGTGTGAAACATTGGTATATTTAAAAAAAAAAAAAAAACACCTGATAAATGTTAATTTCTCCAGAAGCCAGTGGCATCTGGCCCACAGTTGAGACACACTCCTACATGCTTTCTGCTCCCTTCTCATGCCTCCTTGCCGTCTACGTGTGAGAGTGTCCAGCGGGATTTAGTCAAAACACAAGCTTCAGTACTAATAATAGAGTAAAATTAATAAATCATCACAAACCCTTTTCACAGTTAAGTGTTATAAAGGCAATCATATTTTAGTAACTGAAAGCCTTGACAATAGTGGTGAAACAAAACACCGAACAGAACGAACGAAAGCAAAACACGCACATCTCCTGACAAAGAGTGGGTGACTGTAGTTTAGGGATCCAGTAAGTACACCTGTTAGTACACTGTACTACTTTACACCAGTTACAAATCCTGTAATTCAACAAACTCAGCAAGCAGAGCATTGTGTGAATAACGCAAAAGTCGTATGTGCATAACTCAGGGAGCACATGTGATTAGGTTACACATTGTTAACCCTTCCTTCTACTTTAAGTCAATTTGCATAAAAGCCACAGGCAAACAAATAAATGAAGAATGGCATGTTAATTGCTAAAAATAACTTTTAATAATCATAATACATAGCCAAGAATCATCATTGTATAATGATGATACATAATAGCAATATTTGTTTTTTTGTAGCTTCTAAGATTAAAATATTACTTGTCAATTTGCTGGTAAAACCAACAGGCCATTCATTAAAGTCAGCAACAATAAATTAAATAAATATGGATTTTTTTTCTTCATATTTCACCAAATAAAAAAAAAACACTCATATGGGAAAAATAAAAAATCTTCACCTAGAGTTATATTGCTAAATATTTCCAGATATGGGTCTGATACATGTGGAGAAAAAAAATCCTTATGTACTAAAACTAAGACAAAAAACTACAGGCACAGATAATAGCAACTTCATTAAAAATTGTCTAATATTCTGCTTTACAACACTCTGTACCGTGTAAAAATTACAGACTGTACTGGAATGTTTAATGCAATTTAAAATATGAAGACAATTACATTAAAAAAAAGACATATTAAAATTGTTGTTTGGTAGTGAAAAGTTTTTTTTTATAAAAAGTGTTTTCCTTACATACGTCTGATATTAGAAGACAAAGAAAAGTACAAATCTCAAGTGTAGGCTGAGTTAAAAATGACAGCTGGCATATTTGAGCAGATTCTAAATGGCAGTTTGCTTTAATGAACATGTATAAAGAATACAGTACATAACAGATTAAAGTGCATGATACCTACACTTTACTGAACCTCAAAATCTAAAAATATTTTCAATTAATTATGAATTACTTTGGAATGACCAGGTTTCAGCTACAGAGGACTGTATTGACAAAACTGTTCGGTTTTTCTATACATGTAAGCTATAGTCAAACTGTGAAATGTTTGCAGAACAAAATAGGTTAAATCAAGCGAATGTAAAAGAAAAAGTATCAATGTAAGTATATATTTTTCTAAAAGGGTAAAGCCTCCCCAAAAATGAAAGTAAACTGCAGTGCTACACAAAGATATCAATGTTAAGCGTTGTCTGTGTTCTTCATTGTATTACTGCACATACCACTGAGGCTACAATCACATTCTGAAAACCTGAGCAATGATCAACAATAAGCAATATCTTGCACATTAAAGTAAAATATGTGATCATGAACAGTGAGAGCCCTCAATCCTTTCATTCCAGAAACTGTTACTGTACCCTGCACTGCAGGAGATGCTGCAATTGATTAATAAGGAACACTGAACCAGTCATCAATTAGGAAGGAATTCAATTGCTGAATTTGGAATTCAATGTTTACAACATAGTTAATATCTCACACACATGCTCCAGGCCCATCAATTTATAAATATTAAAAATCCAAAGTGAATAAAGATGGGGGAAAATTTCAAACATAAAAGCCTACAACATTGTTTGAAATTAATCAAACTCAGTGGATAAAAAAATTCTCCCATTCATTAAGGAAAATTAAGTTCCAGCTAAGGATGGGTACAGTTGTAGAAAATTCCAGTCCTTAATGGAGTAAACATAGTAATATATATTGTAACACAGATCTCAGTTGCTTCACAACCCTGTTGCTAAGTCACTTGCTACCCAAAACTTCATGTAAACTGGAAAGAACTACATAGCCCTCCCTTGTTGTAGGACATAAATAATCATAAAGTTTGTTCATTTGCTGTTGTTGCAAGTTGTTGTTCTTTCCTTTTCACAGAAATGCCTTAAATTGTTGTTTTAACACAACAGATTAAGCTTAATGAATTGAAGTTTAATGCAATATCACAAACAATGATCAGTTTTTTTAATATCTAATGATTTTCTTGGAAGAACAATTGTAGTCAGGTCATCAGTAAATGAATCCTGAGACAACACAGAGGTTCATTTATACCACAGTGACTCGAGTAAAACAGCAACAGAACAGTATGGAATGATGGGTTTTCACCTGCAGTGATAAAGTGTACAAGCTGGCCACATTTTCATCAGTGGCCAGTTTATTTGGGAAAAAAATATGCAAAATGTACCTGGACAGTCACTAAGATTTTTAGTATGTCACAATGGAAAAATCAGACCACCCATGCCCCAAAAAGCCCATAAGCCAGACTTCTGAATGTCTAAAACTATTATGAAAATATATTCTATGCAACTGCATAGTGTGAGATGGAAAAAATGCTATTTGGCAGTCAACAGACAAACAAAAAAACAAGCAGCCTGAGCAATCTCTACATTTTCTTGCCTTAAATGCACAAACAATAGCTGAAATCACACTCATAAAGTCAGCATGGTAACTAACATTAAAAGGCATGTAACATACTCCAGTAAAAAATGAACAAGGTGACAAATGCTCATCCAAGTTTAAGAACTCGTAAAAATAAAATGATAAAAAAATAATAAAATATGATAGAAAAACTTAAAAAATAAGCAATTGTTTTTATAGAAAGGCCAGGGTGTCTGCAGCTAGGTGTCAGGCCTCAAACCTCCTTGGACAGACCAAGGGAGCCACCAAGGTCCACAAGTAGAGCACCAGACACACCCAGCAGGAGACCATCTTAATCCAGAACACAGACCAGCTGCCGTCGAGGAACTTCTCAATCTTCGCGTTGTCGTAACTGGGGGAACAGGAATGAAAGACCCAGTACAGGGTGGGCTCTTGTTCCCTCAGAGCTCAGGGGTAAAAACTATAGATATAGATCATTCAAAGGGCCTAAAATACCAAATGGCCATCGGGATCCAGAGAGTAATAATCCTGACCCAGAAGTACTGTTTAAATGGAAGCTTAAACATGTAGAAGCGGAAATATGTAGAGTACTGAAAAATTTCATTATGCTACTGATACACAAATGCTGAAAAGACAGGTGATACATTGATCTCTGTGGATGTTTGCTATAGAGAAAAGGTAGTGTGGAACCTGTATTGAATATTATGAGTATTATTATGATTTGGGAATTTATTTTGATCACGTAGTGATCAACTGTGATTAACTATGATTATCATTAATGAAATGTACTTGGTGCTTAATTAGTTATTATACTTATGGTGCATGTTATTCATTATGAAAATGCCATAGGTTAGAGAGGTCTTCTTGGGACCAGATTCCAGTGGTGTGTGTGAAGGGTGTGTGAGTAGATATTGTAAATGTATTCTATGTACAAAATGTCCTAGCCTATAGTAACTGAATCTTGCATCCAGTTGTGATACGGACTGAAAAAAAGACTTAAAGTTACAATTCCTTTGTACTGTACCAGTCAGGACTAGCAAGCTCACTCGCATCTGTTAAAATGCATCTCATTGCTGGACACCTAGTGCCATTCTTTCTTCTAGAAGGATACAGCACTATACATGTCAATATAATTGGTTGAGAACACAATATCATGCAGTGGACATGATGTATCAAGAGTATAAAGGTGTGGTGAATCTTGAGGTTCACGATGGACTTTTCATTTGCCAGGTGGAACTCTGTGTCTCACCTCATGGCTATTTTTTCTATAGTGAATAAAATAAAAACAAACTATAGATAAAATAAAAGAACAGAAGGTAATGTACTGCTTACTGGAACCAATTGGTGACTGTCATCATGACGTAGAGAGACCCGAGGAAGAAGACAAAGTGGAAGTATGAATAGCTGTAAATGGTCCCATCCCTTTCGTCATACATCACATACTGTCCTCCTCCGGTCCTCTCTTCTTCTTCATAGTCATCTACAAACAAAAAACAAATTCCAAATAACTGCAGCCTTCAGTCAATTGGGGTCTGTGGACCCCTGACTACTTCCATGGAACCTTAATTGTATGTGAATGAGATACATTTAGAGAATAAAGGTTATTCTGAATCTTAGTTTTAAATAACTGATGACATTACAATAAACTGAGACACTGAAAGCGTTCCCTGTAAGGTTTCTTAGACCAGATTTCAGAAAGACAAGGGGAAGATAAAACATCACCTCCATCATCTCCGAAGCAGAAACAACAACGGGCCCTCTGTAAAGAATGCAGAGCATTATTATTATTGTTATTATTATTATGGTTATTATGATGTATTTTAATAATTGAAATTTTCAGGCTGTACGAGTACTAAGATAATCTGGAATGTCACAACACAATGACAGCCTGTACCATGAGACTGTACTTTGATATTTTTTGAGAATGAATTTATAGTCTGTCTAAAGATAAAAATCTGGAAGTGTGTGGGTTAATGATACAGGCGTCCCCATGATTTCTGAAAGACTAAACAGCGGCTTCATTCCTTCTGTGAAAATAACAAACAGCCCCATTAGTCCTACAGACATAAAAGATTTAGAGATAAACCATGTTTACCCCCCCCACCCAAACTGATCCTTTGCCTCATGCGTTGGCATCCAGTAGTTCACAGAGTGGCCATTCATTTCCAGTATAATACACTAAAACATTCCAAATAAAGCACAGAAACCACATTAAAAGGTGCCATGACATTTTAGACATAGTTAATTAAGTCAGCTGTCAGTACAGCAAAAAGCCATGACCGTGTAAATGAGCTTTCACTGGAAACGGCATAAGTGTCTGCTTGCTCCTACCCACAGTGTTACAAATGTACTTCATCTTACAACAGCTGAATATAGTTGCATTTTATTATAAGTTAATTACATTGGTTTCATAATGGCAAATCAAGCAGTCAGAACAAAACAACCGTTAAGGCAAGCGAGCAAGATAATCTTCCTGCTGCTGTGCCACGACATGTCAGACGATTAAACAATAGTTGCTAAGTTGTTGATGAGAAGTGAAAAATTTTATTTAGAAGTTTAATGTCTTCTCCGGTTGCCTTAACTGCTGGTACACCTAAGACTTTGATGGCGTTATGGACACTAAACACATTACGTAGATATCTTATATTGCAGCAATTCAACTGGGGCTAATTTCACACTGTAAAAATGAATCAGAGATTCCATGGTTTTTCAACCCCCCCCCCGGTGCCCCAACAACTCTTTATTCGAACCTCGTTCTCTGGCAAGGCAATCCGGTACACTCGCAATGCAGCGGAGCTCCTTCTAGTGGTCGAGGTCAGACTGAGGGAAAATCATGCGCCACCGGGAACCCAGACAGACACGCAGACAGACACGCAGACAGACACGCAGGAAGAAATCAGATTAACCGAACACTGGTGATTGAACTGGGTGTGACAATATTTCCTTCCAGCAGCTAATCACTCAACATAAACATGTGGTGAGTTCAGGGTCACTAATACTGACATTTTCACATAGACATGCAATTTGCTTGTGGAGCATAATAAATACATTTTACCATGGGGCATAGTGCAAACACTGAAATTATTCAACTCAGTTATCCAAACAATATTAAATACGTTTACTTGGAGGACACAAAAGGGTCTATTATATGACAGAACTTTTAAGTATGATAAAAGTGACAGAGAATGATTATCTATTGATTCATCTAGTCTTATGAGTTGTGTGTTTGAGCACAAACTTCCATACAGACAACAAGAGCTGCAATCTTCAGTTCATATGGGCCACTTTCAAGTTCAAAAATAAGGCTGCTTGATGACTGCAAAATGATAGTATTCTGTCTGCTGCAGCCTCTCATTGCACTCTGTTACTGAGGAGAAACCCGAGCTTTTGTTGATATAGGCATTTGTTTATACAGTTTGCAGCAGAAGCACTAAATCAGGAATTTTTCAACCATGCTAGTAAGAAGAAATGTGGAGTGCATTTTTAAAAGATAATTTGAAGGTTGAATCCAGCGCTTACCAGGAGTAGAGCACGCAGCCAAATAAGATGACTGTCCCCACCCCTGTCACTATCTTGTTGTCATTCTCGGAGCCGGAGTTAAAGGGGAAGACACAGACCGTGATATTGGCACCGTCCTTCTCCAAGGCTATAAGGGGATTTAAAATAAGTTATAGGAACCTGGAAAGACTGGTAAACCATGTGGATATCGTCATGGACATGTCTGCCCAGGAAATGAGGGATTTGCCCAACTGACATTGGTCAGTTGCCCTGAATTCTTTATCCCGAGTCAATTCTGTCTTTTGCACATTGTTCACTACAGACCCTCCCTGGGTTATGACGGGGTTATGTTCCGATAAACCTATCGTAAGGCAGAAATATCATTTAAGGTGAAAATGCATTTTAGTACAGTACACCTAACCTAACAAACATCACAGCCTAACCTATCCTACCTTAAACATGCTTAGAACACTTACATTAGCCTACAGTTGGGCAAAATCATTAACACAAAGCCTATTTTATAATAAAGCACTGAATATCTCATGTAATTTATTGAATAATGTACTGAAAGCGAAAAACAGAATGGAACTGGAATACCCATCCTGAAGTCAAGATATCATAACATGGACCATCGTAACCCTGGGAGTGTCTGTTTGTTAAAGCAGCTGGAAATTTTATAAGGGAGCTAATTAATTATTGATATTTAACAATTCTACAAGTGAAACCTGAGAACAAAGGAAGATAATGCTAAGAGAAAGTGTTTTTTCTACACAATATGTCCATTCATTGACCCTCAAGAATATGTAATCAAGACAGGACCCAAATCAAAGCAACTATTATTAGAGCCCCCCGCCCGAATAAACTTACTTTCGATGGGCTTGCTAGAGAGTGCAGAGAAGGTGAGGTACATGACATACACACTTATGACGCCAGACTGGAGTAGGCCAGATGTAGGCTGGACTGAAGAGGACAACAAACAGTGTGTTGGGTACAGAAGAGAACACCAGAGACATACTAGCACTAGAACATTTACACACTTCATGTCAATCCATCCATCCATCCATTGCAGGCAGCATGCTGCAAATGTATGACAGCAAATCACATTAAAATACATCTGAAGTGTCCTAGAGAGGAACTCACGCTTCTGGATGCATGGAGAGATTGCCAGAAAAGACACCAGCACACAGAGGCTGCCATTGATTCCCAAAAAGACCTTGTTGAGAGTGCAGGCCTCAGGGTGGGTGTAGAACAGGCACATGAAGACCATGGCTCCCACAGCAATGGAAAAGAGCACCAGCGTGACCAAGACCAGGGCTGCATACCACAGCTTGTTGTACTTAATTCCTGATGTCCTAGGAGAACGGGATCAAGGAGAACGTCAAACGATAGCTGTGCAAAGGGGATGAGGGAGGTGCAGCACGTTATACCTTTACTGCATGGGAAATAAACAAAAATCCTTTAGGATAACGTTACACATGACTCTTGCCAACTCTGCAGGAGATGTGTGCAGGTCCATGGCATTCAGTAAACAATCACATCAGGCAGCCTGACATGTTAGCATTTCAGTTACCAGAGATTTTACATTTGTCATAATGTGTATAAAGGAGGCTACAGGGGTATATTACCACAATATGCCGAAGAACCACCAAGTAAGAATCATATCTTTAAAATAGTCATTTCTGTGTTAAGTCAATTCAGCACAACACTCAAAAGCCCGGATTAAGATTTTGATTGATTTATGAATTGAATTTCGATACATCTGCCTTGCAGGATTATGATCAAATACAGCAGGCCAGAATTTAACCCTAATATAATATTTCTGAAGATGAGCAAATGTGTGTTGTTGTATTTTTAATGAACCCAAAAAAAACAAGGTCAAGAGTAAGTATAAAGTGTTCAATAGGCACACCCTCTGGTATATAAACTATTTCTGTGCATCTCTCCGAACATTAATGTGCACAAACTTTTTTGCTGAACTGCCTGAATAAAACCCCAGAGTCAGACGTAGGCGACCCACCTATGACACGTGAATGCCAAACAAAACGCTTGGCCAACCATCTCTGAGGCCCCTCTCCAAGTGCCTGACTGGCAGCTCAAACCCAGAGTTATTTTTGTGTTATTTTTGGGTTGTACCTTGGCATCGTAGGGCTCTGTCCTCACGTCACAGGAGGTTTATACCCCAGGCAACTTGGTTCAGACAGATTAGAACGAAAATTGCATTTGAGTCCCATTGATTTTCAAGCTTCTGTTTTTGGCCAGTGGAGGAAACGGTAAATTTGTCTTCCAATGGCCACGTGCTTCCCGTCCTGTCACCGGACAGTTGGCAGGCTGCCAGGGGCCGGGGCTTCCATCCAAAAAAAGCAGGCCTCTTCACACCAGGCTTCACAATTCCCGTCACCCTTCAACATTCCCAGTGAACATCCCCCCGTCACACAATGGCCCTTTCATCTTCACCCATTTGAAATGATGTTTATTTGCTTAGCTGGCATTTCCACGTAATGCCATGGTTATGACTCACAGAAATACTCTTTCATTGGTCTTCAAAGTAGGAGATTCACTTGGAGCCATACAAAGAAGGCAGACGGACGATTCAGGAGAGTAACTGCCTTCCTGTGATTTTAAACCGGCCACATGTCTCGCATCAACAAACCAAGAAGCTATGGCTTTTCCAAAAGACTCCCCCATTCCAACCCCAGTGGCAGCAGTGCAATTTGGGGCACATGGAGAACTGCGCTACAGCACTTTGTTTGCCCCACAATCAGGTCACCCCCAATGCAGCTCCTTATTAAAGCATCATAAATCAGTCTTGGCTGTAACAAGAATCAGCTTCTTTGTGTGTTAAAAGTTGGCAGCCATTTTGATTGCTTGACAACTGTTTCTTAACTATTAAGCAGCACTTTTTTTCCCTCACCGCAAGTTCAAATATTAGAAATGGAAAACAAAACAAATGTAAAAATAGCCTTCTGAGTGGATTTTATGATCAATCCTTAACTCCTGGGACAGAAGGCACTACATTTTACAGATCTTTGTTCTTTCGTTTGACATTAATGTTTGTTTCACTCATGCTGCCATATGGGAAAGATGGGACAGCAGACAGGCACATGCAATTAGCAAAATAAAAACTTTTCAAGGCCAGGACTGCCCAGATATGCAGAGAGCCCATCACAGGAAAGCAGAACACTCACTCACTCATACTCACACAAACTCACACACATGTACACACACAAACACACACTCACACACATATACACACACACACACACACCCCTTTGTGGAGATCATCCATTCACTTCTATGGGTATAACTCTAATCCCAGTTATGACGACCTTAACCCCTACCCAGCCCTAACCTTAACCATAAGTAACCAAACAAAATTGGTTACTTACATTTTTAGTGTTTTCATTGCATTCACAGATTTTTATAAAACTGAGTTTCCCCTTGTGGGGACTGAAAAAAACATGTTTTTAAATCAGATTATTGGGACCAAATGTCCCCTAATGTAATATGTACATGCCCCCCCCCACACACACACAAGCATGGGACACCATTCATCAATCCAAATATGCACTGCTTATCTTGATCAGGGTGACGGGGGGGGGGGGGGGGCTGGAGCCTATCCCAGGCAGCACAGAGCACATGGCTGGACTCTCACTCACTAACAAACATTATCGGAGATTTAGGCACCAATTTTCCTGAATGTATGTTTTTTGGACCCATGCCTTGCCTTGCCCGCAGAATCAGGGTTGCCTCAGCTGAGAGGCTATTGGAAGTTATTCCGGAGGTCCTCTGTATGATGCAATGGGAGGAAATCGGAAAGTAGACAGCATTTCGGGTGATAAAGGAGCCTCCATGCTGGGAGGATTCCTTTCTTGCTCATCTATATAAGCAATGAGGCCACAACGGTCTTCCCAAAACAGTACAGTGTGTGTTTTTCCCCTGCTAGTCTCTCTGTGTTTAAGGAAAATTGGGTCATGCTGAAACAAATAATTTATTGCAAACCACGACCTAAGGACACCTCAGGCAGCTCACAAACTCAGCTGAGCTGTTACCAGAGTTTTTTCTTAAATATCCTTTGCAACCTCAGTTGTGACTCACATTTCTATAGTTTTACCACTTTAGAAATAAGGTACCTAACGATTAAATGTGTTTCTTAAAAGTACTACTGAAGGATGTCACCGGGCACATCAACTTCTGACCATTTAATAAACACCCTGGGGTGGGGGGGTCCCAGAACAGAATATCCTGTTGATTAAACATGATGCAGCATCAGTTAATCAAAGGAAACTTTGCAGACATCAAATGTAATGCCTCATGCAGTGCAATCTCCAGAGGGCAGTAAGGTGATCTTACCAGTTTTTGTTCCATCTGTGAGCAAACTCCACCAGCAGCAGCAGCTGGATGAGCAGGAAAATGAACCCTCCACCTGCTCCTATGTACCGCCACACTGCAGCCAAAAGGGGGGGGGGGGGGGGGGGGGGGGGGGGGGGGTGGGTGTGGGCGGGCGCCCCCCCCCCCCCCCTCCCGCCCACACAAA
>JAAGVU020000040.1:26174197-26186456 GCA_011763525.2 Mormyrus iriodes
AATAGAAACAGAAGTAGCAGAAGAACCAGTAGAAGCAGAAGAAGAAGAAGAAAAAGCAGAAGAACCAGTAGAAGTGGAAAAAGAAAAAAAAAACAGAAGAAAAAGCAGAAAAGATTAGTGAAGAGGAACTTCTACTTCCAAGTTTCAACTCACAAACAACCATACCAATGCAACCAGAGCACTTACATTATCCCTCATCTCCTTCTCTACGGTGGGCGACATCATGACCACGCAGATGACAGTGACCAGCAGAAAGTAGAGGGCGTACATGAAACGAGTTCCCGTGGACTGGCGGATCTTTGGGCAGCAGCTGCAGCACAGGGAACAGGCCGCCGAGCCACAGCAGCACTCCAGCTGGAATAACACAGTACCATCAGTATCAGGGCACCCAAAGATAATTCTCAATATAAGACAAATGCCCACACTTACGTAGCTGCAGACCATGTTGCCTTTGGGGGCTGTAAGACCATACCCATAACATATAATCAATACAGACCTAGTTACGGCTCCCTGAAGGTATTACATTAATAATTTTCTGTATCACAAGATAATGAAAATTATTACTTAGTGATCAGAGAAGATCCAAATAATAGCAACAGATACTATATCGAAAGATAACTACAAAAGCAAGGACAAACAGATGTGGGTTTTGAAATTATTCTGAAAATCTGTCACCATTCAAGTGCCACTTTTTTGATCCAATTTACAGTGTATATGGAAGTAGTCCCAGACTGTCAAAACACAGAAACCATGATCATCTTTGCAGAACCGTGAGACAAGAGCAAATACTGATCTGGTTTAGGTATAAATACGAGGAAAAAACATACACACAGAAGCACGCAAATCTCTTTTTAAATGTGGGAAAATCCTATAATTAAGGCACAACATCTCATTCTGTCACAGCGGTCTGTAATTATAGGCACAACCAAGGATTGTAATTTTCCTACTCAGACCAGTGTAGAGGACCCTGGTTTGTTCTGGTACTGACTTCCCAGCAGCACATGGACTCAGCAGCCTATGATGGTCTGTATCTGGGGTAGAAGCAACAACAGCCTTCTAGGGTGGACCAATCAGAGCAGGATCTCCCCTGGCTGGACATAAACGGTATTCCAGTAGGACATTAACATCGGTGTGCTTTCCGCAGAGATCCACAGAAACGCATATGGTGGTGTTCATTTCAACATATTGGCAACAGAAAGAGTTTATATCTTCTGTTGCATTAAATCTGTATATGCTCAGTACAATGTGAAAATACAGATATAATGTAATACCCATGATATATAATGTAGAACAATAATACATTTTTGTACGAATCTCTACAAAGTAAGATAAGATTTTCATTTCTTTTTGCGTGTGAAATCAAGCACATTATCTTTATAAATAATATTCACATACTTCAAATTAAGACATCACTAAAGAAATGAATCATTAACAGGATTATAAATTTATACATAAATATATACAATATCTACAATACTTACAGAAAAACTGGATCCATGTATAGTTAAGTAAAACAAGTCATCCAAGTCATAATGAGGGCAGCAGGCTCCACAATGAGTGCCCTGAATACTTGTTTGCTAAGTAGTAGGCGAAATGTAGTATGTGAAGTGAGTATGTCCAAATGCTCAGTATGGATGAGACAATATGCGAACAGTACCCGGACGTCATATATTCTGAGAAATTACAAAGTATGCAACTGATGGACAATACACTATTCCACAAGACCACTGAACCTGCAACTAGACAAAGAACGCCAACTGCTCCAAAATTTCTGTCAAGATGGTGGTGGAATTGCCGGCTTGGAACAAAAGTTAGTAGAAAAAAATACCCAGTTACACAAGTTGATTTTTTTATTGATATTTAACAGTTTAACTTTTCAGGGATCAAGCTGTGTCATTGGTACACATCCAAGTCAGGTAATGTGCAGGATAACGACTGTAGTATCTCATAATGCAATTGTATTGTTTTCATACATACTGACATTTACTACATTACTGGTTAAGTAGTACGCTTTTAATGAAATTCAGTATGCACTGCACAAGTATTCGATTTTGGATGAACCCATTGTCTCCATTGGAGCCCCTGATGGGGGTGGCTGAGTGCCACTGCCCCCCAATGGTCCAGGAGGCCCCTCCCCCTTAGCAGTTATCCTGCTGGCCATCTGGGGCCCTAAGGTGAAAAGGTCTAGGCATGACTGAACCTAGAGATAATACTACAGCTGGAGTCAGCTTGATAAGAATTCACCAATCAGCTTTAGCTGGGAGTGTCTTTTGTGGACTTTCCCTGCTATACATACTCATTTCAGTGAAACAAAGACATTCAGCCCTTGGTTTCAGGCCTTGACATAAAAGTCAGGAGCCCTTTTTGAAACAGTAACTTAGCCTGGGACTGAATTTACTAACATTATTACTAACATTAATCTACACTACAGATTAACAGAGCAATATGAAGATAGGAAAACCACATATCTGAAACTTTTACGAGAAAGAGCAGAGACTCAGATGACCGTCTAGCGTTACCGCAATTTGTTTGCCTATAAGGATTTTCAGCTACATGGATTGTACTGTATATTAATCCATCCATCTTCTAAATACTTATCCTGGACAGGGTGACAGGGGTGCCTAGAGCCGATCCCAGGCAACTCAGGGCATAAGGCAGGGAAACACAGGCAATTTAGAGACACCATTTATCCTGACTGCATGGCTGTTTTTGAAACCGCATACTACACTACTAGCATATGCTGATTTGGACCAAAAAGTAGTGTGTGTCTTATGCAGCATGCAAAAAACATGAAATTTGCAGTATGCCAAAGATACCCGAATGCTGTACTGATTTAGAAAATATTACTAGTATGCTCAAGACAAGTCTACCTCACCTACTGAATCCCGTAATGCAACGTGGCAGAACATCACAGCCTTGCTTTGACCATTTACCTTGGAAAACATGGCTGACCAGATGGCCGCCGGGGAGAGCATAGCCTACGAATAAAAACAATTTGTTACAACTTTTAATCAGCTTTCTTTATTAGTATTAATATTTTAATTTTTAAAAGGCAGGGCAAAGTACAAGGAACCTACGTCAGACTAATTGGACCAAACAAGTTAACAGTTCAATGACGATCAGCGAACTAGCTAATTAGCCGATAACATTTCCCTATTACATTTCCCATAGGCAAAGCCAGATTATTTAGCTGTCAGATATACTCACAGGACATGGGTTATGGGATTTAACCCCAAATTCTGTCCTCTAATCACAGCCTGCAAGAGGAATAACTAAATGTTACTGTCATTTTGATTAATTTATCTTGATCTGATTAAATTTATCGAGCTCTAACTGTGTTAATGTATACCCTACATACGATTTGCATGTATTAAAAGTATTATACTAGTTTGCAATTTGTGCATGTATATTTGTTTGCCCTGATTGCCTTTCTAATTCTATCCATTCAAGTAAAGGACTACACATCTCAATGTACCTGTCCTTTCAATACACAGGGTTTAACAGATGGGATGCTTTAGGTAAGCTAACTGCTAATTTTTATTTTTAATTACTTTATTTGTAATAAGCTTTTTTGTAGAATTTGATAATTTATCATGGCACACCTGACGAGGTATTGCAGCACACTTGTTGAGAAACACTATTTTAAACAATGCCTTGTCCGTGGTAAACAGTCATTATGAATTTAAAAGGTCTGCAGGGAGGTCATGTAAAAATGTAGCATGCTAAAAAACTGGCATGCTGGAGTGTACACTGACTAATAGTACACAGTATATACTGGTTACAGTATGCAGTACACCATGGGCAGTACACGAATTTAAAAAAAAGCTCATGTCTTTCAATATGCAAACTAACAACATATTTTACATTTTCCCTGATAGTATGTTGCAATATCAGCTTGACTGAAGTGCACCTCTAACTGCTACACAGGCTGCTGTCCAATACTGGATGTTTTAAAGGTTGACGATATATGCCTGAGAGCATCCTGAACCCAGAAAGTAGGAGGAGATACACGTAGATATTTAGGTGGTAGGTAGTCTTGGGCGGCATCTAATTTTTCATACCGTCGTAACTTTGAAACATTACACCATGGTATATGGTATTTTGACAATATTTTCAAAAGTAACATTATTCTGGCATATTTGAAATCTTGGCGAGGGGGAATTATTCGCAATGATAAATCCCCCGCCTCCCACCAACACCGCTGGCAAATTTTATGAGGGGTGCCCCCCACTCCTCTTCTGCTTGGCCATGATTTCAAAATATTGTGGTATAACTGATTACCTAGAGGCTTATTGGAAAATTTGCCTACTTGCATATTTGCAAGGACAGAGAGACCATCTATGAAAATAAAATAAGAAAACTAAAAAGTACTATTCAAGTACCATTCCGAGTGTAAACAAAAGCTAGGTGTCAACCTGAGACCTGGAAGCACAGGTTTTTGTCCTGCAAAGGCTCACAAACACTGACACTGCACCAATCACAATGCCGACATTCCTGAATTCCACACGAATTTGACTGCCAGGAACTCGTCCGAACTCAGAAACTCCAAGCAAATGAAGCATGTGCACCCAAAGGCTACAGGAAAGCTGAGTTATACATTGCTGCATTCGCAGATGTACTTAAGAACCACTAATTACAGCCTGCATCATACATACATACATATCAAATTATCGGTGGAACAGCAAAGAAAAATCACTTGCTATAGTGAATTTAATACATGCAGCTATAAGATTCTTCTTCAGCACATACAACTGCCACCAGAAATGAAAAAGCTCCTTTAAAATAGCATACTGGGTATTTTCCACAGTTCCAAGTAATGCAATTAATGAATTAATGACAGAGAACTTCCACACAAATCAGCATTCAAAAATGCCATAGGGCAATGTGTTTTTAATCTTATGGTGACTGTGAGAACCATCTGAGGATTGGTAGATTGAGGGAACTTCCAGTTTTGGATATTTTTCTTCTTCTTTTTAATCTAAATTGTGAAATAATTAAAGTGCACAAATTAAGTAGGAGGGGAGCAGGATTATGCATCATATAATAATTAAAAGTGTAATTTTACTCATAGCCACTGCCGAAATGAATGCATTAGGCTGCTCAGCAGAAGATTAACTTTCAATGTACCTAGTCAGTAAACCAGGCATTTATCGAATGCTGCCAGTCACAACTGATAACACAATTATTTTTAATACACACCCTTAAAAAGATATTCTGTCCCTTAGGTGATTTCTTACCTAACAAATGGATGAATGGATGGATGGATTTTTGTTTGACAGAAGTGAGCCTTCATCTTAAAGGGTGATCATCATTAATCTTGAATTTAAAGGGATCAGTGTTATAAACAGCTCAAGCAAAAGGAATTATGAGCTGAGGTGTAAAAAAAAAAAAAAAAATCTGCATAGGTGTGCTGTGAAAACGAGATCTGAGAAACATTACCAGAATAAACAAACAGAGGTCACAGTAGTCCCCTGTCCGAAAGAGCCCATCATTATTCAGTTATACAACAGTATCTTAGCCACACCTGTTACATATAACACAATTTTCACTGTAGCATTCAGGCCAAGACTCATGTCACACTGTGATAAGATAACCAGCAGACAGAGTTTCAACGAACTCAGCAGACAGCACAATGATGTCACATTTCCAAAAAGGAAATCACAATATAGAGTGATGCCTCAACGCATGCAGGAGACTCTGACAGCACTGAGCAGCTCCTTCAGCGGCAGGCTCCTGCATCCACGATGTGGGACGGAGAGATTCAGAAGGTCTTTCCTTCCAACCGCTGTCAGACTCTACAACAAAGTCCTTGTAGCTGACCACATACACATAGACTAACAAACACACAAATCCAATATACCATGGCAGTTTATGTGCAATATTTCTTTTGAGTGCAATTTATCTTGTTCTACATATATTTATATATCCATTCTGTACATATATACATACATACATATACTCTGTGTAGATAGATACATTTATCTAAGTTTACATATACATATATATATATATATATATATATATACACACATTTATATTTTCAATACACTCTTCCATATTTATTTTTCCAGATTGTTTGTACAGTGTACTTTTTTACTGTATTGTTGGTATAGTTTTTATTCTATGTCTCTAATTTTTGCTGCTCTTATCTTGTACTATCCACTTTCTGCCGTGACAATGCAAATTTCCCACTTGTGGGATTAATAAAGGATTATCTTATCTTATCTCAAAGATGACCTTAATTACCTCTCGAAAGCTAAAAAACATACAATGCCTGATAAGCAACCTATCTAAAATATCTGTTTACCTATAGTATAGTATACCTAAGGTTTACTTAAAACACTGTTTTTATTTGCCAAAGTACCATCCTCCCTTGATACAACAGGGTGATGTATTTAAGAGTCACTGTAATACCCACTTTGTTATGCATTAATAATTTAAAGCTTAGCTGATTGTATCTGCTTATGGCCAAAAAAAAAAGAAAAGAACATTTACACTGTGTAAATTTAGCCACAGATTGTGGAATAATGATTGCATGTGTGTGGATTGCTCACAACAATTTCATTCAAGGGGTCTAGGGCTGAGTCCAGCCATTTATATTAACGTGCCGAAACAAACAATGCTGTCACTTACTATAGCTGACCAACTATACCTTGCTAAACAGCTGTACTTGACAATAAAAAAGTAAATAATACAATATTAAAAATAATACAGCAAGAAAAACAATAGAGAACTGGCAGCTATGCCGCTTGGAGCCCAAACAACAAGCAAGAACGCCATGTGTTATTCTCTGCAATACACATACAGGTAGCTACAGAATATTGTGACTCATCTGAAACCTGTTACTTTTTATACATCAAGGCATCTGCATGAATGAGGCAAACCCAAAGTCATGGGCTACAATAAAAAAGTTGTACCACCCTTCTCCTAAATTCTGAATATATTCAAAATTGTGGCTCCTGAATAGACCAATATGGGAGGGCATCTGTGCATGAACAGAAAGTGGTTTGACAAAGTAACAGTATGCAAACCAAGACAACACTGTGGTTACATTATTTTACAATTTGGTTGCGCAGTGGCGTTTTTCAAACCACTATAAAAAATAAACTAGCAAATTATGAAGTATTACTTCCTGCTTTGCTGCTGCATATTCACAGTATGGTACAAAATATATATTACATCTGTTGAAAACCGGGACAATTTGGTTTCTCACCAGATGCATAAAAATACTTCTCCGACTTCTGTAACAAAGTTGTACAGAACTAAACCAAAGAAACAGTCTTCTGCACATTCACATAGTTTTCACTCAGTTTAACAACGATACAAAATATGTATAAATAGCAGACAATAATAAGTCTATGTTTCAATAACCATAGAGTTGTTATTGTGTTGGCACATACTGGGTACTATTCAGAGAGAGGATAACACACACTTAACATTTTTTAATTGTTTCTGTGATGGATTTTGGGTCCCAGACAAATAGCAATGCTTGATACAATCTGTCATAGATGGGTAGGCTCATTATCATGAAATGAATGACGGCACTCTGTGAACAGAGGACAGCACATTGCTACACATCTAGATTATATCATAAATAGTTTAAAGTTTCTGTAATTCGAGAAATAATAACATAAGGCTATATGTGTTTGAAAGCAGCCTGTTTCAATCATACAAATTACACCACTACATCCCAAATTTGCATAAAAATGAGTCAAACCTGTATTTTACATATTTTTCACAGAAGGAGGAAGACCACCTTAACAGATGCATCATCCTGACCAGGCATGTGGGTTGTGGTTACACTGCAGATTCCTTCTTTTTCTTTCCACCCTCATGAGAATAGAATGATTTGTCATTGTATGAATACCAGACTGGGCATTTATCCGCCACAATCCAAGGTCATGTCCTGCACATACAGTTTGCTTCATTTTAAGAAATCTCTTAATAACACTAAAATAGGTGTTGAAATGGTATCACTTCTCTCCAATGTCTGCCTTCACTGTTTTGAATGTTTTACAGTGAGACTAACCAGTTCCTATGGACTAAGAGATGTATGTCGGCTATTTTTTCTATTGGTATTATTAGAGAGAATTAAATATACTATATATAAGCCAAACTGGAGACATCTGCAATTAACCACCGGGTAAATAGGAAAAGCACCCCTCCCCCCGTTTTCCTGTGTGCACACACGCGCGCGCACACACACACACACACACACACACACACAAACAAACAATAATAACAATCATTTCCTCTGTGAGGATTTCAAAGTGTGGAAACTCAATGCAGACTTTCATTTCATAACTGAAGGGGGTTTCCTAAGAGAGTGGCATTTGAAGATCACAGTACTCCTGAAAAACACCATCCATCTCCAAGAAAGTTCAAAGCCAGTGCAGGGCAGCAGTGCTGAGCTACTCCTAACCGTTTCCAAGCAGACCGAGCCAGCATGCTCCCTTGCTAATATGACAACAGCCCAAAGAATGGGACGCTGCTTCTCCAGTGTCTGCGCCTACGCTAACCTAATCCAAACACCACATCTTCTTTTAGACTCCACTAAGGAAATGAAAAGACCACCCGCAGTCAAGAAGTGGAAAACAAGGAGGTCCCACTCCAGGAATAAATGGGTACAATGTAACTTTGGAAGGAAGTGTAAGAAAGTTAAAAAGCCAATTCCTATACTTCAACAGCATCAGCTGGCAATTCTGATTAAATGTCAGGCACCTTTGCGTTTAATTAAAACGAGTTCCACTATAATATGACGATCCATTTTCATACTACGAAACAAACAGCTAATACCCAACTGAATGAAAAATAAATTACAAGACACAAGTCTACCTCAGAAAACAACTCTTTAAGATAATAATAATTGTCACAGTACATTGAGCAGTAATGCTGATGAATGACATTTCAATGCTAAGAAATTTAGCACTACATCGATGGTTTACCCAGTTACTGTGGAGGTACAGTAAAACAAATCTGGTTTAATAACACGACTAAAAATGGGTTTGGCAAATATTCGGACAGCAACGTGGAAGTCAGGGCACATTATTATAAGCGATTAACCGAAGATCAAAAGCAACAAGCTGCTTCCCAACCGCTTTCAGTGACCAGAAATATTTCTGCACAGCAACTCACAAAAATACTAAGGTGAAGCTTTGTGAGCTCGCAAATGGACAGAACTGGAACGGAACGCCAAAGCGAACAATTCAGATTTATTACGTTAATAACAATGAGTATGACTGCCTTAAGATCAAATGTTTCAAAAATCCCTTTGTGCGTCTATAAGGTGAGGGAAGAGGCAGCGTGATTATACACCTTATTTATAAGCACAAATGTGCACCACGTACAAAGAAAACTGGTGGCGGGTAGGATCCCCCACACACAACGAATGCTCACAATGCTTTTTATACAAGCTATACAACTACCCACAAATAATGATGTCAAATAATGCTATTTCGTTTTATTCACTAATTTTGTACCAGCACCATTCGATGCATTCTTGCCTTGTTCACAAGAACTATACCAGATTGGTTTAACTAAAAAGCAGCCTAATACTCAATATAATACCGTCCCCATAACCAAAGAAGCGTGTTTTTATGGGGAAGTACAGAGTGCTGCTGGCATTTCCCAGGTCGGCTTTAAGCGTGAGTTGTGACGGCGTCAGGCTGCTCTCCTGCGCCGGGCTGATGGGGCTGAATCCCGCCGGGCTACTGCCTGCATGGCTGTGCTGTGACCATGTGCCAAAGTGGAAGACGCTCCAACTGAAGGCACTGGTTATCTTATAACACCCGCAAGTGAAGTAACTGATACCCTTTTAAGAAAACGGCGAGAAATCAGTAGCCGATCGATGTCAAATTTTAAGCCGTATAGCTAGTGGTGGCTAGCAACCGAAATGATCTGGTATATGAGAACAGGACAAAAAACAAGTTGACATAGCTGGGTGTGTAGACCTTACCTGGGACACACAGCATGGGGTGCACATCTTGCAGCCGTGAATTAAAATCCCTTTCCTAACTTTCGGATTGTTCCACAGGCTCAGCACAAAAGGTTTCTGCCTCATCCGCCGCACACCGTACGGCAGATGCCTTTCGTATGCTTACGTGAACGGGTAATGCCTGCCCCTTTTCCTGCGAGGTAATGGCGCAGCAGACAGCTGTCCCTTAGAAATATAATGGGGGGAAAACAATAAGGATCCAGGAGCTACGCTGCTAGGAGTCCTAATAAAAATAACACAGAGGACTACAGCAGGAGCGGCTCCACGACACTACAGCCGCCAGCCCGCAAGCCAATGCGAGACCCGCGATTGGCGACGTCTGCCCACAAAGACGGGAAGCGTGCACGGAATCCAGCTCCCAAATATAGCTCCCTTCTTCCTTATTGTGTCCAAAAGAGTGTATTTTTTTATTTATCACTTACGCTGTTGTCGTGTTATTATGGATTACAGACGCCTTCTGTTTAAACAAATTTCTTTATACGTTATACTATACTACTGTGGTATAACACGCAGCTATATTCTGAGGTAGCATGTCATATGTACAAAGAGAAACACTTATAGCGATTAGTACTGGTAATGGTAACCATTCGATATACACGTTTGTTCTATATAATCAAAATATGTTTCCAATAAATAGCAGAAAAACTGACAAAGCATAATAAAGAAAATATAATGAGCAAAAGTATAAATGGTGACTAAAAAGACTTACATTTGACAATAATGAATCCAAAATGAAAATGAAATGCCTCGTTGCTTTTATTTATACATCCTTTCAATTCCTATCACTGCCTATTTATTAGTTCAGGACACATTTTCCTGTGTGTATGTGGCAGATCATTGCTCCTTTGTTTAAACTTGTTTACAATTCCAGACTTATTGTCATGTCGGCAGCTCTGACGGCGAGGCATGACATAGGCACGAAAGGCAGAAGTTGGTGCCGAGACTTTATTAGTGCACTTCAGGGCAACACATAACGTCAATGACCCAACAGGGAAGCACAGGACTGGGGAACTTTTATACATGGCAACAGAAGGGAAGGAACAAGGGGCACCTGTGACTGATTAACACAAAGGCAGGAACACAAGGTAAGGACAACAAACTACAGGCTTGGCTGATTAAGCCCCGCCTGTGGGAAACAAGGAATACACTGGTAAGGCAGGGCTGGACGTGGCTGGACGTGACAGGACTCCCCCCCAAGGCGCACACTCTGGGTGCGCTCGCCAGACCAAGGGGGAGCCAATGAGAGGACAGGTACACGGGGCCAGGATACCGGGCAAGGACTGGGATGCCGGACCAGGGCAGGACTGCAGACGCTGGACGGAACACCTGAGGAAACATTGGGACCAAAAGGGGACACTCGGACAAGGACGAACACCCGGGCAGGACTAGCAACACTAGACAGAATACCCAGAGAGACAATGGGGACCGAGGGGGACTAACACCAGCGGGAACCACAGAAACACGACCCAAGACCATAGACTAGACAAAAAAGGACCAGGGACCATATGGGGGACGCACACCATGAGAGGGAACACGACCAACAGAAGACGAAGGGGAAACAGATCAAGAGCAGGAAACTGAGACAGGGGAACAAGCTCAGGGACAAAACTGGCTGACAGGAATGTGGAGGACATCAGGAGCGAACAATCAGCAGGGAGCAGAGAGATCTATGGACAGGGCAAGACAGTCTAACAGGGGAGGAACAATGACGGATAGGGCAAACACCAGGAACCAGGACAGGAGCACGAACACGAACAGAGGGAGCAGGGGCAAGGGACCAGGGGAACACAGAGGAGGGACAAGAGACGAGGGACCAGGGAGGAAGACATTAGGGGCCTGAAGGGGAACCCCGGGAACCAAACCAGGGACCGGAGGGACCTGGACAGGAGCATGGGTAGGAACCGGAGGGACCTGGAAGGGAGCACGAGGAATGAAGGCAGGGACCTGAGGAGGGACACAGCGAACAAAGGTAGGGGCTGTGGAACACCGAGGGATAGGACCTGGGACACACGGTTTGGGGCCAGGGAGTGAAGTGTGGGGAACAAAGGTAGGAATTGGAGGTGGAACCAGAGGGACACAGGCAGGGATAGGACACTGGCCCTGAATGAGCAGGCCACGAGCAGAGGGTAGGGGCCAGACAGGAGGAGGGACACTGGGAGGCAGGCACGGGGGCTGAGAAGGAAGGGGCCAGTTGGGAGCAGTGCGGGGAACTGAGGTGACTGGAGGACATGGGCTGGGGGGGGGCGACGAAGAGACGGCAGGACC
>JAAGVU020000040.1:26191163-26208740 GCA_011763525.2 Mormyrus iriodes
CCATAACTCAGAGAGAGAGAGAGAGAGAGAGAGAGAGAGAGAGAGAGAGAGAGAGAGAGAGAGAGAGAGAGAGAGAGTCCATGCATGAATATGTTTGTGGAGACTCTTCATTTCTATGGACATAAACAGTAATAGGTTTTTATCACATTGTGGGGACATATGCAAGCACACGCAAACACACGCACAGCATGGGTACGTGACCGAGAAGATGACAAAGGTGTTGATATAACTTAGAAGACGTCGGTGTTCATTAATAATTACACTATTCAAAGAGGAAAGGGTAGGATAAATGGAACAATAACCATAAAACTTAATGAGATGTCTAGTAAAGTGTGGGTTAAGAAATGGACTATGGGGACAATGCACACCACTTGATTTTCAGAATATGGATTTCTATAAATCTTTATCCATTTACCCCCAGTGACTGTAAACGAGCAGCAGCTATTGAATATAAAGAGCACATGCAAACATTCAAATTGTTAAAACTCACCCACAATCTTGAAAACAAAGGGGTGTGCAAGAGTTGCTATCAATTCAGAACACTGAACCAATATCGCGTTACAGCAGAGATCGCCTCTTTTCGTAAATATTAACAAGGTTGAGCACATATCGGGAAAGTGCTCGAAACGCAAAAATGATCGGCGTGCATCTCTGCCTGCACACATGAAAGGTCTGGGAGTAAAAACTGTCTGGCTTATTTCTTAAAAGATCTTACAGCTGGAAGACTTAATATCGAGGATACAGCTAACTTTACCACAATCACAAGCTTCTCATGGACAAGCCATTTTGAGAGTTTGGAAAAGCCCAATTGTAATGTCAGGTAATGTATAGACATCTTCTCTTTAATTGGTCCAAGCACTGTTCGTGATCGGTGAGCCTGAAACAAAATCTGCTCCAAAGCAGTGCCCTGTACAATAAAAGTATCAATGAATATATAACAATACTAATATGCTAATACCCCAAATACACTAAAACATCATAATCATAATAATACAGTACATCATAATAGCACAGTAATTATAAAAGTACTGCATACTGTACTGAAGATTACAACAAACACTGAAGCTGCGCAATGTTTTCATGAGTGTCATAAAGTAGTGTGCACATTCGTTATTATGAACCATTGTATTTAGCTCAAAATTTTACTATAACAGGCCTTAAGGCAGTCAGTTTTTAAATACAAATTGTCCGTAAGTCAGACATTCTTAACCTGGGGACTTACTGTACTGCAGATTCTGTATTAAACCACAAGTAATCTGGCTAAGCCAGTTAAACCGACTTTGTAGTATTCCCCTTAAGAATCAATCACATTTAAACTTAAATTAAATATTTTTCAACATTAGACTAAAATATGCTTATGACCTCAAAAAATGAAGACTTAGTAAATTTAAATTTAAGACTTTTAAAGACTTTTCAAGGCCTTAATTGGTTCAACTCGAATTTAAGACTTAAGATTTTTTAATACCCTGGGGGCACCCTGTATAAAAACAAGCTTATTATAACAGTTCCAGACCAAAATGTACACACTTGAATGTAATTAGTAAATTTATTTGGAAGAAAGGCATTAAAACCAGGGAAAACCAGAATAACCTACATATGTATTTTACTATTTGAGCAAAATATCCCCCATATTTAAGTTCCCCAGTTATATGAAATGCAACAACAGATCTAAAAAAGGGGGCAATCCTTGTTCCAGAAATACTATGAAGGACACCAATGACTCTTCTCCCAGAAAGCTAATATTGTTGCATAAAAGGCACCCATTTGTGGCTGTGAGGGGACCTTGTTAAATGAAAAGTCAAATGAAAGGTTTGGTTTCTCTACTTATAATTAAACCTCTGCGCTGACGAAACTAGCGGAATGTACAAAGCATATACTGTGTCTGCCCATCCCTGGACAGTGTTTAACATATGGACTTACCACAGTAACATTTACACAGCGACGCCCCTAATCAAATGCTCAAAAATAGCTTGTGGGAAGGGGCGTGGCCTCTGAAATTTCTCTCTCTCAATGGCAGGTGAAGACTGCTCAAGAAAGTCTTCTGTTTACCGTGTTCCATGGAATCTCGTTTTCTCTTGATGCCGATGGTAAGGTTCTCCTTCTCCTTCAGGGCTTCAGCAGAGGAGTTGGGCCGGGGGAGCTGGGGACCAGGGGTTGGGCCGGGCCTATTGCTGAAGTACCTCTTCTTTAAAGCCTGCAAGGAAACAATCTGTCACTACGACCTGGAGTATAAAAAGTTTCAAATTCTGCATATAACAAAAATACTAGGTGTAGGACTGCTGCAGACCCTTCTCAAATTTGCAAAGACTACTAATTTATCATATCCAACAAGCAGCAGTTGAGACCCTGTGCTAACACACAAATTTAAACATACTTAGGAATTTGCTTTGGCAATTTTCCCCACTAAGAGTAAAAAAGACGAGTTAGAAAAACACTTTTTCAAAGATCATTTTTCACAGTGGAAAAACATCTTTAAAGGATCAAGCCTTTTAGATGATACATAGCTGTTCTAAGAACAATAATACAGGACTTTAAAACGACTTTCCTGCACAGAGTTAACCAGATTCTTCTGAAGGGCACGACCCAGAATTTTGACTCACCGCCCTGTGAACATGAGCAGCACCAGAAAGTGGAGAGGACAGATTTAACAAACAACAATGGTGCATAGTTACAAAAAAATCTGAAACAGCAGACTGATGACTCAGAGGAGTACAGGGATCCCTTAGAAAAATGGCGGGATAGAAAGTTGGAAGCTTTATGGAAAGTTGGGATTATTACTAAATCAGCCCCAGATGTACTTATGAGACTTCATGCGAAATAAACGCACAAAAGGACAGTAAAGTAGCTCAGTGGACACCTTTTGTTGCGTCACACTTCCAAGTTTATGGCATCAAAACAGATCCAGCTGTATGTTTGTGCACACACAGTGTTTCTCAGTTCTTGCTGATTCAGGGTTAATCATCCTGCTTTCCTGTTGTCACATGGCAGGCCATGAGACCTTGCGCACTGGCATTTCCTGGCAGTGGCAGCAAAAGGCCCAATCATAATAGGGTAGATTTTCAGAAAGTAATCTATGAAGCAAACACGTCTTAAGCAGGGGCCAGGCCTTGCAGATGGAGCAAGCCTAAGAACTGCAGAATCCTGCGCGCAGCTTGTTGGGTGGAGACATCTCCTCTGGCAGTGCTAACGAGGTGACAGTGGTGTTGTTTGCAAAACAACCTCCTCAGAATCACACCCATAACACAACATTGCAACATCCTCCAAAATCAGTTCTGTGTGATTTCCTGGTCAGAACCCTGTCTAGGGCAAGAGTGGAGTGATCGGGGGGGCATGCATTACCTGTGAGGCTGTGATACGGGTGCATGGGTTGAACGTGAACAGGCCTTGTAACAGTTCCAGGAGGTCATCACTGGCAGCGCTAAAAATGTGCTCCAGTGGGGTCCCTGGGAATAGCTTAAACGACACGTAGTCTGGGAGGCTGCTCATCCCCTGTAAACAACAGCATCAGGCTCGCAGATGAGCCATAGGTCAATGATCATGAGTCATATCTTCAACTAAGGATACATCAAGTTTCATTTGAACAATCTATCCATCTTTCAACTGCAGTTATCGAGGGCTTGGAGCCAATCACAGGAAGAACAGTGCACAAGGCAGGGGACACGTTGAAAGGGGTGTCATCACAGAATACACAAACATAACAAGAGTATAAAATGCTTTTGGACTGAAGGAGGAAAGTAGGGGAGGATTTAACCTCGGTATCTGGAGGTGTGAGACTACAGAGCTACCCAATAGGGGAATAAACTGTTGAGTTCATTATGATTAATCAAGGTACGATTTGATGCATCAGAAATCTTTCATTTCTACCACAATTCGATTAATCCTAAATTCAAACTTTTAATTACAATGAAAAAAAAAATCACAAATATGACCATGGGAACTTAACTACACATTAATAGAATACAAAGAATGCTGATTCTCAGAACATGAACTGTACTGACAAAAAAAAAGGAAGTGCTTTAACACAGGCTAACTGGAAATTGTGACTGATACCGATATATTTACAATAGATATATTTTTGGAGCGGGGGTCCCAGCAGGTACTTGCCGAATTTGCTAGAGCAGATCAGTGGAATGACATGCATTGTTATTTATTCTGTGGAAAATGAAAGATTGATCTGCAGGCCAGATTTAATTAAGAGTTATAAATGTCATGGGCCAGTATATTGAGATCTCATAAGTGACAAATGAGTCTGAAATCCTTCGTCCATCACTATGGAAAATGGCTGATCATTCAATGCAATAATCTCCGTTATTTCAGTAGTTGTGCCTGGTGCTAACTTTGAATACTGATGTTTAAAAATTGGCTGGGAATGTTGGCCAAGACTGACACATTGGACCGATGCCAATATCTTGATTTTTAAAGGATATCAGCTGATACCAATATGTTAACTGACAAAATTATTTTTGCTTACTAGCTACCCACCTCAGAGTGTTGATCATTGCTACCATAGCTGGCAACAAGAAGAATGTTTTGTGCCGCTAAATGAGCCTTCCCCTGACATCCTAAGTTTTGGAAATGCACGTGCCGGCCCTGCCATTTTTCCACCACCAGGAAGTAGAAGTATCTTCTAAGTAAGGACAATTACAGTCGATTCTGACGTTACAGATCGATTCAGTTGAACTGGCATCTTAAAAATCGATTCATCATGATGTATCGATGCATCTTTACACCACTACTACCCAATGAGCCATAATACGTACCATGTAGTTTGTTTTGTAAGTAAACCCCACCCAGCCCCTTACCGGCCAGGTGTCTTCTGTCGGCGTGCCAAGAGCTTCAAATATTTTAGTCAGCTGATCCAGGTCTGAATCTCCAGGTAGAAATGGTATCTAATTCATAAACAGACAGCATGCTTAAATAACCACTTATATCAATATATGTAATTCGTGAAAGTTTTACAAAGGAGGGCTGAAAGAAGTGTGTATATTATGATTATTATGTGTATGTTGTTGTTCAGAGTGGCATACATTACACATAAGCCATTATTTTCCAAGGTCTTAAGAGTTAGCCATTTAATTTATGGACCACTTCTTTTTACTTGAAAGACACCATTCAGAAACAGTCAGAGAAGAACACATGGCGTGTCTTGCACTCGCTGTGTGTTGTAATCTATCGGATCAGTGATCTTGAACGATCCTGCACCTGTGAGCCCCCCAGGTGGTACATAAAGATTCACTGGAGGGGGAGGGGGGTGTAAATTGGAACCATTCAGGGGGCAGAAGATGGCCTGCACCTTCTGGCTGTGTACAGAATGACAGCAATAGCATGGGGTACTTGACCAGTCCTACAGAGACCAAGGTTCAAGATCTCCAGCTTATACTAACACAAATCATGAAGCCTCACCCTCAGAAGCAACTCGGCAAGAATACAGCCAACAGCCCACATGTCCACCCCAACGCCATACATCCTGGCACCAAACAGGAGCTCTGGGGCACGATACCACCTGAAGTCGGGAGGAAAAACTTTTGGAAACATTGGCTGAATCCAAGCATCCTGGCGCTTTAGGCACCAAACAGCCCCATTCGTTTCAATTATTGGCAGAATAAGTGCTAGGTAGAATCACTACTACTACTACTACTACTACTATTATTATTATTATTGTTATTATTATTATTATTATTATTGCTGTTGTTGTTGTTGTTGTTGTTGTTAATAATAATAATAATAATAATAATAATAATAAAGTTGTTTCTGTTATACCTTGTGACAACTTGATGCGTGTAAACTCTGTTCGGGCTTCCAAACGCCTTTGCCAAACCAAAATCAGCGAGCTTAAGGACGCCATTCTCATCCAGCAGTAGGTTATTAGGCTTCAAGTCCTTAATTGAAGAAAAAATAAAATCAGTCATTCAAGAGCAAGTTTTTATTTTATATAAATATATTTTCCAATACAAACAGTCGGCCATCTGAAATTAAATCTGCTATAAGCCATTTTATTGAGTTGTGAAATAATGAGTGTGAAGTATTCTGGCATTTCTTTTCATTACAGACCCCGTTTTCCTTTTAAAGCATACTGTGAATTGTTACTGATTTTCCTTGGCTCGGCTGAACCACAAGCAGGCAAAACATTCAAAGGATCCTTTTAGTGTAAACCTGTGTGGGGCTGGGCAAAGATACACTCGATTGAGTGAAAGCACTGAATAGCTGGGGCCGGGATACATTAGCAAGCAGCGCCAGAAACTGACAGCCAGATTTTGCAGAGCTGATATTTACTGTACAACTGCCATGTGGCTCACAAAAGATTCAGTCTGTCATTCGCTTTTTCATTAGGAAATTAAATGTAGTGTACTCTGGTATTATCCATGTTGGGTGTTACTAAATACAGTGAAGGGGGTTTTAGCAAATTAAGCTACAAAATTGCAGCACTAACACACAACTTTGTTTAGATTGACTACAGTAGTGTTTAAGAACAATCAGACCTACAGCAAAGGCATGCATGTCGCAAACATAATGACTATGCAGATTGTTAAGTCATGAGTGATAGGAGGCATCATTAAAACAGTAGCTGGTAACAAACTGGTCAACACAGTGCAAAACCCAATCAATGTGTGAAAATCCAGTTGAAAGTATGCACAATTCACAACCAGGCTCCACATAATTTTATATATGTATTTGATTGCCGTTTTTTTTTTTTTTTTAAATTCCTACACTGACAAACCACTAAATTATTATTTACTGGGAAGCTTTCAACCTTGGTCCTGTTTTAGCTGACAGGATGTCACAGCAATTTCAAAACCTGGAAAGAATTCTACACTTTCAGGAAGTAGAACATTAATAGGTTTGTTTGCAGACCATTATAAAAGATTCATTAAATTACAGATGGATCAGGAATTGACTAGCAGTACATACATCAACAGACTGCTCTTAAATTATTCGATCTACTGGTAAACCAGCCTGATCTAGTAATGACAAGTGTATTTTTGATGATGCAAGACCAGCCCTGTTTTCATGCAGACGCTCACCCTATGTAAGATCCAGTGTTGATGCAAATACTCAAGGCCCTGCAGAGTCATCAGGATGTAGGCTTTGATGTTAGCTGGGGTCAGCACCAAACTGGTGTCTTTAATGATCACCTGGAAGAGATGCAGTACTGTCAATTCATTCTATGTTCACTTGTACGTGTCCAAGTTGAAATAACAGGCGTTTCTTTCAACCAAAAAACCCCAAAGAACCTAACACAGTAATGTCTATTAATGTATATTTCATATTAATATACAAGGAATTAATCACTTAAAATGTAACATCAGTAGGTTGACGGGGATAACTTTGCACACTTTGTCTATCCTTATGGTTAACGTCCATAAAAATTACATATTAGTTGGACTCTCCACAAACTTGTGTATGTAAACAAATTTTGTAATTTTCAGTGCAATTCCTGTGGAACTGACCTACTCACTATACACTCTTCAGTTTTGTGTGAATTTTATTTTTTTTATCTAAAAAATATTCTTGAGAAAAAAAAATGTAACGTCAGTCCAGTCCAAGTCTTAACTGCATCAAGAATTGCCTTTTTGTAAAACCAAAAGCATAATTTCTTGTTTTCATGTAGCACAATGAAAAACAGAGCAAACATCCACTTAGGCCTTACAGGAAATACAGTAGAACCTTGGAACTCAAACAACTCTTAATTAAATCAACTCGGACATCGAACTGGTCTGTTGAATTTTTTCCTACTTGTACCTTGACCGAAATCTTGGAACTTGACCATTTCTACTAAAACTTGTATGGGTTGAGACGCATTCAACTCTAACAATTCGGACCTCGAACGGGTTGGTCGAGCTGCAACTCGACCGAAAACTTGGAACATGACAAAACAAAACAGACCTGCAAAATCTTGTATGGCTCGAAACGTGTCTCTGATAGGCTGACACAAAGGGAAACAGACCTATTGGGATGCTTATGCCTATAAATCGCTCTCGGTACCTCTCGACCGAGCTTCAAGTGCGAAAGCTTGTGTTCGGTGTGAATTTTTTGTGCTTTATCTACAGTACATTTAGTGATACAGTAAGCTTGGCCCCTAAGAAAGTGAGCAGTGACAGCAGCAAACCAAAGAGGAAAGTGGGGAGAGTAACTGTACAACTTATAACTATAGAAATTATAGTGAGACTTGAAGATGGTGCATGTGTGTCTGCACTCGCTTCAGAGTATGGGATTGTCATTATTTCATGGTTATTGCTTTTGTATGTGCGCTTTTTCATGTGTGTATTAGTTTTATATTGACTGTTAATGCTTTTTATCATTAGTTAGGGAGGTAGGTAGATAAGTTTAAATAGGCAATCATTTGGGGGTCTGGAACGGATTAAATTCATTTACATTATTTCTTATTGTGAAATTCGACTTGGACCTCATCCATATTGCAACTTGACCAGCCTTCTGCAAATAAGTTCCAGAAGCTTAAGTTCGTGTTCCAAGGTACCACTGCATCTAAAATGCCTTGAAGAAACGTTATTTTGAAATTACTATTACAGGCTGATCTGCACAAAACCTCATAGCATCAACTAAATTTGTTTTGCAATACATTAAGACGGAAAAAAAGAAAAGAAATACTATTATGTTTTCATTTAATCTCTGATTTATCAGCAGCAGCAAAGGAAATCAGTCTGATGTAATTTTTCCCTTATGGGTAAAACTATACAGGAAGAATGAGAGAGATATGAGACTGAAATTACCTGCATGTATGGTGCTACCCACCACGTTTATGTGGGCCGGAAACACACAGTGTAGACAAAAAGCCTGCTTAGATATATTATAATCCACACTCTAAAACTCTTCGTGTGTTTGTGATTACTTCCTCCTTCAGAATTTTACTGCAGCTGAGAATATGCATGGGACTGCATAAGAATGTGATGAGTCAAAGTAGAGAGGCCTGAGGCCACCTGGAGGAGATTATGAAGGAAGGACATAAGGGGAAGATAACGGGCGCAGGCCTATTCACTTTAACCTGTTCTGCAAGAGATCATTACAAGTGAGTACTAATAAAAGCAAAACCTTTAGGAGTAACCCTTTACCTAAAGCAGTCATATAAGTAAACAATTTATAAAAAGGCATAACACATTATAGCCATGTTCATTAAGCAATATGAATGCTCTCATCTATAATTTATTAGAAATACCTACATAATACATTATAATGGTCTGTATATGAACACGGAAATGATGTGTTGTGCCTTTTTAGAAATGAAGCCTTGTTTATAATACTTCATGAATGCATTATAATGCATTATGAGGGTATGTATAATGCATTTATATGGCTGCTTTAAGTAAAGCGTTACCCATTTAAGCTGTACACCAAGAAAGTTACAGGCCTAAAATCATTCTGTTTAAAGATATACACTTCTCAAAGATCAGCTGTGAAAGCAAAACACTGACCGCAGATGTTTCACACCTTCACCTTTAACTGGCTGGTTTTTATACTGAGAAGTACAAAATACACCCAGCCAAACTCCAAGCTCATAAAACATACTTGGTAAATAAAACAGATTTGGATTCTGACTGGAAATCTGATCATATCAAAACAATTCAGCAGCAGCCCAGCAAAGATACCAAAATGCACCCAAGCACAGCAAAACAAACCACTTTCTCAGCTGTGCTCGGTCCCCTCATCTCAGTGAGAATATTCACCAAAGAACTGAAAAAACACTTAGAGCAAGGTGACTTGTTTAACCCAGGGTTTAAAACACAGCTGGATGGAAGGAAGAAGACTCTGTGTGTCCAAGCAGAGATGCAGACGAGTAAAGAAATACTACAGCCCAGTGTAATTAGGGTTCATGTCACATGCAGCATTCAAATCAATCCGGTCTGACCCAGGTGGAAATAGCCCTGTGATCACATTGCAGGGACTTACCTCCAAATCTGTCTCCATGTAGTCAAAAACCAAGCTGATGTTGGATTTGTGCCCAAAAGCATCTAGGAGCTTGGTAGGGAGAAATAAAAAATCATTTAAAATTACATAAGTTTCTTTTTAAGATTCAAGCTACTAATAAATCATTCCCTGAAACATTTTATTGCCTTAATTTTTCTCAGGAAAAGTCATCCAAGACCAAAGTGGGAATCTCAAATTGTTCCAAAAACTATTTTCAGTGCTACCTTCATGCCAGCTGAGGCCAAAAACTACTGTATGAAGGATATGATACGATACCAAGCCAGACAAGCCGTTTAGAAACCAACTAGCAATTTAAAAGGGCCAGTTTCTGGTGCTGTGCCTTGCCAAGAAGGTAAAATGTGCAGCACACAAGGAAAGAAATACTGAGTAAAATTTAGTTGCTTCCAGATCTTGGCCCTTATTCTAGCTCAGTTCTTAAATATAAAGTAATTTGGGCAATGCAGACATGAAAAGATACTTATCAGTAACATGTTAAAGTCAGTTAAGGAGGAAGAAACATTTTTGTAGTTAACTTTGAACTAATATTTATAACTGCAAACTAACAAAGTTAAACATAAATGTTAAAACAAATGCATTTAAAGTAAAGCAAGTGATCACAGTGTCCTTTTTCTGTGAGGTGTATACCAAAAAGCTCAAAAAGGTGTATACTGCCATCTACTGGTTTAAAAGTAGCAAATGGAAGAACATGCCCCAGATGACTGAATGCAGCAATCTAACAATTGTGAAAACCAAGAGCTCCCAATTAAAAAATGATATTAAATTCCTAGTTGAGGAGAGACACAAATTCTTCTTGTAATATAGTTATATACAGTTTTTAACTGCCTGTCAATAGAAATAATTTTGCCTAGAAAACATACACATGGGATCACTAGGAAGATACAGTAGCACACCTTAAAAGATTAAGGTACAGTAGCGCTTCTGAAAACACAAAACCTTAAGCATACTTGATCCAAGCACAGATATTATTGCATTATCAGGTCTTTCAAAATTTCGAAATCCCTGGTAGCCCTTCAGGCAGGCATGCTTCAGATTTTGGTAGCCCGAAATAAATTTCAGCTAGCCTAAATAAAAAAGAAGACCATTTTTAAATGTATATATACACTTAAGAAAGCAATAAAAAATGTAAAAAAATCGACATGGAAACATTCTAAAGGTGATTGTTAATTGTTATCCTTTCATGTTAGGCAAACTAGTAATTTAGTATGACAGAGTCAACATTAACTGAGCAGCTGCAGAGAACGTGTGACACTACAATCTGTCGGCATCACAGACAACACAAAAGTAAAGAAAAAAGGAACAACTCCTCAGACAATCCCTGCAGTCACACATCCAGGGAGAAAATAATATCGATCAACAATTTGTTTTTAAAACACATTCACTAACGTGCAATCAAACCAGATTGGTTGTAATAACAGCAACGACAGGCAGGGCACTATAGCATTAATATTACAGCACAGAGCAACGTAATCGCTTTATGTTACCAATACATGATGAAAATAAACAAACAATATACAACAATAAATGATGAATAATAAGCATGAGATTTATACTTGTACTTAATGATGAGTACTCTGAAATACACCAAAATATTTTGTCCACAGTTTTTCAAAAAATATCATCTGCCTAAATTATATTTCGCTCAAAGCAAAAATCGTATGCTTTATAATGGAATACTTCTGGCAACTTTTATTTTGACACGGAATTTTCCGTTTGAGAATGAATTTTCTGTCAGTGACATTATTGGAACATCCTGGGACAATCAAGTTTTCCCATCAGGCTACCAAAATGTAACACCCTGCCTGATGGGAAAACTTGATTGTCCCAATAAGGGCTAGTGATTTTGTGAGCGCTGATTACAACAATTCGAACATCAAACACATTATACTATAATAATTAAAATCCATTTCTGGAAATGGACTGGGAAAAATTATTAGATTTGTTTAAGCTGCTGATTCTTAGTGATTCAAGAGTTAAATTTTAAAACTTACACCAATTATGTTGGGGTGACTTAGCTCTTGCAGCAGCTTGATTTCACGAAGGGCAGTTCTATTAATACCTAAAAGAAAATAAAGTGTCATATGAGAAACATGGATGGCCTGTAACAAGATAAAAGAAAGTATAAAGATTATCTGACAGATAAGTAATCATACAGCATTAATAAATCAACTAAGCTAGACCCAGCAATAAAAGGTTTTATCTAGTGTGAGAAATGCAGTAGCCTCCTCTCTCCATTAAAGGCGGCACAGAATGCATCTTTCCTGTATTTTATACTGTACTTTCCTGTCTACATAAAAGGTATGTGAAGCTGGTCAAAAAATACAATAGAAGTGGTTTTACAGGCTCATTTAGAACCCTCCTACTTCACCCTAGAATGAAACAGGCTGTTTTCTGTTATTTGGTGGGATCATTAATATGTTGATGAGCTCTGCTCTGATTGGATGGTTTACAGCAAGCCACTGGGAAGGTTCACACAAAGCCATCTCTAGTCATGCGCTGCATAACGAGGTTTTGGTCAACTATGAACCGCATATACAACGGCAGTCCCATAAGTTTATAATAGAGCTGAAAGATCCTGATCACCTAGTGACGTCACAGCACAACACACTACTCACGTTTATGTTGATGCTAGTGTAAACAAACCTACTGCGCTGCCAGTCATGTAAAAGTGTATCACATATAATTATGTACACTACATAATACTTGATAATGTTAATAACTGTTACTGGTTTATGTATTTACGACACTGTACTCTATCGTTATTTTAGAGTGTACCGTTTCTACTTTGCCACAGTTAACTGTAATACTCCCACTTCGGGTCTAAGCACAACACCAGCATAATCATAACTTTGTTTTTATCAGTTACAAGAACGTTGTAATTATGTTGCATCTCAGTCAACAAATGATTTTATGGCGCTAGCTTCATCATGCAATTTTTTCATCAAGGACTCCAAACAGCAAGCTGAGCAGCTCGTAAATGTGTTGCATGTAATAAATTTGGATTTCAGCTTTCAAATTCTTTCACTTCAGTTTCGATTAGATATTAGTGTAACTAACCAAAAGTAAGCTACAGGCAGTACAGAAGCCTCTTGTCAATGTCAGTATCACAGACTTTGTAATGTTGTTTACTACTTTCCTACTAACCTGAGGTATGTTTCCCAAAAGCATAGTTGCTAACAATGTTAACAACTTAAATTGCTGGAATCATGCAGCTGAATGGTTCCAACTACACAAGTTGCTAACAAGAGCTTTTGGGAAACATACCCCTGAATAGGACTTACCTTCTTATTCTACTAGTAAAAAATAACCTTACATCAATGGCTACCAGTGTATATTGTTTTCCCTCAGCAGATGTACTTGTGGAAACTGTGCATGCAAACCCCTTGACAGAAAAAGCATATATTGCAGGTTCTGCAGATCCCTTGGGCTTGAAAGTGGGCTGGTGTCTGTTAGATTTAAGGTCGTAGTTAAGACTGTTACATAACAGTTGAGGATTTTTTGACTTATGTACCTGATGGGAGAATAGACCCCGATGTGTTAAATACTGATTACTGCAATAATAGCTACAGAACTGTGCACTGTATTATACGGGAATGTCCCGACTGCATGATGGCTAGTTCCATCACCTCACCTTCCAAGAGAAGTCAAGCAGCAGACTAGTGTTTGAAAACCTTCTAAATGTAACACGACTGATGAAAAAAGTGAGTGAATGACTACAACAGGAGACAAGGTTAGTGATATTGCGGGAATAATCTTACAAACATGAAAAGGCACCTAATTGTTTAAAAAGTTTAAATTCAGTTTGAACAATGACCGATATATAGGTTTAATGGTAAAATGAAATTAAACTTGATATGGGTGTAAAGACCAACTACAATGGTTAAATTTCTCAGCACTAAATCTAAAATCAAAATTTTATCATTATGAATTAATTTGTCAATTTTCTCAACAATTTGTCGCAATTTCATTACTTTTTGATATTCAAATGGACATGCAGGTAAGAGCTATGAAAAAAATAATTTATTGACTCTTATATAGATGTATAGTCTTATGGTGACCAGTAATCAGGAAATAAACTGGAAATCAAGCCAACAAGTATCACTTACCATCCTTAGCCTCTGCTCTGTGACCAACTTTAATCTGTAATTTAAAAAAAGAGTTAATGAAATATAGTCTACACTAACATTTCCCTCTTCCTCAAAAAGACCCAGCTTGAAAATCTAGGAAACATGTGCAAATTTTCTTTTGGGTATAAAGGAAATAGTGAAGTATGCAGTAATAAGTGTGGAAACAAATTGATCTCAAAAATAAAATGCTGCTGCATATTTTAGACAAAATTAGGCAATAAGCTTATTTGACATATTTCATTTAAGGTAGCAGTCACAATGCCTTCTAAAAATGAATACTCCGTTAAAGCACTCCCAAAAGCAATCCAGTTGAATAAAAAAATCTTTAAAAACTTCACTAATAGATATAATTATACCCATAGCCCATTAGTACAAAGAGAATAAAGTATTACCTTCTTTATAGCAACTATGGTGTTTGTATTCTTATCCCGGGCCTTGTATACAGTGGCAAACTGTGAATGCAGTATGCAGTACATGCAGCATGAATACTTTTATGACCATGGCGTAAAGCACAGCATTCTGATGAAAAACGACTAGCCACACTATTAAAATATCTCCATCAAAAAAAGGTAATACGGAAAGAACAGTGATTTTGCCTAAGCAACTAGACAGAAAAATACAATAACCCTAACTGAACCAACTGCTGAGCAGACTAGTACAACCCAAAACTCAGGAAAAATCCCCTTATATTTTCCCAACAATATTTTATATAGGATTTTTCATATTTAATGCACATTTCAGAATCGGCTGATCTTAGTGACATAAGTGAAGTACAAGTAGCTGACAGTGTCTGCATGCCCTCCAGTATTACCCCTGCAGTACCAAAGTACGACATGAGCTATCAAGCCTATTAAATAAATGATGCAAAGGAGTCAAAATAATCCACTAGGACTACGCTATTACCTAAAAGTAAACACGGCCGTATGCTGCTTAATAACCAAGCAAACTAAAGTCCAAAGAAGCACACTTTACCTGACCCTCGCCAAGAAAATCAAGCTTTTCATATCGTTTTGTTCTGGACTTGGAATCCACCGCCATGACCACCGCTTCCAAATGACAGGAAAAATGAGTTTCTTCCTATGCGCGTGTTAAAGCCCCTTCTCTACTTCCGGGTTAAAGGACGTCACTTCGCCATTTAAATGACAATTATGCGCTTTTCCTTTAAGGACAGCCTGTTTTCATACCATGTGTCGTTAAAGATGGGGCATAACTGAACATAGGAAATACACGTATTATGCGATACTATGTACAAGTGTAGTTTGATGTGTTACGGGTTGACCAATATAGTGATAGTAATCAGCCATTGCGTTTACAATTTTATGTGTGCGAGGAAGTGGGGCAGTTGTTGTCGACAGTAGTGAATTTCTCAGCATCGTTAAATGTTATACGACGTGCGGGCTTAGAAATATGTGGAACACACACGCACATACATCCGTTACAAGTTAGCAGTTTTGTAAGTATCGAAAGCTCATTTTCAAAAATAATATAAACAACAGCCTTTGTTCAAATTTCAGACGGGTTTCACAGCAAATTCCGAGATAAAGATGTATTAAGATACACTTTATATGGCATGCCAAACAGGAAATATTTAATCATGTTTGATTTATACGGAATCAATATCGATATATAATGATACCTCATATATATAAAATGAAAGCCGATATATATAAAAAATAAAACCCGGTGCAGATTTGGATACAGTATAATCATTAATAAATAAGTACAGACATATATAACCTAAAAACGCAAGGGCTGTGCATTGTCCCCCAGCGTCCACTGTTAAAAAAAACACTTTGGGTCACCAGCTACTGTAAATGAATAGGATGTGCGCATGCGAGTATTCAAAACTTCGCCTAGAAAGAAACCTGGAAAAACAATGAGTGTGCGAGTTGCCATGACCCCAGAACGCTAAAGAAATATCTCGTTACAGTTGAAATCACCTTTTCCCGTAGCTGTTATCAAGAATGTGCTGAAATAGTGTAATGGCTGAAACCACACATAAATAAATAGGTATGCTGTGTATCGTTGTCTGCGTACTGGACATCAGAAGTTGTTATGAAACTGCCTAGCTTGTTTTCGTTAAAAGCCGGAAAACTGCATATCGAATACGAGGCTTACATTACCACACTGCGTACACCGTCATCTACTCTCTTTCATTCTATATATACTGAGTTTCTTATATATATATAAGAATATATGTGTGTGTGTGTGTGTATATATATATATATACACACACACACTATATTTCCAAAAGTATTGGGACGCCTGCCTTTACACACACTTGAACTTTAGTGACATCCCATTCTTAATACATAGGCTTTCCAGAAGGATTGGGAGTGTGTTTATTGGAATTTTTGTGAGGTCAAGCACTGATGTTGGATGAGAATGCCTGGATCGCAGTCTCCGCTCTAATTCATCCTAAAGGTGCGCTATCGCGTTGCGGTCAGGGTTATATGCAGGCCAGTCAAGTTCCTCCACACCAAACTCGCTCATCCATGTCTTTATAGACCTTGCTTTGTGCACTGGTGCGCAGTCATGTTGGCACAGGAAGGGGCTATCCCCAAACTGTTCCCACAAATTTGGGAGCATGAAATTGTCCAAAATTTGTATGCTGAGGTAATAAGAGTTCCTTTCACTGGAACTAAGGAGACAAGCACAACCCCTGAAAAGCAACCCCACACCATAATCCCCCCCTGCACCAAACTTTACATTTGGCACAATGCAGTCAGGCAAGTACCATTTGACTATCGCCAAACCCAGACTCATCCATCGGATTGCCAGACAGAGAAGTGTGATTTGTCGCTCCAGAGAACATGTCTCCACTGCTCTAGAGTCCAGTGGCGGTGTGCTTTACACCACTGCATCTGACACTTTGCATTGCACTTGGTGATGTAAGGCACACTGTGTGCCTCAGCATGCGCTGTCCCCGCTCTCTGATTTTACATCGCCTACCACTTTGTGGCTGAGTTGCTGTTGTTCCCAATTGCTTCCACTTTGTTACAATACCACTAACAATTGACCACGGAATATTTAGTAGCGAGGAAATTTCACAAATGAACTTATTGCACAAGTGGCAAGCTTTCACTGTACCACGCTTGAAATCACTGAGCTCCTGAGAGCAACCCATTCTTTCACAAATGTTTGTAGAAACAGTCTGCATGCCTAGGTGCTTGATTTTATACACCTTTGGTCATGGAAATAATTGGAACACCTGAATTCAATGCTTTGGAGGGGTGTCCCAATACTTTTGGCAATATACTGTATATCACGTTTCACTGTATATACAGTATATTGGCATTTATTTTATATAAAGTTTCATTTTGTATATTGTATTCATTCCATATACAGTACTCACAAAAAGTTAGGGATATTTGTCTTTCGGGTGAAATTTATGGTAAACGTAAAAAGTTCACACTACAATGATATTATATCACGAAAGTAGGGCATTTAAGTAGAAGCATGCAATGGTGATTTCCTCATCTCAAACAATTTATTGAAATAAAAGCCAACA
>JAAGVU020000040.1:26209476-26253096 GCA_011763525.2 Mormyrus iriodes
CGTCCACTTCTATGCCTTTCTGTGACTCTTCCAGTCTCTCTGTATCTCTGTTGCAACCTGCTGATGACACTCTGTGATGCTCACTGGCCACTTCCATCTGAGAACATCCTGTTTAAAGCTATTTCAGGTACTGTTGCTCAATTATTTGGTGTCATCTTGGTCTCATGATGTCAAAATGTGAACAGCATGATGAGGAGGACTGTTTAAATACCAATTCTGATTAAACCAGGAAGTTTATTGGTCGATTCATGGATCAAACACCTGTTGTGAATTTTGCCGTTAAGCTCCTTGTTAGAGAACATCAAGTTGTGTAAAAAGTACTGAAACATTAGACAGTTGGACATGTGCATTCAGACGTTTAGGGAAGGTCACATTAAATTGACCTGTAAAGGTTATAGTGCATTTTAGGTTCATCCTGAAATTTCACCCGAAAGCTGAATATCCCTAACTTTTTGTGAGTAGTATATATCAAAGATGATTAAATATTCCCTGTTTGGCATACCCATGACTTTACTAATCGCAAGGGGAATGCATTACAAGTACCAGGGTTACCAACTGTCACGCATCTGGCATGACACGCTTTCAGAATTTCACACTTACGCAAGAAATCTTGTAGCAAATCTATATTATTCTATTATAAACCCATATTAGCTACATCAAAAGTGTTGGGGCAGTGGGGACACCTTACAGACTATTTTCAAGATAACAGAACTCTCACATACATGAAAATGTGTGTGCTGGAATTTAGAAAGCCACTTTCACATTCATTTGTATTTCAAATACTTAGTGAGGGAAGTAAAGTGATTGTACTCCATTTTCAGTTGTTTCATACCCTGAGGCAGTACATGGAAATATCTTTGCTGGAACAGGTTGAGATGCATGGCAATGGTTGACTCATTTTTTATGTTCCATTATAACACAAAGGCTTATCTTGTCTTAGAAAGGCAGTTCAGCAATGAGAAAGGCTAGTTTCAGGACCCTATGGCATGATCGTCCACTGGAATTCCACTGTTCAGAGTATTTACAAAGTAATAAAATTCTTATATACATGGAAACATGTGTGCTGACTTGTCTCTAATTAGAAATATCACTCCAGTTAGCTGACCAAAGTTGGCAACCCTGAAGTACATAAAGTGCTCAGATGAATAACCTGCAAAGACAGTTCACACAATGTAAACAATTCATGGCTTGTGTCAATCTAGGATTTTTTTCTCAGATCTAGGATTTTTTCAGTTGTTAATGGCTACCATAGAACAATTACGGTGACATGTGACTGAAACATTTGCCAGCACTGGAAAATATTCAGTAATTAGACTTCTACAATAAGAATGAAATCTTTGTATCAGCCCTTATGATTTAGATAAAACTTCAAGCAGTTAAAATGTCCTGTGGAATGTTACCTGCTGTCTTTCATTGAACATTAAATTAAATCTTTTCTCTCTGGCCTACATAACCACAACCCTCAGCCTTCCAATAGTGCATAAGGGTGACTGGAGCAAATGAGGAACTGGGTCAATAACAGACTTCATAGCCACATCCTCCGACTAATGGGCAGATGATAGAAACATCCATGCTCTGCCAGGAGGGACGTAGGTGCAGATAATATCAGGAAAGGCAGCCTAATGGATGCAAAGAGGCTGGTGTTTCTGTCTGAAATGAAATGAAAAATGCTTGTCTTTTTGTAAGTAATCACTCTTAGTATGTTTAGAAGTACCTATCACTAAGGAAGCAGAAAACCTTCAAGCAGAAGAACAAGACTGCAAGACACAAGATGACATTGCATGAACTGTCACCTTGTAAAAACAGAAAACTGTGGAGTAAACAAAAAGCTCTCACATAGGAGTGCTGAACCAGTTAGCCACATGGGGATGATAGAAGTGAGATGAGATCAGAAGAACGTAATAGGAATTAAATAGGTGACAAATCACAACCAAAAGCATCCTTATGTCTGTAATTGCATAAAGAACTGACTCCAATTTAGAAAGCCACTTTCACATTCATTTGTATTCTAAATACCTAGTAAGGGAAGTAAAGTGATTGTACTCCATTTTTAGATGTTTCATACCCTGAGGCTGTACATGGAAACATCTTTGCTGGAACAGGTGGAAATGCTTGTCAATGGTTGACTCATTTTTTAGTGTTCCATTATAACACAAAGGCTTATCTTGTTTTAGAAAGGCAGTTCCTTTTAACACAATGAGAACGGCTAGCTTCAGCACCCTGTGGCATGATCGTCCAGTGGAAATGCACTGTTCAGTAGCAGAGGGTGATCAGCACTACAGAGGGTGATGGTAACCTTGGTTTCCTCAAAGTCCTCTGCAAGGAGTGCCAACAGGATGTGGCTGGAGACCGCTAATTGCCCAAGCCAGGGGGTGGGACTGTCTTCTCCAGTGCAGCTTAACGCCTAGAGTGCAAATTCCCTGAACGAACTGCTGCCTCCAGACTTAACTCATCTGTGTGGGAGCGGTTTTGCTTGCCCCCTGAACTGGCCCCTACTGCTGCTTTCTTACCACTAGCCCTTGTCCCCCTATTCCCCAGATAAACCACACCCCTCAGGTGGCATCTCTGTCTCCTGTGCCTCCTTGCCTACCATAACCTGTAAAATCAAGAAGAACAGGTGAGACATATAGAGCATATAACTGGATGTTAAAATGTAATTTCTATGTAAGTTGCACATAAGTCCATAGGAAGCCCTATCCGTGTATCCTATGGAACTTATTCTCCCATTCATCCATTTTTCATACCGGCTTTTCCTGTCCTGGAGGCTACGGGTGCAAGGCAGGGGACAACCCTGGATGGGGTGGCAATTCATCATAGGGCATACTCACACAAGTACATAAAACCTGTATAATACTATAATTCAAACTTGACACTATCGTATGGTTTTGCCATGTGCTGTAACAGTTAAGATATGCTATAATGCCCAACGTGGCTATTTTAAAGTATGTATTCAAGTTTAGTGATGCAGGGAAAAGTGTTTATAATGATGGTAATAAGTAACCCACAAAAAACAATGAATTTGTATGATAAGATTTATATTTCAGGTAAATTTTTAATTTTTTAATCTCTTCTCACATATGTAACTCTTGCCCTGGATTTGATTAATTGGTTTTGTTTATTACAGAAATAAGTGGAAATAAAACTGATTAACTTCAGTAGGGAGAGGAGCTTGGACAATCAGGAAGGGCTCAAAGTAGAGTTGCTGCTCCTCCACATTAAATGGAGCCAGCTGAGATGGTTTGGACATCTATCCTTGGTATCCTCCTGGGGAGAGGGAGGTATGGGTATCCCTGCTCAGACTGCTGCCCCCGTGAACTGGACCTGGATGAGCCACAGAAAATGGATGGATGGATGGATAGATGCTTTGATGGGCTTATTTCTAACTTTACGTACTACTAGTTGACTAGCTATTGAAGATGTAAGGGACGGAAACCAGAGAAAAGATTTAAGAACTGGAGTAATGTCTAATGGTTGTTTTGGAAATACAATACAAAACACCTTGCACAAGAGGAATGGATGAGTTTAAATGTTTTGCTTGGACATGAAACCTCTAATTCTAGTTTTTAAAGGAATACAAGGCTAATTTAGTAAGTACTCTAATAAGACAGCTGTAACATGTTCAACAGTACACAAAAATTTTTTACTTGATTTTTAATCTTCAGAGTCATAGAATCAAGGTGAGCAATAACTTTAATTCATTTCTTTTTATAGCTAAATACAATTATCTATGCCCTGTGTTTATTTATTTGGCTATTTGCTCTATTTATTGACAGTGATTCTTCAGAACCATAGCCATTTGTTGAAAGGCATAAGTAATAAGAGTGTCCTCTGCAGAGCTATGGTAGAAAATAGTGTTACCCTGCAATATTAAGGACTAGTGGAAGCATACAGATGTTGAAGTTTGAGAGGCCCAAGAACTGAACCATGGGGGATTCCATGTATCATGCTATGTTTGTGGTCTTTTTAAGTTTCAATCAATGGTCTCAATAAGATTTGAACTAGCTGAGGACCATTCCAGATAGATCTACCCAGTCTAGTAGAAGTGTGATTTTTTGTTTGTTTGTTTGCTTGTTTAGTGTACTAGTAGTTGTATAGTGTCTTTAATAAGTAGTACTATTTTGAGTATAACTGCTCAGAGCACATTTAGTTAGAAGCATAATGTCCTGTTACAGGGTAATGTTGAAGTTGTCAAGGAAAATGTTTTAGTGCTGTAAATTAAAACTTGCCTGCTCAAAAATAAATTGACAATAAAAAATTCACATACTTCTGCATCCCGCTGAGAATATGGCATACCCTGTTTTAGTGGCGGTTTTAGTCCCGTTTCCATCATGTCAGTATCATTGTTCTGCCAGCAGGTGTCTCTCTTTCCATTTGCAAGAAATCGTTTAAGCTTTATTGAGCTCTTTATGCGGGAAACCCCAAGGACGTTAATTAAGGATTAGTAACAGAATCTTTGTCAGGACCCTTACCTCAATATGTTCTCAAATGCACAGGGACATATTTAATGATTTCATAGTGAAATTACTCTGCAAATGTTACAGCTGCATTCCTAGCACAATTGTCCAATCCGTCTTTATGGAATGCAGTACATAATAAGCAATACTCAAGCATTTCGGTGGCAGTCCACAGTGGGGCTTAATCACCTAAAAAACTGAAATGTGTTAATGTACAGAGGACACAGTCCATTCTGTAGCTGCCACTATATTTTCTACTTTAAAGTCCAGAAATACCCATTCACCCGTTCCTTTCATATTCCTGGCCATTCATCACTACATATTTGTAGTAAGAGAGATTTTAGCACAGTATGTGTTTTGAAATGATCAGGTTTAATTCAAATATGGCTTTTAAGAAGTATGGCCCTTTGATGATTATATTTAACTTTATACTTAACATTTGAAAAGAATAGCTGGAAAGGCATGTTCTAAGCTATACAAAAACAGCATGAAGACATAGTAGTTATCCAGTTATTACATATTGGAAGAAAGCATGCCTTGTGGCTTTTATGATAGTGATTCATGAGAGGCATAAAAACAGCTGTCACCCAGCATGGCATGGACCCTCTTATGATGTATTAAGTTGACAGGACCTACAAAAGTGTTATATATTAACCAGTCAGGATTTGTGCTTTTTCTGTCATCAGGGGCACAGAGAGTCACGTCTTTTTGCTAGGTGATTCAGTGATCCTTTATTTAACAACATGCTGGACTTTTACATTTTGTAATTCAGTTTCACAGCCAACGCTTTAGTCCAAAGCAATTTGACTGGTTATATACTTTAAGTGACTTAGAAGCTTTTAAGAAAACAAGTACAAACTGTATGGTCCTTCAGCTCAACCTGCTCATAGCCAGGATTTCTCACTGAATCATAGTCCCACAATGCATTTCATATTGTTAGTCATACACCACAAATTGTCATTTCAAAAACCCTTTTGACACTGCTGGCATGTGTAACATGTCAAACAATGTTGGGTGATTTTTATGGTGTTGTGAAGAATTTCGCAGTATTCAGCTAAGCAAACAGGAAGTTACTGGCAATTTTAATTATAATAGCACATTTCACAAACAAAAATATAGAAGTAAAAAATAACAGGAAAAGAAGGAAAATGATGTCCTGGGCAGTAGGAGGTGAAGGAGCTGGATTTGCTGCCAAAAGATTAGAGGTTTAGAAGTACTGCAGTTGTACTGATAAGCAAGGTAGTCAACCAATGAAAGGTGTGTGTGTATGTGAGTATATATATATATATATATATATTCAATACATAACACTTTGCTTCAAGGTTTGTTGTTTTTGGAAAAGTCATTGGCTTTTGTCTTCTGTACCGTGTGGTGAATCAATTAACATGAAGCACAGAGAGCTTAAACAAGCAGTGTAGAGGTCTGCTGAAGCAGGTCAAATGTCTTGGGGTTCACAGCTCACTGTAAACAGCTTATTAAAATTCACAGATCAGCAGTAATGTGTGACTGGCACCAAGGGGTCAGAATTTACTTCCATCCAATTAAATTACACAAATGAATGCTGCTTCACCCAGTACTGCTCCTGCCAGGGAAAATGACCTACATTATGCTCTAGGAAATCGACATTTGGGAAAGATTTTTTTTTATTCTGGCCTGTCAAGCAAAACATAACAATCCTGTGATCTTAGTTATTTTTGTGGTCCTGGTTTAGAAAAAGCATAAACCTGGACAAAAAAGAATCTCCATTGCTGTGCCCAAAAATATTGCATCTTTATTAAATCATATTCAGGGTATTTTTTAGTATTATTTTTATGCTTAAATTTTATATTCGTTAGGGGCTTGATCCATTCTCGCACATAAAACAAAGCAATAGTGTAAAAGCACAAATGCCGTTTAAAATATTCCGGCACATATTTTCCACCCCAAACACTTCATCAAAGCGGAATGGAAAAAAAAATCCATCTGAATTATTTTGGTGATAAATGGCTATAGAGCACCTGCAGTCTGCAGAGCCAGATTGCTTCACGGATGACTTGTGTCTGACGAGCTTTTATGGCCAAACGCACCTGGCAGCTGAGTATATTAAAGGGCCTGGGCTTTTTATGCTATTGCTTTTAATTAATTGCAAAGATCTGTTATTAACTAGAAAGAAATTGCAAATCGCAAGTGTATTTAAAAAATCACAAATAAATGAATGCTACACGTAAATCTATATATCCATCTAAACACACGTTCACATTCCCCTGGGTGGCTTCAGCTCCCACCTGCATAATTTAAAATCTGCCTCCTACATTCAATCACACCATGTTCCAGACAGCTTCTATACAAAAGGCACATAAACAACACGACCTGGGTTTCATGAGAAACAGAAAGTCCAGATGTTGCATTTACTCCTCTCTCTCTCTCTGTCTCTCTCTCTCTGTCTCTCTCTCTGACCACTTAATGTCATTCCACTCTTCTCTTCCTGCTCCTCATCATTTCACCTCCCACAATTTCTTTCTGTCACCACCTGAAGTCTCTTCCACCTTCAATATTCTTCTCCAAATTGCCTTTTCCTGACTTTTTCCATCCATCCCAGTGGCTCAGCCATCGGCGCCCATTAAACTTTTTTGACCCGCTCTGAAGTTTTAACTATGTACCAGAGTGACACTCTGACATGATCCGAAGCATCCGGAGAAAAGTGGTGGCCCATCGAATCTTCTGCACATTCCACTCAGCAATCACATCGGTTGGGGTATCTTTCTTTCAGAAGTAACCCTTGTCTGCTATCAGTAGCCAACAGAAACTTTTTTCTCCCATTCCATCTAACCTTACCCGCCCACTTCCTCCTCTGTCACTACAGCAGGAGACATCCATTAGGGAAAACTTCTCCATGCTATTACTCTTTATGGCCCCCGAAAAAGCATCTCGGCCTACACACCTCTCTTTGTCGCAGACACCTGCAGCTGGTCCGGATGGCTCTGGTGATGTGAAACAATCTGCTTGCGCTTGTGTTTTTATCTTCCAGGCAGCTGGGTCAATTCTTTGCTTCAACAATTTGCTGGAAATCCATACTGTCCCAGAGGGTGGTACATTCTTACACACAAACGAACGTGTCCTCTACATGGATGTGGAGGTGATGCTCAAGTCTTTTCTAACTCTGTATGACCTCGTATTCTGATGATTTATTGGAAATACAATGGCTCTGGCCTCTGTTGTGGTCTCGCTGGCAGGCCTAAAAACATTGCTTTTGTCTATAAACATCCCCCCTACCCTACCCTTATATACCCTCACCCCCTTTTTGAAGATTCACACTGTAAATTTAGTCAGGCCGCCAAGGCCTGAAGTAAAATGTTTCATCCTGCTTCTCTTCAGGAAATGCTGACAAAACTTGATCCACTGTTTGCAACAACCATGGCTGGTAACCCATGTGTATCAAAAATGTGCAGCAATTTCTCTGCTGCAGGATGTAATGGAGTGCATGAAATGTGCATCCATCCATACCGAACTGCCTTCAGTCACCATCAAAAGCAATTTTCCCAAACCTTAGGTCACACAAACCATACACTGTTTCATCCAAGGTTAGTCAGGCGACCACATAAATACTGGGAAACTACTGTTAATGTAACTCTGTAGCTGGCATTGTTGACAATTCCTTACCAAAGACTTAAGATCTATATCCTCAGTTACTGTATGAAACTCCAAACCAGTAATTTTATTGGGGGAAACCATAACTGGCTTTGTGCTGAACTGCATCATCTGAGTCCAAAGCAAATATGAGCATTTCATCCAGAAAGTTTCAATGTCATTTTCAGTTTCATCTCCATTGTCATCTTAAAAGCTGGATGGCATTCTCTATAATAAATTTTAATGCAAAATTCAGCCTGAAAAAAAAACAGTTTCTGATTAGATTAAAATATGAAGTATTCAATATTTAACTGTACTTTAAACCCAAGCTTTATACAAAATAGAAAAATGTATAATAAACAACATTCAAACATCACTGTGGTCATACTTAGTATGTCACACTGTGAGTATCATGAGGAGAAGAGCAGAGCCCCCAGTTCCACAGTAATAGACTCTAATTTCTCCTGGGGGATTCCAAGGTGCCTCCAGGTCAGCTGAGATATAATCCCTCTAGTGGGTGCTGGACTGGTCCTTTAGTTCGTAACAGAATAGGACTTATGAAAAAAAATTCAAAGGAGGCTCTCCAGAGGGTATTCGCATTAGCCACTTGAAGCACCTGGAATGGCTCTCCTTGATACCGATGAGTACCTACTTTATTTTGAAGCTTTTCTGGGCTTCAAAACTCCTCATCCCAGAGAATAAATTTAGGAGGCCTCCAAGGAATTTTTATTTGACCTGCTTGAACCTGCAGAAAAATCCCGAATGTGTCTCATGAGAATAGAGATATACATTGGTCTGTAAAGGCCAAGCCTTGTCACAATTATCATAGAAAATTATTATATACATTGAGCAGAAGAGAATATGAAAATAAATGCATTTTGTTAGATGATCTCTAGGGCTACGAATTTGATTCTTGTCACCACCTGTGAGGTTGGAATGTTTTTGTGTTTTCCGTATTTGCATGGGTATTCTAGTTTCTTCTTACAGTCCCATAACATGGCGTCCCTAAATTGCCCATAGGGTATCATTGTGTGAGTGTATGTGCCCTGCCATGGACTAGCACCCCAACCAGAGTATCTTCTGTCTCCTGCCTGTGCTGTCTGGGATAGGTTCCAGGCATTCCATTCCCCCCTCCAAAAAAAGTGGTTAAGAAAAATATATTGACATATTAAACAAAAATGGTACATCCTACTTTATGTCCTAGAGTAGTGATCTAGAAATTGGTTTTTAACTTACAGTCCAATAACTACAGTTACTAAAAATAGTGTAGTGTTAAGTACAGAGAAGATGAACAAGGACTGTTTTTGACACTTATTCCTTTCATTACAAATTTGTCTGATAAGTACATGGTCGACATCTGCTAACTGTTTTGGTTTGAGGGTGGAGGATAAGACCCCAAGATCTGTTTCTATTCGTTTAAAATATTTATTATTTGTTGGCCTAAGAGAGCGAGTATCTCAGCCATTTCACAAAATTATTACAAGAAGTTGTTGTTTTATTAGGGCTGTGTGTAGATTCCATGGCAAGACTTCACTGCCCTCAGCTGCTTTTTGAGTAACCATGTTTTAGCATCATTACAAATGGTGTTTTGTTCCAGTCCTGCTTAGACGAGTCCGAGTTAAGACGAAGTCCAAACACAAGATCAATTTTAGACCATGAATTTGAATTCAAAAACTATAGATGGTAGACTAAAAATACCTGAAATATTTACAAATCATTTATTTTACATTACCACCAATTAAGAAATATTTATTTTCAACTACGAGATAAATGAAATGTCAAATACAAACAAATCTCCACCGAATCCTGTGCTAATTATTAATTTCATTGTCACATGGCAATGTATCCTGCATTTAAAATTGGTTCTGGAACTAAAGAATATGCATAAAACAATATAAAGTTTCTTTCAAAGGCTTTTTAAATATAATTTTCTTAAAAGTGCACACAGACTCCCCACTCTATAACGACGTTTTTCTTTTCAGAAACGCAAGTGCTATAACCATTTTATGACTTAAACATGCATGATGTTGGTTTGATTCCCACTTCCGGCACATTAATCACCTCACCATTTAGCCCTTGAGTAAGACATAAAAAACATAACTACCTCAGGGCTGCTGAACACTGACTCACCCTGTGATCTGATCTGAAACTTTCACTCTCAACTGAGTCTCTCTGGAGACCAAGATGGATGATGTGAAAAAGACGATTACTATTATTATAAGACAGCTAACTGGATAGCTATAGCCAAGCTACAATGTAAAGCAAATGTTGGCTGGATACTTAGCCAGCCATTGTCTCTGGATAAACTGAGATTGCTAGAATTACATAACTGTATTTATGTTCCCTATCCAGATGTATGTAGAACATTCTTCCAACAGTAGTTGGACGACATGCCAACAACCTAAGTTATTGATGATTTGCAATGTTTGCACTCCGCAGTGTGTTTCTTTTTACTGGATGTCTTGCAGAGAATCTCCTTATGGTTTATGTATGAAAAATGGATAATTGCTGGCTTGGCAGACATGATGAGGATGTATGTTAACTGCGTGAGTGTGTGCACAATGTTGAAAAACATCAAAGTTAATATAAGAAATGGGGGCTGCATACTGGCCGCAGACATACGCTATAGACTTGGATGGACTCCAAGATGTTTTTTTCAGTCACAAGCGTTCAAGTCAGAATCAAGATTGAGTAAAGATTCACCTGAGTACATGACAAGACCATCTATATGTAGACTTGAGACCAGATTCGAGTACCACAAGTCTGATTTCAAACTTTCATTCATGTTTCGTTACATTTATGAAACTATGTTCTATATGTTTACTGTGACCTTGTACTGGACAAGTGGTTAGATCGATGATGGATGGATGGATGGATGGATGGATGGAGGTTCTTTATGTGTACCTTGCATAAGACAAATTCTCAAATGATAACTGGATGATGAGCATTAGGCTTATTATGCAATGTACCTCTTCAACAAGAGGCAAGTAACAGCTTGAAATAATTAAATGATGAAAAGCCAAGGAAAAATTCTCAGAAAAACAACATCAAAGGTATGGGCATGTCATTGCATTTTAAGATACATTTATTGCAATTTATTTATTTTTAGATAGTGGCTCACAAATTGGCCCTAGTATATTAATTCCTCAGACTGAGTGCTGTGCCAGTGACTGAATCAGCACAGTTGCTAACAGCTTGCCCAATCCAAGGATAATGAGGATGGGTACAGAGACTATGCCCCTTTCCTGGAAATATGAGGTCCAGAGGTTATGTAATGACATTAGTAAATCTTGCCTGAGGCTGGTTGTCACGTCCAGTCCTGCCCTACCAGTCTGTTCCTAGTGTTTTCCAGAGGCGGGGCTGTCGCTCATTGTTGTTACCTCGTGTTCCTGCCCCTTGTTAATCAGCCACAGGTGCCCCTCGTTCATTCCTATACGTTCCAATGTATAAGAGTTCCCTAGTCCTGTAATTATTTGTCTGGTCATTGTAGCCTGTTGTTGGTGGCTGTGTACCCTGCTCCTTGTAATAATAAAGTCCCCACATGGGGTTTACCCTTGCAAAATTGGTCCTGTCCTGTCCTGTCCTGTGTCTGTTCTATCTGCGTCATGCCTCACTGTCAGCCCTGCCGTCGTGATAGAATGACCCGACCACACCATGACTGATCTCCGGACTCCCCACCACCCCTGTCGCTGGGAGTTCTCTCCCTCGCCCCCGATGCAGATCCAGCAGCAGGGGAATCAAGGTCCCGGCCCTGCATGCTGGTATCAGGCTGAGACCCCAGCCCCCGGCTTAGCAGTCTGTCCCTGGGCCAGACACCCCCTCAGCCTCTGGGGAACCCTTGGACCGGGGCCCACACTGCCCGGGCATGCTCCTGAACCCCGGAGGATGCCATTCCCTGGATCCCCAAGAGGCTGAGGAAGGTAAGAGCAGCCCCGGTGATCCCTGAACCTCCCTGGTGGCCCCCCTGGCTGCCTTCTTCACTGCCCAGGGGGGATGATGACTGGGCCAGGGATTTCCATCAGCTTCTGGGGATAGACGCTGACGACCCAGAGTTTGGCCTAGAGGGGAAGAATGGGGAGTTCTCTGTGCCCCCTGTGAAGGCCGTGCGGAGGCCCCCTTCCAGGTGTAAGAAGGGGAAGAAGTCGTCCGCCTCTGGGGCTACTGTGACCTCTGTGCCCTGCCATGGGGGGAACCTGTCCTGGCCCCTGTGGAGTCCCCAGGGACCGTCCTTGCCCCCGTCGAGCCACCCCTGCCGCCCAAGGGTCCCGTTGAGCCGCCCCATCTAGGCTGCCTGAGGCCATCGTCCCGTTGGCTCCTGCCTGCTCACCCGCAGGCATCATCCCTTCAGCACCTGCCAGAGCCCTGCCCAGGGGAACCTGTTCCCACCGCCGCAACCTCCAAGCCCTGCCCACGGAGCCCCATCTGGGCCCCTGCTGAGTTCCCAGAGCGTGTCTGGGCCCCCGATCTCCTCTCCTGTTGGGGGGAAATGACCCTGGATGGTAGGCCTCCGGAGGAGTTGGAGTGGGACCCTTTGGGACCTGAGTCCCACGTTTTTGGCTCCCGCAGCCCCCTGGGGCTACAATAGGCGACACCATGGGCGGTCTGGCTGAGTACCAGGCAGGTCTTCTGTTTCCCGCAGAGGAAGATGGGGGCATGCCTGGCGCGGTGCTTGCCCGGGCCCAGCCTCCGCGTCGCCCCCTAGCTCCTGTCCCGTGGCCTCCGCGTTGCCCCCTAGCTCCTGTCCCGTGGCCTCCGCGTCACCCCCTAGCTCCTGTCCCGTGGCCTCCGCGTCGCCCCCTAGCTCCTGTCCCGTGGCCTCCTCAGCACACCCCAGCACCGTTCTTACCCGGCCCCTTCCTCCTCATTTCCCGACCCTGCCTCCCCGGCAAGCTCCGTTTTACCCTCTGCCCTCTAGTGTCCGTCCTCTTTTCTGGTCCCTGCCCTCTGTTCATGGCCCTCTCCTTCAGGGCCAGCGTCCTATCCCTGCCTTTGTCCCTCAGGTCCCCCACCTCATTTCCCCACCTCTACTCACCGTGTTCCGCTTCCGGGCCCCAATCCGTGTGTCCCAGGTCCTGTCCCTTGGTGTCCTCTGGTCCCTACCTTTGTTCCCCGTGCTCCGCCACAGGTCCCTACTTTTGTTCCTGGAGTTCCACCTCTGGCCCCTAACGTCTCCGTCCCAAGTCTCACGTCTCTCTCCGTGTGTCCTGTCCCTACTCTGTGGCCCCCTGGTCCCCTGAACCTGCTCCCTCTGTGGATGCACCTGTCCTGGTTCTTTGTGTTGGCCCTGTCTGCCTTGGTTTCCCCTGTATTAATGTCTGACCTTGTCTGTCTGTCTCTCAGGTCTTTGTTAGAGGTTCCCCCTTTTATTCTGTGTTCTTCCCCCGTATGGTCCCTGGTCCTGCCCTAGTCTCTTCCCGTCCAGTCCATTGTCCTGGTTCGTGCCTCTGTGGTCTCCACTGGGGTCAGTCCCTGTCCTGGTGTCCCCTTCTGTTCCCATTTTCTCCCTAGGTCTTCCGTCCGGTGTCCACAGTCCTGCCCTGGTCTGATGTCCTTGCCCCGTGTCCTGTGCTCGTCGTGTCCTTGGCTCCCTGGGCTCCCCCTTGGTCGGGATGGCGCACCCGGAGTGTGCGCCTTTGGGGGGGGTTCTGTCATGTCCAGCCCTGCCCTACCAGTCTGTTCCCAGTGTTTCCCACAAGCTCGTTGTTGTTACCTTGTGTTCCTGCCCATTGTTAATTAGCCACAGGTGCCCCTCATTCATTCCTGTGTGTTCCAATGTATAAGAGTTCCCTAGTCCTGTAATTCTTTTTCCGGTCATTGTAGCCTGTCGTTGTCTGTGTGCCCTGCTCCTTGTGATAATAAAGTCCCCTTGCAAAACCATTCCTGTCCTGGGCTGTGTCCTTTCTATCTGTCATGCCTCACCGTCAGCCCTGCCGTCGTGACGCTGGTTGTGTTTGGTGTTCTTTAGAAAAGTTTTACATTGACACTCGCATGATCTTACCATTAGTGTATGTCAGATTGTGTGTTCCAATTTCCTTTTGCTATTGTGTCCAAGTCATGTCTTCGCTTCCCTAGTTTACTGGCTGACCACCACATCCTGTTTTGCCTGTCTTCCTCTTGGATCCCTGGTTCCTATCTCTGAGGCAGATTCATTTCGTCGGTCTTCGTCAATCCTCTGCACTTGAGTCCCCACTTGCACGCTTTGTTCCAGAGCTTTCCAACCTATGAGCAGCCAAAAGTCTCATTGGTTACCTGTAATGTGTTTCCAGTGGGCTCAGGGACCTGGCCTTTGTGTGTGATGGCCTGGCTTGGTGTGATATCTGTTCTGTCTAATCTATGTCAGATACTTATAATAAAATGGATTCTCTGAGTCTGCTGTAATGTTCAGGAAACATTTGCTATTTTAACAATTATATCACATGTTGGTGAACTCAGGTCTAACTTGCAATCTCCGATTGCACTAAACACTTAACATAGTTTTAACAATACTGCACATTACGCAATATTGCCCATTACCATGTATTGCACAATGTATACTGTACCCAGACGTGTCTGGTCATATCAACATGGCATAATCATTTAAGTGTCTCTAGGTATTTCTGCTTCTTCTTATTGTTGTTATGGTGGTTAACTTTACTATACATTGCCTACTACTACTTTTTAAACTGCACTATCCTGTATGTCCTTCGCACATTGTCTTTTGTTTTTAATATACACTGTGGTCCCTAAGCTTTGCCATTTCGTCACTGTATACTTGTATATGGTGGAGATGACAATAGAGGTCACTTTGACTTGACTTTATGTATGCCCTTAGAAAATTTATTTTAAAGATCAGTAAATAATGTAATAGTATTATTCAATTGTTTTGGTCACTTCTTAAAAATGTGTTTTTGATTAAATTAACACAGTACAGATGTTATACACAATGATACATACATTTTTTTTTCATTTTTCCGGGAAGAAAAATGAGTTAGAATATAAAACTGGAAGAGGAACAACAGGCTTCCTACTCTATAGATTCCATGCTTTAATTATGATACAATAATGATGATGAGGAGTGGTTATGCTCTCGTCTGGGGAGTCAGCACATTCTTAACCATCTATCCAGCCTCTGTTCCATATGTATACATCAAGCAGAGTGTTTGAGATGTGACCGCTTGGCCTCTTTGTGAGATGAGCTCAGCGTGCGTATGTACAGAGAGGAGACAAATGGAATGGAGCCAGGAGAAGAGTGAATATAATGCGTTGGAGCACAGAGCCCCATTAGCAGACTGGCATTAAAAAGCTTTTAAGAGGGAGATATGTGGCTTATGGTCAGCAGGACTGCTGAAAACAAAGTATTTAAGCTGAGTGGTAAGACTGGAAATGATGGTCTGCCAGAGTGGGACTCAGAATAAAAATTAGGCAGGTTATAGGTAATTATCTATTACCATCTGAGCAGAAACTGGCTTCATTTTTAAGTACATATATCCCAAAGTTATGAACCTTTGGTTTTAGTACAGCATTGGTATTCAGTTCTAATGCTAAGATGTAAGATGATGCAAGCCTTCACTATATTCAAAGTCATTTAGAAAACTTACTTTTTAAAATACTACCCTTATTATCATTCATAGTGAATAATGGTTTGTTGTGTATATTTTGTTTTATAGTAATACATACAGAAACCCATCTATGACCAAAATTAAGTTCATTACTGGGATATTCTCCATAAATACCACTTCCAAGTAATTTTCAAGTATAGACGAAAACATTTCTATTCAGATAATTATAGCACAGAAACCTGTTTTAATAGGCATCATTTAGCTATAATTTAAAGGGATTCATCTGAATTACAGCTAATGTGCTAGCTGTTACGTCCTGCCCGCCATGTCCACCTAACTCTCCTGTCTCATCCCAGGCATTGCCCTAACAAGTCATGCCTGTTACTTGTTCATCTTTCCTGTCATTCCTGCCTTGTGTTTCTCACTCCAGTTGCTTCTTGTTTGCTCCCTCGTGAATCGTGTAGAAAAGTACTTCCCTGTCCTAAGTTCCCCAGACCCATCATTCATGTCAAACCTGAGTGTTGCCAGAGCCTTTCCTTGTTCCTGTCCTCCCAAATTGTATCCCTCCCAATCCAATTTATTTCCTGTATTTGTTCTTTAAGTTCAATAAAACCCCTTTTAATTTGTTACCAAGCCTGCTCCCTTCGTCCCTCGCCTCATGACTTTAGTTATGTGAGGTATATAGAATGTCAAGAAATAAGATGTTGTCTGATAACTGACGGATTTCATCCACACATTTCCCAGCTTTGAAATATTTCAATTTCTCCAATTATAAGCCCAAAATATCCATTTATAGAGTGTGTGACTGGTTATAAATCAATCTTTCGGACTCAGGTCTAAAATCCTGTTGGCTTTCCATATGCCACAAACACGGCTAGGCATATGGAAGCCTTCTAGCACTGTTGATCCTCTCTTTTGAACTTTGCTAATTCCAGCAGTATCCTCCAGATCCTTAAACACAAGAAATCCCTTATATCTAAATTACTCAGTAGGGCACTCTTTGGAATGACAAAGGTTACATGAGCTTGCAGTGACCTACAACAGCCACCAGAGGGACCATTCTCATTCTCAGAACACAGTCATGGAGGGGGTGTTGGAACCTACCCCAGGCAGCACTGCCAGTCCATCATAGGGCAGATGCACAATATGGGCAATTTAGAGACACCAGTTTGCCTAACCACGGGGAAAAGATTCATACCCCAAACTCTATAAGTGCGAGGTGGCCAAACTTCCTCCTGAGCCTCCACCTATCGATCTTCTAAACACTTATCCTGGTCAGGGTCACAGGGGTGGTGGTGGAGGGGACTGGAGCCTATCCCAGTCAGGCTGGGGTACACCCTGGACAGGACAGTCCACTGCAGATCACATGCACACAGTCATACACTATGGGCAATTCAGAGATGTGAAGTGGCCTCGCATGTCCTTGGATCCTGGCAGGAAACCTGCACCAACCTGGCACTGAAAATAATGCTACTATTTAAAACCTTATTAAGGTTCAGGTACAGAAATGTGAATGCCACAAAAAAAATCAAATGGCTGACTGGTAAGATAAACATGAAAAAGAAGGTTTAAGAGACTTCACGTTAAGAGAGTACTTGTGCAATGAATATATATGAATATTATTATCAGATATTCATGCTTTTTTGCTAGGGAACATTTATAAACCAAACTTCCTGTTTTTCCACAGAGATGAAGTCTTAGAGGAGGTGCAGGTGCTGTTAGGTGTTCAAATCGCTCTAACATCACCTAATAAATCAGCTTGAAGAGGCAGAAGGATATAAGCAATAATCACTGTTTCATGTCATATTTCAGAATTTCCTGTTCAAGCATTTGCTGAAGCTGGAGAATTAAGTACATTTGGCTTGCTTTCCTTCCTACTTTATAATCCTTTCCAATTCCAAGAGTGATTCTAGTACTCCAGTATTGATTCCTATTCAAGTATTAAAATACCTACCTTTTAATGATGGATTGAAAATATAAGTATGAAAGTAAAATGAGTAAAACCCCATACAGGGGAGACAAATACCTAGTTCCTGATGACATTTAGGCCACAATCCTCCTCACACCCTCAGCCCCTTCCCTCCACCCACCCGTTTCAAAAAGAAAATGTTTCATTTTTACATGTCCTACTTAATTTCCCTATAAGTACACCCGCTGAAGACTGTCTCCTATTCTATTCCCATGTGACTCTGTGTGCAAAAAAAAAGAACCTCTGAATAGTCCAGCAGCCACTGGCACACTGTAGATGTAGGTGAGATGTCTGATGTGGTGTTCAGTATTGTAGAGCATATCTTGGAGCTGAAAGCAAAGCCACATGACAGAAGCAAGTCATGCGCGATTATTCTGCTGGTTTCCGAACAGACTGAGGATGTGACTTTAAGTACTGCACATTCACAACAGCATGAGAAACAACAGTTTCACACTTTTTTTTTTCCTCCAGCAGACATGATGATCACCTCTTCAGCGAGGTCATCGTGTTCTATAAAAAACTGAAAACAGAAAAACTCCCTCTGATAATATCTGGACACACTATGTTTTGCATGCAAGAGGTGTGAAGGATAAAGTTTTTGGAAGTACCCCAACAGCAATTAAGTTTGGGATATTTGAGGATGATATTTTTCAGTGATTTGAGAGTACTGATACTTATTACACACATTGTTACACAAATAATCACTGCTCAGATAATAAATGCTTGCTGTACTACATTGGCATTTACATTAATTTAAATAAACTCATTGTGACCGGATCCTTTTTAAAAATGTTTTAAAGATGTTCCTTGATTCACTGAAATGTTTAACCCATGGCCCTTTTCCACTGGTATACAGGAACCAGGCCTTACCCAACCTGTACCACGAAGAGACACTAGTAACAAACAGCACGTTTCCAGCTCGCTTGATTTTACACTGCAGAAGGGTCAGCTTGGTAAAGGCGTTGCCGGGTTTGGAAAGCGACAGAAACATAAAACCAAAGAAATACTTATTTACTGTTCAAACGATGTACATCATGATTTAATATGAGCTAATTATCTATCTAATTATCTCTGTGAGAACAACCATGTTATGTTAGCATCAAACGCTATGGTATTAGCTTTAGCTTGCGTAAATTTTGCATTACGAATCCATTGTGTTCAGCCGTTTTGGAGTCCTTTTGTAAGTAGGATGTTGAACATTTTCAAGTTCCAAGTCATCAGGAATGCATCAATACATCTCAATGTGCGATTCTCCTAATAAGGAATAATATATAGAATACACCTTTTTCCTTCAGATAATCCTTGCATATTGACACAGATCACAGATATTTCCATGCATTTTGACCAATCAGATGATGGTGAGCCAACCAGCTCAGTTTAGTCACACTTCTGGTTGTGTCAGGGCAAGTACAGTTTGGGTACGGTTCACGGAATTTACAATGGAAAATGTCTCTTTGCGGTACAGCTCGGGTACGGCATGGTTCTTGGTGGCAGTGGAAAAGCACCACAAGTGAGGGACACGGGGCAATTGTTTTTTATTTTCTGGCCCAAATATAAAGATAACATTTAATTGAGGTTAAGGACTTTGTTGTTGAAGCTGGGGAAGCAAATGAGCTAGTAAGTGGTCAGAGGTGGGCTGAGTTGTCAGATGAATCATAGCTCATATGAGCGGCTTGATGACAAGGTGTGTCTGAGAGTAACGGTTTGTCCCAGCTCCAGTGCAAGTATTGGCTACGTCATCACAGCTAAAGCCTTTTCACCTTTGATGTACTGCTTTTTATAACTTTAAAAAGCATTAAAACCACTATTTTATGTGACAGTTTATTCAGGTTTTAAAAGCTTTGGATCCTTCTGGACTGATTTGAACATCTGTCCATACAGCAGCTTCTAGGGGGATTTTTACAATAGATTCAGAAGATTACAAAAATATATTTTCGTATATATCAATACGGAAACAAGTCAGCTATGTTAATGACATAAAAGAGAACATTTGTCATTAGCTATAGTTTTGGTTTCTGTATGTGGAAATATTACATAAACATAATTTTCCTGACATGCTTGAATATTTTATATAACCCCAACTGTACTGTTCCAGTTTGTCAGATTTTAGACTTCAGACAATTCATTACACCAGCCTCTTATGTAAAATATAATAAAATTAGAATCTGATTTTTTTTTAGTATTTCGTCTATATAATGTCTATTAGGCGAGTGATGCTGGTATGTCTGTGCTGGTATCACAAAAATATTGCTCTGTTCTCTTTCTGCAGTACTTCCAGTTTTCAGACATGTTTCAGCAATTCCAAAATGCTGCTTAGCTCATTGCTATCACAGTGTAATCTGATTTTACCTCTACATGTGCCACACTTTGCAGCGTCACCTTGAATTACCTGGGATTAACATGTTCCTTTTTTAGAAGAGATGCGTACAAATGGGTTGGTAACATTCCCCTGCCATGATCAACTATATCTATATGGGTATTAAACCACCTTACAGAAGAATTTGCTGCTTATTGTAAACCAATCCCTGATCCAGAATCATTGCCTGCTTACAAACTAACTCTCTTGGTAGCCCTTACTTTCATCAGTATTTGGCCAGAACAGTGGCAGGCGAGGTCTCTCCAAACATTTATTTTTAGGTACCACTGTAGGCCATATATGTTAAAACACTCAACGTTTCATCAAGAGTTGTCTCCTCTGATTGGATTTTCAGTTTTATTTTTGGATCTTAAAGGATAGTTAAATGCTTCTTGGTCTTGTTTCATCTTGCCTTTGGTGGCTGAAGTGATGGTTTGTAAATCTGCCATTTTCTGTCACCAGACATTACTAAGCAGCCGCCCTCGCAGATTGAAAGTCCTGTTTTATTCTCTTGTTTACTGTACATTGTGTTGCACCATCTAATGTTTCCTACTTCAACAGGAAGTGGTTGACTAAAGTTCTTTTCTTATAAGAACGCCTAGTTCCTGTGACTTTGATAAACATGCTTGTGGGTTTGTTTGCTAACCCCACAGATAAGCCTTCATAACTGCTGCTGAACTGTAACTGAGCTGTAGCTCACTAAAAGAAAAAAATATTTCTTTATTTATTGCTGCCAGACAATAAAAAGTCTAAATGTGTTTGTTGCAAAGATTAGCCCAGTTGATGCATGCTGCTTCACTAGATTCGATAACATGGCAAAAAAACATAAAATGTGGCAGTTTGATATCCTGATGATTAAACTCTTGCATGACTTTTTATGTCAGAGGCTGCAGTTCAAAAATGACTCAGCGGAGTGTAATTGCCAAGGTGAAACTCAAGGGAGTATTGAGTTATCTTAATGTTCATGGTTTTTGAGTCAATCATAGACAAGCAAGGTCTCTTGGGGCAAGTTTCAAATACCTCTTTTGTGTTCATTAGTTAAGCTTGTTAAGTCTGGTCAAAATAGTATATACGGTCACAAAATGGAAGTGGGACGTGACAAAACTCTAGGTGCCAATGACATTCTAACCATTATCCTCCTTCCTTCCACCATCCCCACACTTAGTAAAAAGTTCTTTAGTAGAGTTAACAATCTCACACCATCCTTAAAGCCCTTCAGTGATTGAAACCATACAAATAAATCATTTATATGATTTTTTCCCCACGTTTGGAAAATCACCTTCTACTTTTACACACTCTTACAAGTACAGTTAACCTACAGTACATAAAAGGTTAAGGCATTCACTGAGGAGAACTTCCAGAATAAACAAAACTAATTCAATGACCTGACAGAGAAGGTTTCGTAAGATTTAAAATGGCTGAGCAGTTCAGAGTAGACCACACAATCTAAATATGAGTCATGCACACAGTACAGCTGCTGGGAATAATCCACACTTACTAATAGCAGTATTATCAATCTTAGTTGTTTCCTTCTTGCTTAATATTATAGTCATAATTTTATTATTATTCAAATATCCTGGACAGCCGCAGGTTCCATGCTCTGACAACACCTCATGGGTGGCATAAGAAGCAGATATAATTCTACTGAGGCTTGTAGATGAGCCAGAAATAAAGCTGAGGAGATCTAATCTGAGGAGGCGAGATAAGGCCACACGCAGCCACAACTCAGAATGAGAAAGAGACAGAGCATCCTTGTCTATGGGACTGAGAGGGCCCCAATGTCCACCCACGAGCTGGCCCATTGACCTTCCAGCTGTATGTACTCCGCGGCTCTTGTTGGGTCTCCCCTTGCCTGTCGTAGTCATAGGCTATGCAGTGGTGTACAGAGCTAGCTGCCATCAAGGCCGTGGCCTGTCACGTCTTGAGGGCCTGTTCCCCCAGGCCTGCCTGGCATTCCACTGATACTGATCTGTGCTCCCCCCCCCTGCACTGTACTGTGGTTTTCTGTAAGATGGCCACCGTTCTGTCAAAGCTGCACTGCGACTGCTACCACAGTGGCTTCCTGACCGCTGACCCGATTGTGCTTGAGTCGAGCTTTCACAAACTGTATGAAATACAGCCGCTGTGAAGGTGGTCCGTCACACATGAAATATTACGCCTGACTGACGGCTCGATACAGTGTTACCCCTGGCCCGGTCCCAGTGCTGCTTTCCAGGTGCTCTGCTCTTTTCATAGGAGCTGAGAAATCTGGCTTCTGCAGCTGCTTTGAATGAGTGCAGTAGCATCAATCATAAGGATCTGTTATATGCTGTTGTGTGCAGACTGAGGAACAAAAAAATAAATAAAACACTGAAGAAGTGTAGTACCGTGTAACTTGCTTCCTTTCAGGGGAAGGCAAAAGTCCATGTGAGAATCACACCCTATGTATCTTTGGCAGTTTCTTGTTGACTGGTCATGAAAGCAAGTCTTAACACCTTGGTTCAAGTTTTAAAATATACGGAAAGCACATTCTGGGGAGTATGCTTTCTCCACCTTTACAGTAAAGGGGCTAGTGCTGTGTGGTTCCGCAGCTTAGGGCTCTGTGCTCATGATCAGGAGATTGTCAGTTCGAATACCGTGGTAAACTGATTTCACCGCTGGGCCTTTGAGCAAAGCTTTTAACCCCAAATTCTCCAGGTATTGCCTTACCCTGCTTTCCCAGTTGTACATCATTTTGAACAAAAGTGTCTGCTAGATAAGTAAATGTACAAAGCACACATCTCGGTCACAGTGACATTACACAGCATTATCAATTCTTTCGCAGCAATCTAATTTACATATATGCTGGGGGAAAGTCTTTGCTGTGGAGTTCAGAGTGTTTTATACCAGGATTGTCTTTTTTCTGACCGGAAAGAAGTAGAGAGAAAAGGGGGCAGCAAGCAACTTTCTTATTAATAAACATCAAAAATATGAAATGGCTGGTTTGGTAGGTTAAGAAAAAGAGGAATTCCTCATTTTCCCCATGTATAGTAAAGTACAATTATATATAGCAATAACCCCAAGCAGACAGCAGCAAGCAATGGGACTAAAGACAAATGATGAACTTCCCTCCCTATGCACTAATTAAAACTAACAATAATTGTATTGATTCTATTATAAGGCAGCACTTTCTGACTGCATTTGTTATTCATTATGATAGTTAATTAACCAGTTAGCTGCTGGATAGTTCAGTTATTGTGGTTTAGCTGTTCTTCCTGTGTTAGTTAGTCCTCCTGCATCAGTTAAGGTCACATGAGACAGTTTATTCTCATTGCTGTGAAGTTGATGGTAGGGTACCTTGGGCATTGTCTATATGCTATATGCTATTGCATAGTTAAATGAGTCCTTTCAAAGTATTTTGTTTATATGCTGTATTGAGAGGATTGTTAAATAAATGAGTACTCCAGGACAAAAACCCAACCAAGAGTGTCTGTCAATTTCTCAGTTTCTACGTTGGTGACAGAAAAGGGCACGGAGGTCCAGATTATGGAGGATTTACTATAAAACCTTTGTCTACGATACCAGATGGAAGAAGCAGGAGGAACACCCAGTGGTGGAGAGATAAGATCAGTCTCTTGGCACAACGAGGGCGTGAGGGTAGAGATGAGCAGCACCTCAGGTCCCGGCAGCAGATGGGCGAATGGACCTACTCTTCCCAGCGGCAGCGACCCCTGGCCTGCAATAAATCTGCAGAGCAGAGCCATCGTTCTTTACCTCCCTGGCAAGACAGAAGGAAACATGAAATAGGTCAAGGCAACAGAGCAGAGTAGTGGACCAACAGCTTTGGACTCTGGAGGATAAATAGGTGAGTGTGATCAGGTGAACAAGGATTTATGTGCCCTTTGGCAACAAAATTGGCCAGGCGGTGGTGTTTCAGTCTCTATATGTCACCCGAGAGAATTACTGCGGAAATGAACTATTCCAGCTTCAATGGGTAAGGGGGAACTTGGACTGCTGATGGCTGATATGCAGCTTCTCACTCAACTGGCCAACCGGAAACTTCCAGGAACATCCAGAGGCTCATGGCACTGGAAGAGCTGCTGTGAGATCTGCTACTTTTGTCACTGTCCACGTATGGCAAATAGTCTGTCTTCTTCTGGACACAGGCATAGTCTTGTTGAGCTCTTCCACGCACCATCAGCTTGGAACTCATTCTAACCTGATTTGAAGCAATAAATGGCCAGATAACTCAAATTCCCAGCTACAGCTTCTTGATACTCAGCCTGGGACATTGCATCATAATGTGCAGGTTCATCATGGCAGATATTGATGTGGGTTATACGTCTTGTCATTTGTAAAAATTACTATTGATGCAGGCAGAATCACAGCCTACCCTGTTACAAACAACTGGAGACGAACCTCCCAGAAGATTCACTTGATATGAAGAGCTGGAGAGTTGGACACGGAGGATAAACTTCTGGTCAATAGAACATCCAGATACTGTGTATAGCTTTGGGAAATAATTGAACAAAGAGTGCAGAAGCATTTGAAAGATTATTAATGAAGCACTGAAGGATTCAGTGTAGCGGACTAACAGAGGTGGAAAGTTCAGGTCCAGAAAGTACAAATCCAGATCAAGGTTTTGTTTCAACCAACACCTTGAGTATATAGAGTCTGAGTCACAGAGTACTCAATTGGTTGGTTGAACCAAAATCTTGGTCTGGATGTGTACTTACTGGAGCTGAACTTTCCACCTCTGGAGACTAAATATATTCAAAACTTTCCTTCTGAAATTTGCTTGCTGTGAAAGACAAAAATTAGACCTACTCATTAATTGTATAGCTTAACTGGAACTACTTCTCAGCTCCCGCAGTGGATGAGGTAAAGTTAAAAGAAGTGGTAGCAGCATGCATCATCCAGACTACGGCCAGGATTGGTGAAGATGGAGAAATGTGAATTGCAGAGAAATACATATGGTTAGATGTAAGACCTCCATACTTCCCCCATGTGTACATGAGACCCTGTAAGCTGAGATAAAAATCTCCTTTACCACTGGGGACTATATCATGCTGTTTGCAATAGTCTGTCACATGGTCTGGCTGATGGAGAAGGTCATGGATCCAGTCCATGTTCCACTTGTGCGTGTCTCCAGTTTCCCCTCCAAGCTGGTCAATCTTTGGGCAGCGTTCAGCAGTCAACGTCCATGTCAAACTACAGCTTTGAAAAGTGGCAGATAATTATAATGTGCATCAGCTCTGTAATGATGCTAGTGGATATCTCTGTAACCCTGCTGAAAAAGACAGCAGTGTAAGGTTGACTGCTGCTAATCAGTGTGAGACAGCTATGCAGTTACGCCTTACTGGCTGCTCATCCTGGTTCCTGGTTCGGAAGGGGGGGGGGCTGGAAAGCATTCCAGCAGTTGTGTGAGACTGAATTCAACACACCAGTCCTGAACCTGCCAGACACCACTTGGCCTTTTGTTCTGGACATGCACACAAGTGATGAGTGAGCGAGGGCTGGCATATTTCTGTAGGACCCTGGACAAGCCAGAACACTGAATTACTGCTTTACTCGGTGTGAGTTGCTAGCTCTTACAAATAGGGCCTTTTCAGTACCTATCTTAAAAATATGTAGTTTCCATTTCACATTCATTTTAATGCATAAAAATATTTACATATATCCATCCATTTTCCAGAACCGCTTATTCCATTTCGGGTCACGGGGGGTCCGGAGCCTATCCTGGAGGCTGCGGACGCAAGGCAGGGAACAACCCAGGATGGGGCGCCAACCCATCGCCGGGCACACTCACACACCATTCACGCACACAGTCACACCTATGGGCAATTTGGTAACTTCAATCAACCTCAGCATGTTTTTGGACTGTGGGGGGAAACCGGAGGAAACCCCACGACGACAACATGCAAACTCCACACACATAGAACCCAGGTGCAGACGTGAACCCTGATCGCAGAGGTGTGAGGCAACAGTGCTAATCACTGCACCACCGTGCCGCCCCCTAGTTACATATATGTTGTATGTTATTTTTTTTCGTAATGTATTTACTTCCTGTAGTTTCTGAAATATATTACTGTTTACAGTATTCTGCATAAATGAGTACACGCCCTTTGAAAAGTAATATTTTAATCAATAGCTCAATGGCCAAAAGACCAATTTCCAAAATTTTGACAAGAATGAGTTTGATTGAACATTTGCTTAACTCATGAACATGAAAGTAAGGTTAATAATATAACTTAAATTACAAAATCTTCAGCTTTGTCCTTTTATAGTCAAAATGCCTGTCGAATGAATAATTAGACTCACCTATGGTTGATATCTTGTTAATTAGAATTTGTAAGTCTAAAATTTAACTTTGACTTTCAATGGGGTGTACTTATTTTTGCAACATGGTCTTGAATGAATTTGTTAGGACATTTTACTTTTTTGTGTGAACAAATTAACAAATGTAGATTCTGAAGGGAAACTAAAGGTTTTCTGACAAATCTGTTGAGGTGTACTCATTTATGCTGAGCACTGTACATACACAATGCATTATGTGTATAAACATTTGTCCAGCCCCCATTTCACACTGTCCTGCGTTTTGCACTTCAAGCATTTTGAAAACCCTCCCCTTGTCATTTGCTGCTCATTGTTGCTGCTTGTATGTTACACCATGGTTCTAGGGGGATGTTATTTCAAGCCACTGTGTACTTGGATGGTATAACATGGGGCATGCCTAGAATTTCTGGGCCCCTTATGCATCATTTTATGCACAATTTTATGTATCTAAGGGCCCCTGTTAAATGCTGGGCCCCCTGAATCTGCCAGGGTATCCATGCCCCTCCAACACCAATGGGTATTACAACATTGCCCACTTGGCTTGACTTAATATATTTAATATGAATGGATATATAATAAGTGTGGCCATGTAATATTTCTTTCAAAATTTAGTTGGAATGCTTTTGTTGCTCGTCACGCCTCATGCTGCTGGTTTGGCAGGACCAATAAGCATTAAAGCATTCAAATGCACTGCAATGATGAAGTCTAGCAGGATGTCTGCTAAGTTAGCTCACACATTCCTTCAGTGGCCAGCGGAAGTCACCTACTCATTTTAAAATCAATTTATTGTTTTGAAAAGAAAAAAATTAGGCACCACTATGTGTCTCAGACAAGAACTGCAGAATAATTGTCAATAGGCAAGACATGCACAACTTAGAAGGCTGCCAGAGACTGGTACGTGCCATTAGCCAAGCGTGCTGTCGCCAGCTCCCTGCCGATTGAGCCCTGTCCCCAACTAAACCCAACACATGCCGAAGTGACGTGAGTCCATCTGCGACACATTGGTTTGAAGGTGTGAAGAAGCATGTCAAATTCACTTACAACCATTTCATATCGCTTCTAACCATGTCATACTCATTTATAACTGTTTACCCGTCTGCTAAAATCACCAATTGATGACAGGCAAATAGTTTGCGTGAGTTGAGTGGACCTCAGCTAGCATATTGTTGTCATTTATCGTGTGTATTGAGGTTTAGGATTGTGAAATGTGATTACATTTTGAGCTTTATACTGATTTAGCCAATTATATTTACAGTTTCATTGGGCATGAACATCTACAGCACTTGTTTAATCATTCTCTGCAGTAAAAGACCCATGTTTCTAATATAAAAGCTAGACATAATGAGACTGGGTAATGACACAAAATATTTCATGTATTTCCTGTTTGTCTCTTTATTTAGCTGAATTTTACACAACTATAGCAAACAACAGCTCTAAGACTCATTAAACCTGGTAGCAAAGAATGCTAGCAGAGTGTTTTTTTGTCAGGTTTATGCATGGATCGATGGGAAGATTCCAAGCTTTAGATAAGATCTGGGTACATTGCATCATCTCCTAAACAATGGATTTATTCAATACTTTAGGTATTTTCATGTTTGTTTTTAGAAAATTTGCAAAAGGTATTTAATGTTTTGAGTGAGAAGGACAGTACTGTGCCAAAGACAATTATGTTTATAGCTATTCACCTGGGCAGAAACTATATATTTACGCTAACATTAGAATATACAAAATAAACCATATTGCAATAAAAAGTAAAAGTAAATTTTTTTGTGGTGTGTAGTTGTGCTTTTGGGTGGGAGGAGAGAATCTGTCCTTAGCGAAGGAATTTAAGTTCCTTGGGATCTTGTTCATGAGTGATGGTACAAGCAAACATGAAGCTGACAGGTGGATGGAGATGGTGACTGCAGTTTTGTGGGTAATGAGGACGTCTGTGATGGTACAGTGAGAATTAATTTATAGGACTGGGAGTCAGGGGGGTGTCAAAGTTTCACTGTTCCTATGCCCCCCTCATCCTTGACATCAGCCTTTTCCCCCAGAAGAGTTCCCCCCAAATACATTCCCCCTTCTGTTTCCAGCACTATGTCACATTCTTCTCTCGCCCCCCACATGACCAAGCACTATTTCACACCATCATAAATACGAAATATTATTATTGCTTTTGGGACTGCTGTGTAAAAGGACCTGCATTTGCCGAATCAATGCAGGGTAACTACCTTCCTCAATATAATTCCACGATATCAGAAATAAATTCTCACAAAATGAATCACATCTGCTGACAGAAAAGCTGCAAGCCAGAGACAATCAAGGAAAATCAAGGAATGGCAGCAGATAATATTTGTACTGATTGGCTTCTGTGATTTTTGGATGCTTAATACAGCTGATTGAGTTTCTTTATTATCTGCCGGATGCAGCAGCCGCTCCGTAAGGCCACAGCCACGGCACCTGCTCCTGCTCAACTAATGACAAGGTCACTGTAACTCATAGTATAACATCACCACTCAAAAAAATCTGTGAAAAATCTATTAGTTTCCAATGCAGATTTTTTTTTTACTATATTTAAACCATTTTTGAATTGGTGTTGGAGTTTTGCTGACTTGAATGACACACTTTGGGCAAAATGTATTTGATTTGGCTCAGTATTATTACAGATTACCATTTTCCTTGTTTGCTTGTGTGGCTTTTGCATGCAATTCAGAAATTGTGGGGGGGAGGGGCTTATAGAAGGAGGAATTCAGGCTGGTAGTGAATATACAATCTTTGCAAAACTATCTAAATATCCTACCTGCTTACAAAGCAAAACTAATGGAAGCACTCAGACCTTAATTAATGGAGTCACTATACACTATTTGGTTACTTCTTGGTGTGCTAATGCTGTACAAAGCATCTTTAATTTTATAGTTCTCTACTGGCTCACATAATCTTCATTTTTGGGAGATATTTTTGGATTAAGTCACAAGAGAAGTAAAGTCCAGTGAACGGTTTTATTCCCCAATCAGCACATTTTCTTTGAATTTACTATCCTAAATCGAATTAGGCAGGCTGCTGTGCATGTGGGTGTTGTGCCGTACCATAGACTTACTTATGAATAACTCTACCTACTCCCCCTCCACTGTCTACGTATGAAGTTCAAAACTTTGGTATTAGCCTGTGAAGAAAATGGATCATCTTACTTCCAAGACCTCATAAGGCCCAGCATCCCAACAAGGTCACGATGGTCTTTAGCATTAGGGGGGTCTTATTGTTCCTGGTCAGACACTGAGAGTAGAATTGTCTGTAAAATCAATAGTAAAAATGTGTGGATGTTCTATTATTTTGGACTTTTTTACTGTTTTGCCATATTAGTCTAATTTAGTCGTTTTTGTAGATTGTAATATAGTCTTAATATTACCCAAGTGCAATAACTTGTACAGCATTATGTGGTAGTACCAAGTTAAAGTATATTTTAGCATATGGTTAACCAAGTGATACAAGATTTACTACAGAATGCACTACTGTACATGCCAAATATAGTGAATCTTATTTGGAGCCTAGCTCCAAAATACTCTGGGGATTTTATGTTGGCTGGCATCAGATGTTTTGAGATGTCCTCTGCAGGTTCAGAGCTTCTATGGGAATACAAGAGAGTTACTAAGGGAACTGCTCCTTAACAAACCACAGCCTGCTGAAGATCCAGTTGCGGTTGATTGGGAGGAAAGAGTGGTTACTGGTGTGCCAGGAAGGATGAGCATGTGAGCCAAATGAACTCACTGTTCAGTTTATCTCCAGCTGTAATACTGAAAATCACTCAAGTGACTTGCAAGTGTGTGGTTGGCTTGATTTGTAATCTGCCTGAGTGTCCAAGAATACATGCATGGACTAGAATTTTATTCATGTCATTAAAAAAAAAATCATATCTGAACATCTAAAAACTTCTCTTATTTGCAACTGCTGTCCCTGCTTTTCTTTAACTTTTTTTAGCCATAGAAATAAAACACCATAACCTTTGAAAAATGCACATTTGTCATTTTCAGATGCATATTCAACAGGAAATGTTGTTTTAAAATAAATTAAATCTTACCTAACTGATTCAATCTAATGATCTTTTGTCCCCTTCATAAATCTGTATTTGAATTTATTTGTAAAATCAACTGACATCTACAGGGCATGTTTTTTTGTGTTCTATCAATGAAAAACTTTCAGTTGTGAGAATGAAAGAGAGATGACAGTGAAGTAACAGTGTGGCTGTGACTGAACTTCTCCCTAATAAAGAAGCACATCTTTCAATAGACCATGACCCTGCAGTAACTGCAATTATTACAGAGGTTCAGCACAGCAGAAATGCCATTTGGTTCTTATTGGAATACTATTTATAAAGCTATCAATAGCAAATCAGCAATAGCAATAGTGATCTCCCCCAGCATCACTGTATCTGGAATGCACTTGTCAAAGTTGATTTATGGTGTATTGTTCTACAGACATTAAGTGAAACCTATTGATTCTTTGTGTTCTTCATATTCACCAGAAAGGATGGAGAACTTCAAAGAAATTCCCAGGATCCTTGACATATATTAATTGTTCACATTAAAGTTATAATAACTATTTTATGTAAGAGTAATTGTAAAAAAAATCATGTTGAATTTATGTGTTTTATGTAAATGTAAACTCATTTCAATAAAAGGCCGTTTAAGCATCGTATCTAACGCTGGAGCAGATAAGCATTTTCAGAAATGAAAGTGTTCCTTATAACCATGTGATTGCACGTTTTGATTTTTGCCCAGTGTGACCTCAGCCTTCAATCATTTGAGCCTTGTTGACCTCTGTTTTCCTAAAGCTTTTTGAATTTATTCTTAAAGGATAATTGTCTGAGTACTTCAGAGTTTAGGTGACATATGGGTCAAAATAACATTGTTACACATTTTCATTTGTAAGCAAAGCAAGAAAAATCGAAGTATAATTATCTGACTGACAGTAATTCATTTACACACATACATCAATGATAAATCTGTAACTAGCATTTATGTTTTATTTGCATCTTAATATGTTGAATGGCATTTGCATAAACATGTCACTTGTAGCCAGAATATAAGAACCTGGCAATACTTTCTATGAATACCATGAATCTATGAACACATTTATAACACATTATGATGCCTTCATAAAGCATTATAGACACGGCTATAAATATTTCTAAAGAGGCATAACACATTAAAACCACATTCATTATGCATAATGAATGTTTAATGAATCTGCCATCTATAATGCACTATAGATACCTTAATAATGCACTACAAAGCATCTTTTATTCTTATATTGATCATTATTATGCATTTTGATGTTATCTATGGTGCATTATAGATGAGGGCTTCACTGGAGCTTATGAAGTATTATACTCAACACTATAATGCCTTATGACTGTCGATAGAAGATGCTGTAATGCTTTATTCATTCTTATACTGACCATTATAATGTATTATGAAGGTATCTATAGTGCATTATAGATTACAGCTTCAAGTAAAGTGTTACGAAAAACTTTCCTAACCTCCAGTTGCTTTTCACAAATGTCTTAAATCGTAATAATGAGGCTTCTAAGAAAAACAAGTGTTTCATTTTTGTCATAAATACAACAGAATGATGATACCAGACTTTTTTCATCTAACTTTTATTGCGATCACATGTACGCTAACCACAGCAGTAAACCGAACAAAGATGTAAAGCTTGAAAATAATTATGTTGGGTAAACAGGAAAGTTATATTATTCACTTATTGCATTGCAATAGAAATATGCAGCTCTTTTTTATGTTAACTATTACCAAAAGGACTTGTATTTCAAACATACATGAAAGGGCAAGCTGACACTGATAGCAAATTGAGAATGAAAACAAATCAGTATAAGAAACCCTTTTACAGCTTGTTAATTTGGTGTTAGCTGCTTGTTTCCAGGAAGTAATGTCTTGAGTTGCATTGCTATATGGTGACAATTACAAAATGCAAATACTTCTTACTAGGCTAATTCTTAAAAAAGAAATAATTTAATGTACATTTGTGTGATTACTGACCTTGTAATTATTGCCTGTAGTACATCGGACAGTAGCATAACAATAAATATTAAAGAATTTACAGGAACTTGCTTATGAAATATAATACATAACAGCCAGAAACTGCGGTAATAATTTGTGTGTGTGTGTGTGTGTGTGTGTGTGTGAGAGAGTGTGTGTGTGTGTGTGTGTGTGAGTATGTGTGTATGTCCAAACAAACACTAATCCCTTTATGATCTAGCCTGTGAAACACAATAGAATTGTGATGACAATGGTACTTTGATGTTTGCTTTATTCAAAGTGTTTGCTGTGGATCACTGTGAAAATTGCCATATAGAACAGCTTTTGGTTATATATGGACAACAGGTAACCCATTACGTACGCAAGAGTGTCTATGTCTGTAACTATCACTGTCAGAACATTCTCTAGGGTAAAAATAGCATTGCTTTTGAGCTGTCAAGATTCAATTTTGACACTGCAGGGCTGTCAAATGTACAAGCATTGGGGTAACTTCCTTGATCTCTGTTCAGTTCCTATTGAAGCATGGTGGGTTGTCTAGAGCTGATTCCGCAGTACCCCTCACAGGCTGTTAAAGTGATTAACTAGCCAGCAGTATTTTATTTTATGTCACCGTCCCCCCAGCTCAACAGGCACACAAAGAGTGAGAGCAGAGAACAGAGGACAGGAAATAAACAGGGGTCTGGGGCTCTGGGGGGGATTTGCCAATTGTTTTATACTTTGTACCATATATTTAATTTATTTAGTATTAATTCCAGTGAAGGACCTGAATGATTCTTACTGTCTGTGAAATTTCCTCATTACTGCATATTTTTAATTCCTCATGTGTGGTATAAGAGGCTCTGCACGTGTACATTCTTCCACAAAAAATATTTTTGATGGAAGATTGAATTCAAAGTAATTCAGCAATGATTGTATTACAAAGAAGAAAAAACAATTTCCAGTTTTATAAGCTAAACATAATTGTTTCTTATATTTTCCCCTCCATGTAACGGTAGGAAGCGACCTGCTAATCCAATGATGTTCAGTTAGACATCCTCAGCTCATTCGTCAGCCGAGGTGAATCTTCGCGACGGAGTAAACAAGCTGAGTGTGAGTCATCTCCTCGGACATTTTGCAGCTGTTTTTCTGTCTCTCTTCTTTAGGTCTCATTTTGTTTTTTTGGGGTTTTTTTTTGTTTTAGCATCATGTACAAATCAGTCCGTTTGACTTTACCAAATTACCACATAAACTGACATTTAGTGCATTTAGTTCATTTAATCCAAGTTCATATTGCTAGTTCAAACTGATTAGTAATTTCACGCATGTTTTGCTACATCTGAATAAGCAGCATGTGTAAGCACAAGCATCCCTTTGCATAGAATTAAGTTTCTGTGTTGATGTATTTGCTCAGGCTCATATATTATGTGTATTCCACCAACCAGCCGTCAGCTGCACCCCCACCAAAAAAAATTCAATATTTACAACTTTAGCTTGTAAGCTGCTGTTCTTTATCAGCCTGCATGCGGTAACCATAGTAACGTATCAGGGAGACAACTGCGAGACTTCACAGCAGCTCATGGCTGGCAGTGTCATTGACTCCCCAGCCTGCCCCCTGCTTCACCGGGTGAAGATTGTGCACTAATAGATAACCGGTCAATAGCATAATCCAGGAAACATGTGCACACACTCCCTCTAACTGTCTATATAATATGCACCCATTTCATGCCTGGGTCAGACATTTCACTTCTTTCAACAACTAAAGCAGAAGTGGAGTTATGGGAATGCAGACACATAAGCTAGAAACAACTTCATTCTGTTTTTGTTATTTCACTATAATGCCATTTACATTTCATTATATCAGTCTAAAAGATATGAAGGTTGATTATTTGAAATATTAATGGTTAGTTGTGATGTTTACAAAATATTCTCCATTTTCTCACATAATATTGTGATAAAGTCAATTCTGAGGCAAACATCTTTTTTACTAAATGAAATGACATGACAAGGACACAGTCTCCATAGTTTCAATTACAATATTAGAATTTTTATAGTCATATTTATTGAGTCTATATATTATATATTTATTATATTCTATTCTATTTATTATATTAATCAAGTGCTCTTCCTGCTGCTAGCAACCTACTTTTCTAGCAAGTTATTAATTTGAATTCTGTGTCATGCACAGCTGTCCACAATAATACACTCTCTGTCGGCAAGCTTTGGGAAGCTGGAGCATGCTCCCCTGAATCACGTCACCACTAACCCTTTTTCCTTAATCTGTGAGTCACATATCAGTGTGGAAGAGAGAGATATGTGACTGGAGCAGCGTGGCTCAGTGCTGGCGGCTGACAGATCAATAAAAGTGTATTGAAGTGAGCAGCCAAGATACACCAGTCAATTAGTCCTTTTCTCCATCAGGGAAGCACAGCCATTACATTCTTTCTCCGGTGAACTCCAGGTTATAATCGGAAAATAAAATTGCTCTCAAAATTTTTATTCATAACCAAATCAGCAGCATATGCTACCTTCAGTCCAGTAATGCAGCTATGATAAAATAATTCATACAACCAATCGCATAAAGGAGCAAGCAGATGCACTCAATAATGTTTGGAAGCTAGGGATACATTAGCCCTCAACTGTATATCCAGCCGTCATAATGACCGGCAACTCCAGTCAGAATTATACGGGTTTCAGAGTATGTTTTTATTACTACCTGATTTATTTACGGTAATGTGTCCCCCAAATAATTACTTCAATGAAGCCATTAAGAGCTGAGGTACAATGAAAATGAGCACAGCCTTCAGTCTCAAGAGACTTAAGGACTGGAATTTAGCCAACTCCTGACCTAGATTACTGACACTGATAAGTTCCTGTTAGCTTCCAGTCCTTTCCATGCTCTGCTCACTCCACTCACTACTGAAACTTGAAGTGAAGTGCAGCTCTTTGTAGTTACGCAGCATTAAATGCACCCAAATGTGATTGTTAGGGCCTGGTTATGTAGCATTGTACAATCTTGTCCTTGTTTTTCTGCCTTGAAGGACTGATATTCTGCAGGTCAATGGTAAAATACTGGGTTTCTCAATAGTGACGTCTCCTTTGACTGCTGAGCCACAGTCATACCATAGGTTCACCTTATTTTCGAAGATCCAAGATTCTACCATGAGTATGTCTTTCTGCCAGCATCTGTGTCATCAACAGAGTTGGAACTTATGTTCCAGATAGCCATTTCTTGAGATAACATAACAGTTTAAAATCAGCCTGGTGTTAAGAGAATCGCTGGACACTTGCCATACCACATATTAAATTGTGGATTCTGACTGGAATTCCCACTTGATTTTTGCTATTGTTATCCTGAAAATGCTAACCTACTTTCTGCCCTTGAGCCTTCATATTTTTTGTAGTGTATTTTTGGTGTTCTTCTGTGGGTGTTCTATTCCCTCAAAATTATACATTCAAATCTAATAAACAGCAAGTGTGACTCAATAAATGTAATCTTTTATAACGCTTTAATTTGAATGTGAACAGGACTGGAATCCTTAGAGTATAAAATACAATTGACTTATATTGTGGCTTAAATGAACACTGTCTGTAAATGTCTTCATTTTTAAAAAGTATTTCTTTGTGTTTGCCTCAAACGGTTTTTCCAAAGGCACATTATTTAATGATATGTCTATCATTGTGCTTCTTAGCGCATCTGAAAACGATTTTCGAAAAATCAGACTAAAAAGACTGAATTATTATATCTGTGAAGAAGCAGTGCTGGAAATGATTTCAGAGACTGGAGTGCATCATTCAGCTCTTTCATCGGCTGGTTATTTGCTTGGAGGAATTTCGGCTGTGTTTTGAAACTACTTGACTCAGAACATACTCTCATCGAAAGCTTTTTATTGCAGCAAATATGGTTCTTTACTTCATCTCTCAGCACATTTCTGTAAGAGAGAAGTCAAAGAACACAATAATATGTTTGTTTAATTGTTTGTTCATTTTCAGGAGCTGTGTGAACGGTATGCTCTCGAACTTTGACCTCTCTGTTTCACTCAGTATAATGGCTCACTGTGTTACTCTCTCACAGTGCCCATTTCTGAATATGCCAAGTTTCATACCATACCCTTTTTAGGACGCACCACATGTGAAAGGTTCTGTTAATACCTAATAACACGCTTAGGCAGGGACCCACTGTTGCAAGATCCAATGCACCCCTCCAAACCAACCGACTGACAGGCACTCCCTGCGGTAAAGAATTTCACTGAGCCATTGGAGGAAGTGGCCAAGAAGAAAACAATTTACCACAGAGAGGTATATAAGGACACATTTTACATGCAAACCTTCCTGCATTTTAAATGCAATCCATTGGCACCAACCGTTGTTCTAGGTGGCATAAAGGTAATTAAAGTTTTAATTTGCCAAACTTTTCCACTTGCCTTTGATCACAATCACCCATGTTGAGTGAATGTTGCATATCAGATACCAAGGCGTTAGTCTTCAAAATAATTAAGGCAAAATATGTATGAAAAGTTACAGAACATTTGATGCTATATATAGAGGGGGAAACACAAGAATTGTTAACTGCAAAAGCTATGCACTTTGAAGTATAAAGTCAGACAGTTAGGTCTACTGATTGACAACATTTATACATTAAGGTCTGACTCGGTCATTTATTTGAGGCACAAATTAAGCAAATGACCAGACAAATAAATAGCCAAAAAACCCTGAAAGCCATGTGTCCAAAGCTATAATTGGTTTTCGGCTTAGGTGTCTGCAGTTCTGCCTGTAGCATCATAATTTAAGTCACCACAGTCTTAGAACAATGCTGCTTCCAATCACAACAACATACCAGAAACACGTGGTAATGTTTATCCATCTGATACCAAAGAAATGTGCAGCAGGTGTTATTTCAATCACAGTTGAACCATACACCCCATTAATCTAAAAGCATATATGTGTATATGTGTCATATATTCATACAAGAAGACATATTCCTGACCTGAAGCTGATACATGGTGTCCAGGTAGCTATTCCAAGAAATGCTAAGATTTATCAGTGGGGATACATATTGAAAGCAAAAAAAAAAAGTGTGATGTCTAAAACAAGGATATGAAAATAACATGAGATGCAGTGAAAAACTGACAAGCCACAGTGGGCCAAGGACTGGACCTTGTGGAGCTCCTGTCAAAAAATGCATGAGACAAGGAAAGCAAAGGGGTAAAAAATGATAAATATACAGGTACTCAGGTTAGCTCAAAAATGGCCAGTTACTAAGAATACAGCGCTGTCCAGTATTTTGACAGTGACATATTTTGTTTTGGCTCTGTACTCTGAATGAGAGAATAGTTGGAGTAGTTTAAAGAAGCAAACCCTTAGTAAGTTTTAAGAATAGAAGGTGACAGTTTACAAAAAAGTTCTAAAAAAAAAAAAAAAACACTGTACAGTTCTAGAATAAAGTGTTATGGACATATGATACAAAGTCCAGTCTTTACCAGAGTGATGGAAAGAAGAAAGTATGGGGAAATAATGAACAGTCTGAAGCATACCACCTCATCCATCAAACATGGTGGAGGCAATGCTATGGCTAGGGCATGTTTGGCTGCTAAGGGAACTGGCTCACTTCTACTCATTGATGATGTTACTGCTGATGGAAGGATTCATTGGATGACACTTGATCATGCTGCAGGACAGTGATACTTAACATACAGCCAAAGCAATGAAATAATTTTTTAGAGCCCATAACTGGACCTCAATCTAACTAAGACCAGCCTGATGTCAGAAAGCCCCTAAAACAAGCAATTCAAAAAATGGAAATAGTACAGATATACAACAGAGCATCACCATGGAAGATACCAAGCAGTTGGTGATGTCTATAGGGAAAGACTCCAGGCAGTCATGCGCTACAAAGGATATACAAACAAAGATTAAATAAAACTCCATTTCAGCTTATGGTAACCTTTGGCCCTATACAATTGGGGAATTATGAATTAAAACAACCGCAATTCTTAAGATACTTGCCTAATACAAATGTAAACACATTAAGGCTGTCAGTCAGCACTTTATAGCCATAATCATTGTTTCATTTCAAAAACAACCTCCTAGTGTACAAACACAAACAACAAAAGAGTCGTTACTGTCCAAATATTTTTAAACTGCACTGTAAATTTAAGCCTAAATCAGTTCTGTCATCGAACTGGGAACTTGGATTTTTGCAATTATTGTCTAACTGAAAAAGGTTATAAAATTTAAACAGTTTTGGCTATGAAGGCAATGACTTGCTGGACATACGTTTTTAGTATTTATTCTGATTTAAAATATAAATCAATGGGTACACTTAACATATTACAAAACAGATTATGCTTAAACTGTGTAGGGTCTCAGTATGATTCTCCAACGAGAAAAGGAAGCGATAATCCTCAACTATTCCAGCAGAGGGTACTGTGGTAATCCCCACCCAATAACTGGCAATAATGTGGAAACAGTTTGTCGTTTGCATTACAACCATAATACTTTAAAGACAGAAAAGAACGATCGATTTAACGTAACACGTTTTCTGAAATGAACAAAAATTCTGAAATATCTGATTAGCAGTTATTTCGCTTTGATAGTTTAATTAGCCGTTGTAGGTGCTCCAGCGTCTTAATAGTCAAGAACACGAAATAAAGCCAGTTTCATTAGGCTACTATAAGCATTGATGTAGTCCCTTTAAAACATTTATACAGATTATAAAGGATATTAGACTATAATAATCCTTTTCGGAAAATAAGAATGTTTTCTTATTAAAAATACACAAACACATGAGAGATTAAGAAATGGTCGTAGGTGAAATGGGCATATGATGTGGCTTGCAATCTAGGATCTAAGGGGTTTTTTTTCTCAATCCAGGCATATCGGTGTGGCAATGTATTTGCCGGTGTCGGCGCACACAGGGTGCCTGCAACGCGATTGCACCAAGGTGAAGGATATTCGTGCACGGCACTTTGATGACAAGTAGAGGCAGCAGTGAGCAGCTCGGAGTCGGCTGCGTCCGTAGAGGTCTCCCGTGCATGGGTTTGTGAGACGATTATTAGAGAAGTACTGCAAGACTAGTCAGAAACGGAGCGAGATGGAGTGAGTGCATACTCTCAACTCAGAGTGAGCGATCGCCGAGGAGGACAAAAATCAGAGCTTTCCTTATTCTTTTTTCCAAAATCTTTCTCACAAGATTCATCTTGCATGCTGCTGAATTGGGATTACCGAAATAATAACGACGGCGACACGTTTTCCCCTTTGGGTTGTTTTTTCCACTGCAGTAAAAACGGCTTGATTCCCCCTCTCCCTCCCCCAGCTTAGGATTTGAGAGGGAAGCTATGCAGGTCTCTGATTGACCAGCAACAAGGCAAAGGGGGATATTTTTGCATCCAAGACAGCTACACAGCTCGATAGCTCCTTTTCCTGGCACCGTCTCTTCGATCTAATCTTTACTTTTGCGTAGAGGAAAGTAACCGAATATCAGTCTGCGATTTGGCAAACATATTGATAATTATCAAATTGTTTTATTTTTGGGGTTTATTAACTAAGCTTTCACTAGACGCCATTTTCCTAATTTTCCTCTTTCTTTTTAAAAGCCGCTTTCTGTTTGACAGATCGACCGGAGGATGTCATTTCTAATGGCGATAGTATTAGTGTAGATACATGGATTTTAAATAATAGACGTATTCGTACAGAACCGAAGAAATCAAGTGAAAAAACAGCACGAAATATGGGTAAGTTGTTTGCCAGCCCTTTCATTTGCGTTTGATTTCATGAGGTGAAGTACTTACAGCTGTCGATACCTTTCCAGTAAAATTAAACAGATTTGAATTTGCATTTTGACAGTAGGTTGACTAATGCATTTCCGAAAAGATTATTCTTTTAACTGTGTGACACGAAAGGTATGAGTTTAACTAGTTTTTTATACTGACACAACTGATAGTCGTCGAAGGGACCAAACCAGAGTTACAATGTTTAAACTTCAGCAAAATTTCTAAGTTCATTCGGAATAAGCGTGGCTTTTTACCATCGTGAGTTTATTTTATATAGCTAACCGACAGTACATTTCACAGTGCACTTTAATCTTTATCACGAATGTACAGCAAATAAAATAAAAAAGCAATGCGATTTTTAAAAGCTTGGTATAATCTTTATAAGTCGATCTCGATATGGCAGCAGGCTTCGCTCAACTTGGAGACTCGGCCAGTACACGGAGCCCGGAGTCCGCATTTCCAGTAACTTACTGCCTCAGTCCCCTTGAATGTTTGTTTTGCGACCTTCTCTTCAACAAATAGTGCGCGGTGTCAACAATTGTATCCAGATCGCGAAAGGAAACTATTTTTTAAAAAAAGAAAGAAACTGATCACTTGAAGTACAGTTTGGCTGCGAAATCGCGAAAGGTCAGACCGCGCCGAGACATGGTCGCTCCTGCGGGGTCCGTCCGCAGTTCCCAAAGGGCAAGTTGCACATCATTTTTCTATATCCTGCGTTTTATCCTTAGGCATAAGTTGCTCCTGTAAGGCAGCTGGAAATGTCCCCCCCTTTGGTGTTTTAAGTGCGGATTGAGCGGTGTAGTGCGCACAGCTAGTTTCGTAGTAGTTTATGGCCATCTGGGTTTCCCTGTCCTACACATCGGTAATGCCAAATATGTTTTTTCCCCATATATAGCCTATATTTACTCGCTGTTTTGGTTGAGGGAATCCCCTTTGATTGCAAGGTCTGCTGCAATATTGGATGCGTCCATTCTGCATTGTGGGGGTGGTTAAATACCTCGTTGACTATTGATCTTCAAGAAGGTTTCCACGATCTGATTTAACCCACCGTTTAAGAGGTTTCGGGCGTCATTTGTAGTCGCAGAATGCGACGCGGCCATTATTGTCAGAAATCACGCTTTGGACGTTTAATCGGCTCACAAGGGGCTTTTCATACTACGAAATGTGAAGGACAAGTAAGACCTTAGGAGAGAAGAGGAAAGCGACGTGACCAAGTGACAGGTTGTGGTTTCGGCTTGGTTTTGTACACGTCTGTACATATTCACGCTTTGCTTTTGAAAGGGACATGCAGTGTGTCTCTGTGCAGTTTGACGGTCTCAGTTTGGCTGGCTGATTTGCTTCCAATGATTTTTCCAGGTACGTGTCTAAGGACACTTTTGTTTTTATGTGAATATCCGGGTAATAAAGATGACATGGTGTTTGTTTAGGCAATGAATCCTCTGTTGGTGTGGAGCTTAGGCTCTGTGCAATTGAGTGTGGGGAGAGGATTCCTTTGGACGTTGGCTTGGCTGCGGAGAAATCGGTCAATATAGCGACTGCTATAATATAACAAGCTGCCGGAATTCCTTTTAATCTCTCCTGTTTAAAAACTATACTGACACATCAAACGAGATGTGACTGGCATGTTGTGTATCCATTTCCTCTATGGCCTCCAGGGGTCATGGAGGGGGGTCGCTCTAGAATCACTATAATGCCATATGCTGTTCAAGGTCTTCCAACCGGGCTGGTTTTTAAACCTGTATAATTAATAATGTCATGAATTGGCACTTTTTTTCCGTAAAATGTACTGTTTTGACCGGCATGGTTCACATCATCTCTCTCTTAAATTTGGATCTTGGGCCTTAATGAAACAGAAGCAAAAAGCAGCAATATCGTTTGCAGATTGTGAAAATAAAGACTGATCAATGTAAAGTTAGTGTCTCATAAATTAGTTGTTTTTGGTTGGTATGACATTACGGTACATTGGCATAATGGTTTCTCTGTGGGGAAATGTCAATGGTTGTCTTATCAGTGCTGTTCAGTAGACATTTAAACTCCTCCAGCAATAATTTGGTATGATACTTTTACTTGGGATCTCATTCAGCGTAGTTTATGAGAAATTAACAGCATCTTGAATGATGAGAATACTTCCCTTTTTTAGACTCTGTGTTTATAAACCTGATGCTTTTTATCCATTGCTGTCATGTGTTTTTTGGAGAGGTTTTACTATCTGAATAGCATGTATCCTAAAACAAGGCAGTGTTTTAGTGGCATTTAATAACCATTCCTGAACTGATCTGAGCAGAATTTGAGGTCCACTCGTATAAAGATGGCCATGGGCTTAGTGATAAATGGTAACAAGGGATTGTGGAATCCTCCTTCCTGTGGGTGGTGACATCTGAGAATGGGACATCTTCTACTTGACTAAATAAACAGAAGAACATTTTGTCTGTAACTGCTGGACAATTTCATGACATCACTTTAAAGATAGACCCAAATAGCTGTAGGTGTGCCTGGCAGTATTGGGGATTTTATTTTATGATGAAGCTTTGTCAAAGAGATTACCATCAAATCATAGTAGGAAACAAAGGACAACACCAATTATTTAAAACATTTAACACTTAACCTCAAGGTTATGCTATAATATGAATACTGAGTAATGTAAAAGTTATGTAAGAATAATCTTTTTGGGTGGAGTCCATTGTTTGTTGATTTTCCAATAGAATAGTTTGAATCAATGATTTTCTCAAGTGTAAATTATAGTTGAGATTGGATAATCTTTAAATATATTGGTCACTTGTCACACTACATGGAATTTTAAAGAATGAGTGCCCATTGATATAACTGAAAAATGCTGTTCTCAGTTTGCGATCGTGCACATTCATCATTTATGTGCTGCTTTCTTAGAATATGCTTTCAAAATCTTTTTGGCCAGCATTGCATTGAAAAGAAAATATTTTTCTGTTTAAAACTGTAACAGTTTCTTTTTTTATCAGAAGTGCATACTTTGTATTTCAAAAAGAGATTTAATTTCCCTCCTTTCCTTGTCGGGACTGGATTTCACTGGAGGCAGGCCAAATCCTCACGGGCGCTAAAGGAAAAGGGAGAAACGTCCAAGGACAAACCAAGTTATTGGCGGCATTACAGGACAGAATATCGGCACATGCCTTACCTTTTTGGCAGAGTGCTGGAGGAGCTGTGTGGGATTCCTGTTATTGACCAGCCATTTTGTATCCCATGCTGTGACCTAAGAGGCTTGCCCATTTGCCCATTAATTAAAAGTCAAGTCCTTGCTGTACATGGCGGGGCGAAGCTCCACATTGGGCAGAATGTATAAATTTTGGCTTGGTCTGTAAAATGCTAATATGGGTTTCCAGGCCCTTATGATTTGGTGTAGCTAGCATGCTAATATGGGACTCCAGGTCCTTACGATGCGGTGTAGCTAGCATTTTAATATGGGACTTCCGGCCTCTATGATTCAGTGTAGCTAGCATGCTAATATGGGACTCCAGGTCCTTACGATGCGGTGTAGCTAGCATTTTAATATGGGACTTCAGTCACTTACAATTTGGTGTAGCTAGCATGCTAATATGGGGCTCCAGGCCTTTGCGATGCGGTGTAGCTAGCATGCTAATTTGGGG
>JAAGVU020000040.1:26253196-26264354 GCA_011763525.2 Mormyrus iriodes
TGGGGCTCCAGGCCTTTGCGATGCGGTGTAGCTAGCATGCTAATTTGGGGCTCCAGGCCTTTGCGATGCGGTGTAGCTAGCATGCTAATTTGGGGCTTCATGCTCTTATGATTAGGTGTAACTGGCATGCATGTAGCCACTCTGTTTCTCATGGGGGCTCCGCCCCTTTTATTTTCTCATGGTGGGTGACAGATCTTCCGTTATACCTGGGCCTCAACACAGTTCAGAGGCTGCCATATCAATGGATGACAGGCCGGCTCTGTGTAGGGGGCCTTTGTGGTTAGTTTTCATTGTCCTGTCTCAGTAATTTCACGTCTTGTTACAGCCATTTTATCCCCACATGGGCAGATTGCTCGCATTTCCTGTTCTGTACGGATGTATCTCTCACAGGGGGTGCGAGAGATCATTAAACTCAGGGACCCCCAAGTGAAGGGCCTGTGCGCTGGGCATAAGGGCTGATATCCCGGCACAGACAGCTGGACTAAGACTAAGCAGCCTGTAACAGGCTACCATTAGACTATTGTCCATAGGCCACACATGCACACAGCATTAGACAGCCCTGCAGTGCCTCACAGTCAGCTTATGAATGGGGCCTATTGTTGTCCCTGGAGTCCCGTCCGCAAGTGCGTTCCACTTGTTGATTTGCAAGATTCTGTTTGTGTTGCAGTACGAGGAAGTTATTAAAGATAAACTCTGTTAGTGTGGTCTCACTCGAGCGCACACCCTGCCTTTTGTTTACAACCTTTGGCGAGGTGGGGGGTGGGGTGGGGTGGGGGCTTCCTGTACCATATAGTAGTATTTCTTATTTTTTCATCAACACCATATTGTTCAAGGTTATTAAAAAATTAGAAACATGCAGAAGTAACTTAGCGATTAAAATTTTTTAAAGAGTCGGTGTTGGTAAATAAGTTATTACATAGGCCTTCAAACCAGACCTGAATATGGCTGTAAACGCCTTTATTGTGCACTGTCTAATCATGTGCTTTTCAAGTGAGTAAATGGTTAAAGTGATTTGGGCTGTCATGGTCTGGATGTGCCATCTGAATTTCCTTTTAGACAAGGTGCTTTAAACATTGGCTTTATTAATGACACCAGATTTAGGTTCACTTCTAAGTAGTCTTTACAAATTCACTGTGCTCCCAGTTGCATTATTACAGCTGGTTGTTATATGCAAATATTTTGTTTTTTTTGTCTTGATATGATAATTGAATTTCTCTGAGAAGTCTAATCCTTTATCTGGCGTGTATCTCTAACTGATTACAGCCAGTGATGTCGAAGCTGTTGATATAACCATAATCTGTTATAAATCAGCAGCCTTTGTCTGATGTCACAGTGTTTGTGTGAGGTTCAGACTCTACTTTTCACCTGGTTCCCACACCATGGGCCAACAATTCCTGGCCCAAAGCAAGTGGGGCTTTAGGCATGGTGGTTGTGACTCAGACAGTGGTGTCCAATCTCTCCATTGAGGCTCACGAGGGCCAAGTTTCCTGGGTGAGGAATTCAGTGCCACCCACCCCAAGGATTTTCATAAATGTAATGTGTCGATTAGGCCACATCTAGCTTGTGGATCCAGGCTTTTGCACCAGAGGTTATAAATGCTCCTGTTGGCCTTTGCTAACGAGTGCTACCATTCTGCTGCCCCGGCTAACAACGTATTGCATGTAACAAGACCTCTCAGTGAGAATCCTCAGCCGTGTGACAGGCCTGCCTCAGCAGGGTGTCGGGGTTTTATGACAGAGGTTCCTTCCAGGTCTCTTCAGAAGCCCCCAGTGAAGGTTCTATGTACACCACATGCAGAATGCAGTAGTTTGTCTTAGCACTGCAGGACTCCAGTCCATCTGCTGTAGCCGGGAAGGCCAGATCCTTATTTTGGCCAGAGACTGGGAGGCTTGTGGGCCCCCATCAAAACACTCTGCTTATAACCTTAAAAGGGACAGAGCTTAGTTGCAGCCCTTTTTCTACGCAGGTCTGGAATTTTCTCCCAGTGTGTGAGTGCTGAGGGCATGCTAAGGAGCAGATGTGAATGTCTTAGCAAGGCTCATCTTTCATGAATTTCTACAGGCTGACAGGATTCGAAGCAATCACTTTAGACAGCTGTGCCAGTCCCTTTATAGAAAATGATTATGAAATAGGAACCTCAACTGCTAGATTGTGTCAAAGTAATTCAGTTTGAGAGGATTTTACTTTGCCTCAAGACTTTATGGACTGTAGCAGATCTCAGCCTGTTTTTCACCTCATCCCTTCTCCCTTCGCAGAATTGCCCTCTTGTGAAAGTGCACAAAAACGAGATCTGAATAAACGCATGCAAACTTTTTGTCTGGACTTATATGCATTAATCCTTTGAAGCTAAATCAGTAAGGGTATGGAAAAACTTTTTTTTTGGGGGGAGGGATAATTTTTAGTATTTTGTTTTATTTTTGTTTTGTAAGCCTTGCTAAAAAACAATCATTTTATATTGGCTTTTTAGTCTTCACGTCATGCAGTACCATGGTTGATTTAGTAGTTGTAAATGTTTTCTGTGTTGTAAGAGGATTTTAAATGGATGGAGGAGCACTATAGCAGAGGAGGAACATTTCCTGTTGGCCTGAAGCCCACGACCTGCTGGTTTATCCTGAAGCCCATGACCTGCTGGTAATTACCGTTACTGGTACTTGTGTTGGTTTTTGTGTTGCGCTGAGACAAATTAGAAAACTGAATGTTGCAGTGTGAGCTGCTGATTATATATGACTTATATGAAAACCATGATACTATAAGGAGATATGTTTTTATTTTGGACTCTGAACTAGAAGCACAAGCCCAGAATGACATTGTGTCTATGGCTTCATATAGTTCGCTGATTTTAACTAGTTTGGTTGTCTGCTTGTTTCACTATCAGGTGCAGTATGGTTTTAACTGGCCCATTAAGCCTGTTATTACCTAATATGAAAGTGCGATCATGGAACAGATTCCTGGGGAAAAGTCGATGAGAGTTTGGGAATTGTAGGAGGTCAAAAATAAAGCTTGAAATCAAAAACCGCTGGATTTCATGTTAACAGATGGGGAGATATACCAAACCATATTATGACCTGAACCAGGCTTTTCTCAATTAGGCTGCCCTTTGAAGGCCCTCTAGGGGCGGTGGGGTTTATGTTCTTGTAAAACGGTTTGCTTCACCAAACACTGTTGACGTGGTTATCACACAAGCCAAGGGAAATCCCAAGGGGCTGCAATGGATATCTGATTGTCAGGTGCGTCGTGGTGTCCATCTATGAGCATGTGCACGCCGTTCCGTTCTTCCATAGCGCCGGCATACCGCTGCTGAAGACTGTGTTTAGATTATCGACTTCTTGCTGGAGTTTTATGTTCGTTTTATTTTCGGAAACGTGCTTGACAGATCATGCCATATCCCCAACGGATGACCTTTGTTGCTGTGATTTATCGATATTGGGTGGACCTGACTTAAAATGCTTACTCTTAACTAAGTTTCCTCATCGAGGTACCCAAAGTGCCTCTTCAAACAAATTTGTGATCTTCTTGAATGTGAGACATGTTTCCATATGTCGTCTTTCACGAAAAGATGGATCATCCAGGCATGTCTGGTGGTATAATTTAATGTCAGACGTGTTGAAAGTGGTGTTTGTGGCCTGTGTGCGCAATGTATCACACTGTCACTGCATCGTGGCTTTGAGGAACCTCACCTCTTTTGAAGAACTGAATGTTTAATTTTTCTTTCCCTCTTTTTGGTTTAAGCTGGCAGTCACCTCTTTTCTTTCAAGGTCATTGTCTTAAGGTTGGCCTTTCGCGCTCGGTTCGACGTTAAGTGCTTGCTGATGTTCTGTAGGTTTAATTGCACATTTCGTTCATGTTTTTAAGTCACGACTCTTATATTTAAGGTTTCTCCAGACAGCCCAAGATGAGTGATCTGCAACCACCCAGGGAAGTAGTTTTCTCCGAACCTTTTTTAAGAGAATTTTTACTTCAAAACCACATCCTCTCTCTGTGTGTGCAGTGACTTTTCACTGTGGGAAACTGTTCCTATTTAACTCTGGCCACTGTTCCGCAGAAGTAGCCAGTCTAGGTCTAGAATTTCTGTTTGACCAGAAGCAGTGGCGTCCAGCCGTGTCAAAATTAGGGTTGTTTGTGGCTCTGTGGGTTAAGACTCTGTAGCTTTTGATTGGAAGGTCACTGGTTCACATCCCAAGGCTGGCAGATATTTCACTGTTGAGACCTTGAGCAAGGCTTTTAACCCCAGTTACTCTAAGGAATAGCTGACCCTCTGATCCTCACTTGTACGTCACTTTGAAGAAAAGCCTCTGCTAGATAAATAGATGTAGAAGTAAAATCTGTGAGGTTGTATTGGCCAATCATACTGGTAGTAGGTCTCTAAATGTCAGTGATCTGAGGAAACCGCAGAAGCGCTGAGCAATCAGACTCCTGTCTGGATCTCAGCTGGGCACCGGATACTAAGGCTCGGTGATTTGTTTGCTATGATATGTATAGATGAAAGCCTGAAAGTGTGACTGATGCAGAAGCCAGCTCTATAAAATAGGTATTCAGTCACCTTGCTTCCCTTTGTGGAAGTTAAGGAAAGACTATAGCAAAACTGCCAAAACAGTGAACTAGAAAGCAGCATAATATGAATTGCTTCCTGAATTGGCCAAAGAGCAGGTTTTTTTTTTTTTTAAGTGACACTAATGTCTTTCTCCCCAAATGATACCGTCAAGATTTGTATATCATTTCTAAATTTAGTTTCTGTGGCATTTAAAATATGAGATGCCTCGCACCGTTTAACTAAAGAAAAGATATGGATACATCTGGCTTGGTGGTTAAGGATGTGGAACATTGTAGTTTTAATACTTGCTGCAGATCACTTGAGCAAGATCGGAATTACTCCAGTAATGTTCTGAATATACAAATGTGTGTAAATTTACACTGGGTAACTTTTATTAAGCAATGAAATAGTTTGAACAAAATCTACTTTTTTATGTGGTTTCTTTTGTGCATGAATATCACTATAGTCAAAATATTGGTTAAGGAGGGTGTTAAGGTTCTCTGCAGCTGATTCAGTGTAGGCTTTCCAGAATAAGTACTGTTGATATAACCTGTTGATAAACGGGTTAAAAAAAAAAGTCTGTGCACACAGTCTTTCTGATCCTTCTTGCAAGAATCAACAACATTATGAGAAGGGCTGAATAGAAGCATTTCCCTTCTGATAAGTAGGTCTCGTAAGTGTGGTGTTTTCAGCTGTATTTATTTGGTTATCTTTTTAAAATCCATCTTCTCTGCTTCAGTGGCCTACCAACAATGGTTATTTTAACCTCTTGTAAGTGTCAGTGGAAACTGTTGTGTTTGTCGTGCTGCAACGAGGCGTGAAGCATTGCTGGAGGATTCTGCTAAGCCGTAAGTTAGTTACAGAGCTCCGTAAGCAGCCCCCCCCACACCCTGATGCCCTTTCACAGTAGGTTACGTAATCCAAAGGAAAGGTGTGTTTTGACTCAGATTAGCGGATCCGAGAAGCAAGGCTTGCATGGGCCTGTCCGCTCTTCCAGATGATTACTTCACCCATTATTTCCATTCAGCTAAATGGAGGGTGCCGAAAAACTTTCATTTATCCGCCAGTTGCTCTCCTGCTGGTCAGTCTCATGCCACTCCAACCCTCCTGAAACTCATTTGAAATGTTGCATAAAGCTTAGCGCTGCTCAAGACGGCGGCCCCAATGTAATACTTTGCATGCAAATGAGATGAAACTAGGGATGGCTGATGTGAAAAATATCTCAAAGACTCTCAGCTTTTTAGCTATTTTTGCAGCTGTTTGTTTCTACGTGGCTTAGGTGCTAGAGATAAGAGCAGGGACCCTCTGGCAGCTGTGACCTTTTGCTTGTCCATCCGGTTCCTTGACTGCTGCACCACTTGGTGGCAGACGCTGTAGATGGTGCCACTAGAGGGGTCTGGTGGCCATCCAAGCCATGTCTCGCCATTCCATGTGCTTGTTGTGTTTTATGGTGCTACTGTGAAACTGCTCTTTGGCGCACGAGTCTTGCTTAAGTATTGTAGTAACTAGCATGTAGTACATCTGCTGTCCTCGAGTGCCAGTGATATTGGTTGGGGGAGGGTTTCCGAGGTGAGATCTGACGTTGGGCTGATATCAGTCGGCACTTTATGTCCGTAGTCGGGCAGAGAAGTGAGAATAACGTGCCAGCCATGCCTTGCACACCCAGTACGTAAATGCTGGGGTGCCTTACATGGCAGCAGCGATAGACATGGCGCCCTGAGACTTGCGTGACAGCCGGGCGACTTCAGACAGCAGCGTGGTGGCTGCCTGGCACTCCAGCTGCGTCACCCGGTTGTTAGTCAGCGGTCAAGTTCCAGCCGCTCAGCTGTCACCCCCTCCCCTCCCCCACCAACAGTTGCAACTGAAAGGGTGGCGAAAACTCATAGCAGGGAGAGATGTTAGTGAGTTGCCCCCAAAATGCCGATCAATATATACCATGGCCGGGGGGGGGGGTTGATTTTGTCATTGTCTTGGGGACAAATGTTTGTCATTTATAATAAAGTAGCATTTACCCCCCCCAAGGATGACCTTTTTTTCTTTTAAAATCCTCACAGTAAGAACTGAGCTTTACCCGATTTTCTACGCTGCAGTCATATGACTCACTCTTTTCCCCTCCCTGCTGCCATTCTGAACTCTTTTGCTTTGGGAATTCATTGAAAGCGTTGAGTTCTGAGCCTCAATTTAATGTTACTTATGGAGCGACGTTAAGCAAACAAAAATGCGACCAGTCAAGCAGTTGTAGACAAGCTTTAGGTAAATCCCGTTTATCGAACCCCCGTGACCCAGCATAGGACAGTGGAAAAGGAAAATGGTGGATGTACTGTGTGATAGTTTAGAATTTTTCTAATGTTAGAGTGAAAAGGTTTGCCAGTAATATGTGAGTCCACGCTTTGTACCTCACTGAAACTGTCTTTGCATTACAAATATTCCCTAGAGCAAATGTATTTTGCTGCCAATTTGTCATTCACCTCAGGAAGTAGTCTGTCACAGTCTGAGGAAAAATAAACACATTCATAGGCAGTGCACTTTTGCAGAAAACTGACACAAAAACGCCTATTAGTTTTCAGTCGGTTACTTTTTCAGGACAGCTACCACTTATATACACTGCTGATTTAATCAGTTTTAGTGTGCGATATGTCATTGAATAACATATACCAAACTGAGGTCTTGTCTGATTATTCCCTATTATTGGATCGTGTCAGCAAAAAATCTAAAGTTAGAAGAATCAGAGAAGGTACTGACCTCTGGTTTAAAGTGGGAGGGTCTACTGTGCACCGTGACAGTGCATCTGGCGAATGTGATTACCCTGGAGACAGGCCCACGCTAATGGGTACTCAGAAGTGCAGGTGCCCTAAGTGATTGGACCTCAGTGTCAGGCAGTTTTGCTAAAGAGACCAAGTTTTGTCCGTCTTTTCGTGCAATTTGACCCTGTTCATTTTGGACACTCTTATTGGACTTTTACTACAGCACACACTAACGTTGAACGGCATTTTTAGAATTGGATGAATTTGAAAAATTAGATTTCCCCCAGAGGGAAATTCTTAAATTCTTTGTTAATGCTCTGCGCGAGGTATGGACAGTCTCAAAATAGTACTTCTGAGAAAATCAAAGTTGGGTCGTTGGAGACACAGATATTCTGCATACTACTCAGACAGATACCTTCCAGGAGTGATTCACTGATGTATGAAGCTGGAATCCAGAGTCACCTGCAGTGACCAGGTTCCAGTCAGATCTATTACTATTACTGACCCACACATACCCGTAGACTGGTGTTTCTCAGCCCGGTCCTTGGGGACCCCCAGATGATCCATGTTTTTGCTCCCTCCCAGCACTCTGCCAAACAGTCCACATTTTTGCTCCCTGGAAGGGAATAAAACCGTGCACCGTCTGAAGGTCCCTGAGGATCGGTTTGAGAAACGCTGCCTTAGACCAGGGATCTTCAGCTTTATTCACTGTGAGAGCTGCATTTACAAAGAATATTATCTGGGGAGTTACTGTAGTGGGTGTTGTTTATTAATCATGACACAGTTTCCGAATTCTACCGAATAACACCTTTCCATATATGAATTAACTATATGATGTTCACATACACCATGTGATTTTCTTGGGTTGCTGCACTTTAAATCATGACTGATTTGTCTGTTTACCTCAACATGCTTATTATTTTAAGTATGCTTACAGTTGTAGCTGCTGAGGCAGGTGTTTTTTTTTGGAAATGACCAAAATATTCCATATATAGATTGAAAGGATACGTGACAAATTGTTAAAAATCTTTGAAGTGTGAAATTGAGCACACTTTTTTTTTTTTTTTTTCCTTCACTCATTTCCGCATGAGGGAGGCACAGAATTTCTTTCTGAACTTGATGTTTCCAGTGGAGATGGAGTCAGGAAGCATTTGAGATACAGCAGAGCTGTCAGACTCGAGTGCTGGGTCTGACGGGTTCCCATTTGCTTTTGTGTTTTTTTTTGTTTGTTAAGGTGCAAGGCCTGGACAGCTCTGAACAGAACTGCATGACACAGGGATTTATGGTTAGACCTGAGGCTTAGTGATTTTTCCCATTCTCGAGTAGCGAGCAGGACGGGCGTAATTGCTGTTAACGTGGAATAAAATATTAAGAACCATTTCAGGCTGTGCAAATAAGATGTGAAGGACGTTTCGTTCTGGGGTTACTGATGAAACAAAAGAGAAACTAGCCAATGTATGTAAACGAATGGAATGAGGTACAGGTGGGTGTAGATGAATTCCAGCTAATGGTCAGGGGACCCTTTCAAGAAAACATGAAGCTTAAATGTAACATACTGGCTGCAGTGTGAGGTTAAATGTAACATATGGAAAACACACACACACAAATATAATAGAACCTCCTCTTTGTGTTACTTTAGTTTTTGCTGAGTCCCCTGTGTGCTTGAAATATTCAATTACTTAATTAAATAACCATTTAATTATAACACATTAGTTACTAATAATCCCATGCTGTTATTCAGTAACATCCAGTGATCTACTTCATGATGCTATATGCATTACATAGAAACTATACTTGGAAGCTATAGGAGTAATTTCTATATCCATTATCTTTCTGTCTATAATCTCGATCTCCTTCTTTTTAGTTTGATAGGAGAGATTGAGCCATAATGTTTTACTAACAACTATGGATCATGCTGGTTGGTGATTGTCCGCAGTCTGCCGAAGCCGGTGCAGGCATGCTTTTGGTTTTATAGATATAAGCCGGTGCTAACATGAACGTGTGAGATGGACGAAGTCCTCATAACAAGGAAGTGGCTGTGAGCTCTGGCCAGCCGTGAGCTGCAGGTGTACAGACCAAAATAGCAAAAGTTCCTGGCTGGTGATACCCCCCTCCCCCCGCCATGTCCAGATACCAGTTTGTTTGCATTTAAGCCTTTAAAGGTCAGAACAGTCATTACACAAGAGCCTCACTTGTCGTCTCAGATTTTCCTTTGCACAGTGAGTGCAGTGTTCATCTAGCTTGGTCTATGCAGTAGTCGTCAACAGAGCGCCTGTTTTACCGGGATACTGTGTTTTATTGCCGTAAAGGCTTGGGGGGGGGGGGGCGGTGGGGTGGTTCAGCATGAGGCTTACATGTCCTTGCTGCATTTCAGTTGGCAGCAACAAATGTGTTTTAGATCTCCTAGAATACAGAAGCCCAATGCGATTTTAGTGCACCTTTTTAACTTCCCTTTTTAAAAATAAATTGGCTGCAGATGGTGACTAGGTGAAAGTTATCTGTGGTAATGGAGTCTTCCCGTATTGGCTTTTGAGAAGATTTCCATTACATGGGTCATTGCATATCGAAAGTGAATTATCCCAAATATTTCCATTGTATAGCAAAGCCGAAGCGTTAAGATGGAAATGAAGAAGACTGAACCGTAACCTTTTATTCCCATTTTATGGCATAAAGACCGTTTGAACCCCTTCTTTCAGCAATGATAATACCTTTTAGCTTTTTTTTTTTGTTTTGACATTTTTCAATCCTCGACTGGTTAAAAAATTTGACACACTCTATTCTGTGTTTTGATACTCACTGTTCCGTAAAATAATATCTTTTCAAAACAGTTGATCTCGTTTTGAGAGTGGCACACTTTGACAGAGTTATTAAATAAATTATTTTATGCCCTTTATGGATGTCAATCTGTGTTTATTTTTTATGATGGGTCAAAAAAATGGACATCCAAGGAATGTCTATCAATTATAACGCTGATCACCTTTTTGCTTGTGGGAATATTTCACCCTTTGAACAGATTCAAATTCCTTTTGCGTGTACAAACCTGACGCTACCAGTTTATAAGCTTCATTTCCCCTGACAGGAAAATTCTGCAGATTGCACCCGTTTCACCTTGCTGCCGTTAAATGTGCAGACATAAATTAGAAGGGTGCTCCTTTTCAACTCCAGCATTTTTTTAAAAGCCAGATTATTTATTCATTAATTTGTTAATGGAGTCACTTTGTTTTGAACGCATCTTGCTGACATCCAGTGCTGCTGTGCTGACTCTGATGAATCTATTTTGACATCTGATGTTTCACAGCCTGAAGCCAAAGTGTTGTTAGCTGGGACTAATTGGAACATCCAGGATGTGTATCTCGAACTATGGTAGCTGTATGTGGTGTCTGAAGTGTGTTAAGGGCCTAGAAATGGTGAGTTTGTTCGTTTTCATCTGATGGAATTAATATAGTGCAATGGAGGATCTTGGGTGACAAACCAGTTAATTTCTATAGGGACTTAATGAAAATGGCTCCTCTGGAACAGGAATTGAATTTGACGTCAGGTCTCTCTTTCCTGTGGCCTACTCATCCTGTGCAATTGTGGGGGTTTCTTTTGGTATGGATTTTGTTTAAAGTTCTTTGCAGCTTTCCACTTTCTCTGCCCTGGTTGCTGTGTTGTTTGAATGTCAATCACACTGTGAGGAAGTGAAATCAAATGGAAATGTGAAATAATGCAGCCCGAGCCACATGGCAGAAATTTGCCTGCTTGTGTTCAGGCTGGGGGCGGTACGGTGGTGCAGTGGTTAGCACTGTTGCCTCACACCTCTGGGTTCGGGGTTCACGTCTCCGCCCGGGTTCCATGTGTGTGGAGTTTGTATGTTCTCCCCGTGTCGTCGTGGGGTTTCCTC
>JAAGVU020000040.1:26264454-26280231 GCA_011763525.2 Mormyrus iriodes
GCGATGGGTTGGCGCCCCATCCTGGGTTGTTCCCTGCCTTGCGCCCGCAGCCTCCGGGATAGGCTCCGGACCCCTCGCGACCCGAAATGGAATAAGCGGTTCTGGAAAATGGATGGATGGATGGTGTTCAGGCTGGCTAGGCTGCTAGGCAGGTTTGTGAATGGTACCGAGGTGGTGCTCAGCTGGCTATTTCCTCAGAAGAGTTACAGTAATTATGTAAGTGAAAATGAAATTTGGGTGGAGCTAAGCTCTCTCAGATCTTAATACTGTTTTGTTTTTTTTTCTTCTCCACAGTTTCTCCTGGAAAAAATGATCTTTTTGTGGGACTATTGAGATTTCAAGAGCAATAGCACTGTGGAATATCTGAGCCCTTGTTGACTGGTACTGTCACACTATTTTATTAGACAGATTTGCTCCTGATATCCTGGTCGCTCCTGGTTTCTGTCTCCCGAATCACACTTCGGGAAGTCGATGGAGCAGAGAGATCTCTGTATCTCGTCCCGACCGAAGGGGGGTGACGTTGAATTCTACCCCAGTGGAGGCTCAGCCAGCCAGGGTGACCTCGTGGAGGGCACTGGTGGTCTGCTCTCCACGCCTGGAAAGGGACTCCCTGCCGCAGGGGAGCGACTTGACACCGAGGAGGACGATGACTTGGGCCTGGGTAGGGACGTGGACGTCAACTCAAATCCAGACAGTGAGAAGTGGCCGCCCAGTGATGGGCTGGAGGAACAGGAATTCTCCATCAAGGAGGCCAGCTTCTCTGAAGGCAGCCTGAAGCTGAAGATCCAGACCACGAAGCGAGCCAAGAAGCCCCCCAAGAGCCTGGAGAATTACATCTGCCCCCCCGAGATCCGCATCACTATCAAGCAGCCGGGGGAGCAGAAGATGGCCAAGCAGATCAGGAACAGCAAGAGTAGCAAGGATGAGGACAAAGGACTTTCCAAGAAGAAGGTGAGCTTTCCTTTAAGGAACCCAAAGCGACCTAAAGCCTGAGTAACCTTATTTTCAGGTGGCAGTAAAAAGCTGCAATACAAGTTATTTATCAGTGAGGACTGGACGTATTGTCCTTTGTGCCGATTGCTGTATTTTTCAATGCATTTTAAAGTAATTCTGTGTTCTTTAGCCTGAATGCTTTTATCCAAGCTCTGAGTCATACCTGCGTAGCCACATTACTCACCACACCCCGCCAGTTTTTGCCCAGGCTTTCTAAAGATCGTATCATTTAATAATAGCCACTTTTCTACCCACGGCTCGTGATGTCACAGGCCTGCCTAGCAGCCTGTTTCGCGACGCTGTTCCGTCAGAAGATGTTATCTCTCGTGGCCAGTAAACCCAGTGAATGCAAGTGCTTAAGGTTGCCACGTGGCTCATTTTGCCAGAGGTAAATTAGGTGCCTTTACTTCTGAAGGGGGAAAGGTGGAGGTGAGATGGTAATTGCACTGATAATCATGGGGTGCAGAGTTCATACTGATTTGTGTGGATGAGTCGCATAAGTAGTTGTGAAATACACAAGTAGGTAGACAAAATAGTATTGATTTCAACAGTGGATGACTTGTCAACAGTGTTTTTAAGTGGTAAGGCTATTTTTGTCCTGAAAAGTTTCATTTTATGATGAAAATAATACTTGGCTGAAATCACTTTGCATGGTGGAGGTGAAGTTTCACACACTGCATCAAAAATATGATCTGAGTGTTACAGATAATAGAATATTAATATCTCAAGAGATTATTGTTCTTGGTACCTATTCCAATTGCCTATAGTTTTATGGGCCCTAAAGGGCAAATTAGAGGACGCACTTAACATTTTGATCTGGCTGTTGTCCACAATCAGATAAATTGCATTGCATTGCATTTAGTATAGTTTGTGTCAGAATACTTGGCTATTCAAATAGTATTTAATACTCTTCCACAATTGAGTATTTTGGCGACTGAGATGCAGCTGGACCCATTGAAGTCACTAATGTGATGGTGATGGACAGAGGTGGTTAAGCAGAGCAATTTCTGCAAGTAGTACATACATCTGCAAAAGTTCATTATAAAACCATTTGAAATGCTATACATCTGTCCATCCACCCATCTTCTTACTGCTCATTTTGGTCAGGGTTGTGGGATGTGGCTGGATGTTTTCCCATCAGCATAGGGCACAAGGCTGGAGTACATCCTGAACGGGATACCAGTCCATCACAGAGTACACTCAGACACTGCGGGCAATGTAGAGATGCTGGTTAACCAGCCTGCATGTCATTTAACTGCAAAAGGAAATGAGAGCAACCCAGACGATACCCATGTGACACAGGGAGAACGTCCAAACACTCTCTCTCTCTCTCTCACTCACACACACACACAGACACACACAGACACAGACACAGACAGAGTCGAGGTGGGATTCTATCCCCAGACCCCAAAGGTTTGATCACTATTGCTAACAACTGTCCCCCGCCCCCCCCCGCCTTTGAAAATTTACCATCCCCTTATTATTGTAAGTTGAGGGAAAAAGCTGGTGAACATCGAACAGTTGCCTGCCCTGTCCATTTATCTTCCGTAACTGCTTTTAGTAAAGAGCTTGGAGCCCATCCCAGCACAGAACAGAACATGAGATCGGAAGTACAATATCACACAGAAAGCTGGGGATAGGAGTCACATCCCCAGCCCAGGAGCCGTGAGGTCTCAGTTGCTAGCCATTCTTCCACCTGCATTTTGCAAAGAGTAAATGTTTTCTTCTGGCTTATAAATTGAATAAATGGTGAATAAACAATAGATTGCACATTGTCTATAAACGGCAGCTTGTGCAGTGTTGTTGATGATTTGTCCCAAGTCAAATCCAAACCAAACGTTTAAGTGACTTTTCCAGAATTATCCACATCATCTTAAAAACTTAAGGTGATTCTCTAGATCTTTTCAATGCATAAATTTTCGTAGCTTTAGCCAGCGTTACTGTATGATGCAGTCACCATTTTAGAATGCAAGATTGGAATTAGACACTGAATATTTTTCAAACTCGTGCGACATAATTTAAAGCAGAATATACAAAATGCAAAGTAGCGACGGTACATTCTTACAGTTCCCGTTTTCCCTGCGCATTTTCCATTTTTGTTTCTTTTTTTGTGAAAAATGAGGGCAGGAATATGGGGAGAGTTGAGGCTTCGGAGACGGAATGAAAGAAAGGGATTTTAATGTTGCGGACCTGCCCTGTAATTTAATATAATTAGGGAGAAAATGCTTGCTTGCAGAGTAGCAAAGTGGAACTGCCAGCATCAGCAGCTTTCAGCAAGAGCACCGGAGCTCAAATTGATCCTTTTTTTTTCCTGAGGAATATAGTTGTTAACCTTTCCAGCATAAAAATCCCATCTGCCTCAACAGTCTCGTTTGAGTGGGAGACCCAGTTATTATTTATGAGTATTTATTATGAGGTCCTGGAAGGAAACAGACTAGTTTGTTGATTTTTATTTTTTAATAAAACACAATTGCACAAGACGATACTGTTTTCCAAACACTTTGATCAGAGATCGAAAAGGATGCTATTTTTGCTTTGTCATGTTCGCATAGGTGTAATGTGCCTTTTTAATTGCATGAGCACAAAAGTAAGTATTTTAATGCCTGTTCCAGTGCCTCTGAAAGCCATCTAATCTGTCTGACACATAACAGGGGAAAAAAACTATATCCAGCCAGGCCTAGGCATGCGGTTGAAGTTGTGCTATATAGTTGCAATGATTATATATATGCATGCAGCATGTATATAATGCAACATCCATGGTTAATTTTTGCTTAATCAAATGATTTTTAATGTAAAGGAATTGCTGGTGAACATCGTTACTGTGTGCAAAACAAACTTCACGCAGTCTTCAGCATACTCTCTGCTCCTGGTAAAATGCTAACAATCTCCGGTGGCTGTGGATAATTGCATTTTTTTTTGTCTGTTTTAGAAGTAATCAAACAGTAGTCTTGCAAATAATGAAGTATGCGGTGATAATTGCTTATCTCACTGCCTTCTCAGCGTCTGTTTGCATTAGCTGGCAATAAGTGTAAATCAGAGCCAGTACCTCATTATAATTCTGTTACTGTAGCCTAGCTGGTCTGATAAGCCGTGGGTGATGGAAACAGGCATGACATTTGAAATCTGTGTGATGATCGCTGTCACTCCTTTGGCCCACATTCCCCACGGGAGCGCAGACAGTTGCCCGAAGCCTGTTTCCTGATTTGTGATGGGCCTGTTCAAACTTCTGGCAAGAAAAGGAAAACTCACCGGTGTCTGACATGCTGTTTATCATCCGATCTTTGAGTTACCTGACAGTTCATGGTTGTCTACAATATGAAATGAGCCCACTTGCCTTGTTACAGGAGTGTCCATCCTTTTGAATTGCTTCAAAGATACAATTCCAAGGAGTGCAGCTAAGAAGGCCAACTCTGCCCCGCGCAGACGTTTTATGGCCTCTTGGTGGTATGTTTACCTACTGATGGCTGCAGTCCGAAATGGCCAGGTGTGAATTAATTGCTGTGTGTATTTCTGTTTGCTGAGACATTTGTTTGCTCAGTTCTGTTTGGGCCCGGTGAGAATATCAGTTGTGTTTTTCCTGAGTGTGAACCCATCTATGTACTTCTAGGGGTCAGCCCTTTATGCAAGAATACCCCCCCCAGCAAATCACCCCCAGCTTACAGAGTACCCTTAAAGACACACTGCACAGACGACCTCCCAGCAGCTGCTAGTCACTGCCCGACCCCCTGTGCGACTCGCAGCCTGTGTTGAGAAAAAGGTTTCCGTGCCTCCAGCTGGGACCTGGGGAGTACAGAGGCTTCCTGCCGGCCTGGAGCTGAAACTGGCAGCTTTGGCTAGTAGAGAGAGAGATTTAATGCAAAGGCAAATGCAATTCCCAGAAACCGCAAAAGTGTTTGTTTCACCAGTAACCTGAAGGACCGTCCTGTGGTGAAGGATTATTGCCTGGAATGTTGGATGTTCTTGCTGAAGGTCTTTAGTCAAAGTGACATGGAACAAATCTTAGTCACTTAATCAAGGTCTGTACTCTGTGTAATAGTAAACAGAGTTTTCCGTAAATGATAAACCAAAAAAAACAAAAAAGCTTCCGTTCCTTCAAATTAAATATCTCTACTGAGACTTAAATAGAAAGCAACTAGGAGACCACATCATTAAGTTTATATACAGACTGTAACTGCCTCGTTATTGTCTGGGGCTTTCTTAAGTATTTAATCTGGATGAAACCTCAGTGCCTTTATTGTGGCTCTCAGTTGACTGAAGGTAACCTGCAGGGCTTTTAGCAAAAGGCCACGAAGGGAACATTGAGTAGATGAAAATGAATTCTTACTGCTGGATTTCACATCCACACAGTTTCTACTCAAGCACAATAACATGTCCAGGCACAAGACCATAAATGGAAATGGACCCAAACGGTTAAAAAAAAAAAAAAAAATTCCATGACAACAGCCTAGCCATAAAAATAGTCTCCCAAAGGTCAAAACAGGACAGGGCACGTCCAGCTGTTTGCCATATACTACCTTGTAGGAGACCAAGGCCTCCTAAAATGTTTCAATAAGGTCACTGGTTTTGTCACCTGCATGACCATGGGAAAGTTCTGGTCTTGTTGGGAGCAGGAAGCAAAGGTGGGAAAGTTGGCACCAACCTACTGGACTGTCTGTCCAGCTTGAGGGAATAGTGTGTAGACCTATGTAAAGCTCCTGATTGGGAAGGAGTTAGTTAACATCCATATATGCGTATTTGCATGTTATTTTTCGTTTTTGTTTTTTTTTTTTTTGTGTGTGACACGTATGAAATTTTATTGGCAGGACTGTTGAAATGTCTGACAAATTAATGAGAGGGATGGGGAGTGCAGGGTAAAAGAGGGAACCACACAAAGAGGTGGTCCGTACCGCATCTGTCTCTTTTGAGGAGCCTCCACATCGACAGGCAGAAGGTCAAAGGGACCTGAGGAAGAACAAAGGAGGTTAGCTCCATATGACTGTGGGGAAGGGGGGGTAGTTTCAGGGTGCGGGTTTAGCGGTCATTATGGCCATGATGGAACAATTGTCCTTAATCCAATCTAACCAATGACCCAAGAAGAAGTTTGTTCATAATCCTGTTGAAAAGTTGATACTTTTCACAGATGAAAATTTGGTGAATGCAGTTTTATTTATTTATTTATTTTGTAAAAATCAGCATGTCTACGGTACAATAAATGTACAAATGGTTTTCACAGTGTTTATGTAAGGTGTCCTTTTCGAATAGTTTGTATGTGGACTTCAAATTCGGGGCTGCTGTGGAAATCGTACCTGTCAAACAAAAGATGGCGAAAGGGAACAGGAAATGCAGACGGGGTGGATTTGCCGTGAATTTACAGACTTACTAAATCATTAAGAATGGTTGCCATTTAGCTGTCGGGACCCTGTGAGGTTTTCAAATGGCTCCGACTTGCACAATGGCCTCCTCCGCCTCAGAGGCCAGACAAAATGTGATCGCCTGCCCTGCCTCCCTTCAGACTTCTCCTATTTACAAGCCACCTGAGGTCGGGGGTCATAATGTAATTGAAACTGGCCGAGGCTCGCTGAGAATAGGGCTTACATCACCCGCTGGTACTGTGACAGCTGGTCTCTGTGCATTCTCTAATAGCAGTTACAACCCTTTCCTGTCTGTAATGAAATCACAACGGCCGAGGACATTTCGGGCACAATCCGAACTCCCGAACTGTGCACCACATGCCAGCCTGTGTTTTCTAGTATTTTCCGTCTGTTTGACTCCCTCCCTGGCTTTCCCCTGCAGCTACAAATGTTCCCGTCATCAGTGTTTGTTTGTGGTGGCCTCTGAATTACGGGGGGGGTGTCCCAAGCTTTATGGGGAGAAGTGATAGTTGGGAAATTGTACTTCGTTGAAGGTGTAAGTGTGACTAAGGGCGGATCTGAGCTTTCAGGGATCCACATACCTGCCACTTCTGTCGTCATGGTGATTGCTGTGTCACACATGCGGATTGCATTAGTACACAAGGGTGTTGCTAATGGTTTATATTACCAGTGGTGGCAGTGTTTTTTTTTTTTTTTCTTTTGGGTGCAGCCTGCATATGGTCAGCTGTTCTCATCCCAGGGCGTGGTGGCCTTTCTTGACTAGCCTTGCAGAAATGGACTTTTGGCATCTGCTTGACTTTTGTCTAAGAGGTTTTGTCCAAGTCGTAAATTCAATGAGCACCTGAAATTTAATTTGGTAAATCGCGGACGTGAGCACCATAAACTTAGGAACCACAGAAACTTCTTAACATCCTTTGTCTTATGACGATGTTGTGCCATAAAGTTGAAAGGTCACCGGACTTGCATCCTGATTGATTTGGCTAACCCAATCAATATGTGTAAATTCCTCTTGGGCCCTCGAGAGTCAACAGTCGCGGGGCAGCAACGCCACGGTCCCTGAACACCAAGGGCCTGGCTCTTCATTGTTGTCTGGGCGGCTGCTTGGCGCTTTTGCCAGGGGAGTTAACTGTCCTGCGCCTCCGGGGCCTCTGACGGAGCAGAGAGCCGCCGACTGGGACTCCCAATGGGCTTGCGTCCCCTGTGCCTAACGGGCTTGTCAGTTTGTGCTTGGGCCTGGCTTGATGGAGAGGAACAGGTTAAATAAATGAGGGATTGTGTTTAGGTTAAATGCCGCCTTTGTGCCGTAATGATTGGGGAGTCTGGCGGGAGCAGATGGGATACCTCTCTATCCCATTGTGTCTGGCTCCCCCCCTTTTTTCATTTTGGCTGAACTAATAGGCCAGATGGTGGTGAAGAGGAAAGGCCAACAAGTGAAGCCGGGCATATTGGGAGCCTGTTTAAAGCGGGACCATGCTGTGGTCTGCGATGGGGATGGGGGGCCACGCTACAATAGAAAGTAATTAAAGAGAGGACTTCACTTAGCCCCACAAGGTGCAAGCCTTTATCCAGCGCTAAATATTAGCTGGGCAAAATAAGCCCAGGAAATTAAATATTTCTGTTGTGCATAAACGGGCAATAAAATTGCGTGTTGAGTGGGGGCGTGGGTCTCGGAGGGTTGGGGGGGTGGCGGCTATGGGGAAATGGGTCTGCCGCCTTGTTAGACAGGGAAGATGTTTATGACCCTTAACAACGACAGTTTTGTGGGGCTGTTCATGGGGCTTTGAGGAAGACTTGGGCAGGAAGCTACGCATGTTACGGTGTGGGGGGGGGCAGTATTTATTCTTCTTGTACTCTAATGGGAAGACTGGCTAGAAGCAGTAAATTGTAGTTGGGGGTTGGGGATGCAGTGATCTAGACAGCTGGGTATCTGTTGTGGTGCATATTCAAAAGAGACGGTCGAGTTTCTGGCATGTTCTACCTATGGCGCCTTGCAGCTTATGGTTGGCGTGTCTCCCGATTGGAGCGTTTCAGCTTCTTATCTGTCAGTCTCCCCCCATGTTCACTTGCTCTCACCCTTTCACAGGGCTGAGGCTTGGCCTTAAGCTTGTGGCCTTCCGTTATGATTTTTGGTCTTGTGGTGCTTTATGGTCATGTGTATCCCACAATGCTCTGGAGTCTCACAGGGGGATCACTAGTGGCACCCGACGAGCATCGTCACGCTTTTCCCTTTTCTGATTTAACGTTATGTAATTCTCTCTCTTCCCGGGTGTGATAAGCCCTTTAATTGTAGCCAGTGTGGATCATTATCCAGGATTATCTTTATATTGTCCAGGAGGAGCTAGGCCTAATTAAAATCCTATTTAATATCTGTGAAGACTGATAAGAGAGGAACCCTTCATGTGTCACATCTGATTGCCCCGCTACCATTGGCCCGTCCTTTAAACTTGGGCGTGTGGAGGCGTACAGTTATCTCCTTTCTGCACTCTTCTATTTCAGAGCTTTCATTGTGAGCCTTCTGCAAGCCATCTTCGAGTGGCAGGAGAACATCTACCGTTTTCCATTTCGGAGGGTTTATCAAAAGCCATTTGTCATGCCAGGGTGGCGCCTGCTGACCCATGGCAAAATTATGGACAGTTAAGGTTCAATAAAAGTCAAGTGCCATTCTGTTCACGGGGGCCCGTGAATAAGACCCTGCCTGGGTCTTGCTTTTTCGTTATGTTTTTTTTCTTTCTTTTTTACACTGGTTTTTTTTGTTAGTCTCTATGAACATAGATGATCTAGCAGTGCTGTGAAATGTACCTTTTTTTGGACAAGTGGGATTTGGAATGAATAATTTTTTGTGTTTTTTTTAAAGGAAAAAGTCCATCAATCCATCTTCCAATTGCTTATCCAATACAGGATCAGAGATCCAGCGGATGGGATGCTGGTCCATCACAGGGTACACACACGCACACATACACACAGAGTGTATGGTAGGAAAATCATTAAGTGACCGTGAAGATTTTAAAGCCCGATATGCACTCATATCTTGGGTTGAGTTTTTTCCACGTGACACTGTCATGAAACCAGGTATGATGGAGAGCGTTGGTTGACAGTGAAATACTCCAGTACGAGGTATACACTGCTATCAGGCATCGTTGTATATGATTGTTGAACTGTTCCTTTAAAAGCTGGTTGATATAAAAATCTGGTCTAAACTAGAAACGCCCAGTTTCTAAAGGGTAAAACAGGATTATGTGTTTCTCTGCGGCTTTCGACTCTATGCCCATGACTGGAAGGTCATCAGTTCAAATCCAGTGGCTGGCAGCCCTTAACCCCAACCACTCCAGGGACTGTCTGACCCTGCTCTCTGAAGCTCACTTTTATGTTGCTTTGCTACATTTGCAAGCGCAGTGGACGGGGTTTTATTCGATGTCCTTGGTTTGTCTGCTGTCCCCAAGAATTAAGCAGTCTCATTTTGGTCTCGTGCATACGGCATGGCAGCATGCCGGGCCCGTCTTTGTTATGTACTCTGCCAAGGTGGAAGCATGCCCTTCTCATTCCCTTGTTTCTTTTTTTTTTGCAGGGGGTTTGGGGTGAGAGAGGGGGGTTTAGTGGGTGTCTGTGTTTGGGGGGTGGGGTGGGGGGGGGGGGGTGTAGAGAGTCTGGGTGTTGTTCCTATATGATTTACTACTACTGAAACACCAGCTGTCCCCCTGTGTCTGTCTTGCTAGAGCCACACCCCTGCCCCCTTATTTCCAGCCCCCCTCCCTATGCACAGTCTACACAGGCTCTCTGAAAATGTTACATTTGATATTTGGCTGTTTTAAAAAAATAAATAAATAAATTCCTATGGTCTTTATCATACCCCCCTTTATATGCTAAGGTAACATAACAAGAACAGAATATTCCTCATCCAGTACAGAGCACACTCTGTATATCGAGCTGTGTTATAGTGCTGTATTAATTTGCATGTGATTACGTTCAGATTATACACAACAATAAATTAAACCCAACCTGCTTTTATATGACAGATTTTACTACGTTAGCTCTGAGCCAGGGAAATATAATGGGAAGCTATCTGGAATAGTAAAAGGGACGAATGATTATAGATTTTATTTTTAATCGAAAGTGGTGAGATTGTCCCTTGAGCATTGGTCCTTTTGGCCTGGGAGGTGCATGCAGGCATGTTCATGTTCAGAGTTTATGCAAACAAATAGTGAGTTTCCTTCAGGTCCGGGGTCGAGACGACCACTGCCTGCCCACATCTGTGACTTGGCCCCAGGGCGGGACACTGCCATTTGTGAACAGCCGCGGTGGCCAGCTGTGTTAACCCGCTTGTTAAGCATCCTCTGTCCCATGTGGTCTGACAAATAGCCCTTTCTGAGTGCATTTCTTCTCTGAAATCCCAACCATGGACATTCCTTGAATTGTCATCTAAATTCCATTCTAAAGCATTTGGCTCATTAAATAATATTTTCTATTTCCCTTGAACTGCAGCTGGGTCGACGCTCCCTCCGTAAAATGTCTTGTCTCTTTTTTTTTTTTCCCTTGGCAGTTTTAGTTGTATTTATTTATATTTTTCTGATTTTTTTTAATTTATTTTTTTGTTACTGCATCGCTTTTCTTCGTGTGCCCAGCAGAAACTGAGAATGTGTCCAGGAAATCTCTGGGCGCTGGATCGTGTTGCCAGCAGCTTTGATGACCTTTCAGAGAGAGCAAAAGAATGAAACAATTGGGGCAAATGCACACACTGAACTGCCTTTTTGCTCTGAGATATTTGAAATTCACAGTTGACTCTGATCTCTCCTCATGCCTTGGATTAAAGGAAAAAAGTTGATTATTAAACTACAGAAACCACATAATTTACCAGGTCTCACTTGCTGTATTTTGTGCTAAGCTTTGTATGCACATGAAAAAGCAGTGCAAAATGAAGGCTTTTCATTGGTGCAGATCGGTTCATTGAATTATTTGCCTCCATCTACAATAACCATTTTTTGTCCTTGTAATGAGCAGTACAGGAGGGAGAATGCATGCATTTTTTTAGTTTATTAATGAACCCATTCTATAAAGTAATAAAGGGCCTTTGTGATTTAGATTTAGGGTTTTTTTTTTTATCTGTAATTACATATGGATTATCTAATGAAGTCCTGTTTATGGTGCAACACTTAAAAATAACAAAACAAATAAATACTGTATGCATATTGTTAATTGATGTACTTTTTTTTTCTTTTACCACAATTAAAGCTTTTCATGCTTCCATAAGCCCTGGGCAGCTTTAATTATATATGTTGGCCAGTTCTGTACAGACAATGGTGATAATTAAGGCAGCAACTAATTGCCAATAATTGAGCATAATCTCATGTCTGAAGACCTTTCTGTGTGTCAAATGATAATTTTAAAAACATCTAGTCTGCCAGCTACTTCAGAAACAAGAGAGATTAGTCCCCCTCCACAAGTATTACAGAAGTCTGTAGGCTGACAGCTGTCCGTTTACTACCGACTTTTATCTGCAGAATAATCTTTATTCATTTCCCAGCGGTAGGTTAGGTCATGAGAGTAACGTGGTTAAATACAATGAGAGACATTTAATGAACTTTGTACTTTTTGCTTTAATTGGTATCTTAATTTTCAGACTTCTAAATTCTAGATTCTATAGAATTTATCCTCATTTTGAAAATGGACTGGGGTAACTTCAACCCCAAAAATAACACAGGGGTTAAGTTGTATTTGGTTTATTCATTTGAAGAGACACATTACAAAAAAACAAGAAAAAAACTTCAGTTTTACTGGCATGATTGTTTTTCAGAATGCCACAAATCCACTAATGAGTTGTGATGGTCTTCAGTCCACCAGCAGTGGACATCTTCGGAACACTGGCCTGTTAACTGACCATATATAGATCTGAGACACTGACTATTTAGATATTAACTGTTTTGTTGCCTACTGGTCTGAAATAATCCTTGCCAAAGCTTGAAGTCTGAGCCAGTGGCTAAGCACGTACACACGCACATGTGTGTGTGTGTGTGTGTGTGTGTGTCTATATATATATATATATATATATATATAATTTCAGATCATATTCACTACTGAAATAAATGGTATGTTTGTCATAGAGGCAGAATGTTAGTGATTGCCCTTGCTCAAAGTTAATGGAAAAACTGGAGTTTCTTTGCTTTAAAATAGAAATATATTCAATATTTCACCAGATGGTTACAATGAGGACCCCTAAATGCAAAGAGTGTGCGCGTTGCTTACATGTGTACAGAGTTCTGCAGCCTCCTCGAAGCCCACACCACTTTCATTACAGAGATGTCTGTCTCGCACGCAATATATTCTGGACCTACCATTGAGTGTAACTGGCTTGCCAGCGAGTTTTTTTATTTTTTATTTTTTTCCTCTCCCTCTCTCCCTCCCTCCCAGAGCCTTCATCCTGCACTTCCATGTAAACAATACAACCATAAGGGGCAGCAAATAGAGGGCAGGTCACGGTGCTGTCTTTGCAGTATTCTTGTTAGGGCTGCTTTGATGTTCAATGGCTGTTTTGGTACCATAGAAATACGTGAAGAATGTGGGTGGGGTCAGTATGTGGAATGCTTTGCCACGGATGCTTCCAGAAGAGGAGCGGCGAGGGGATGAGATTTAGGGTCTTGAGGTTTCCCTGAATGACTGCTCCCTCTCCTCTTCACACCTGGAAGGACCCAGGTGTACTTAACTGTAATCGGGATTACCTGGGTTTAGGAATAATCACAGTAGCCCGAGATCAAACCTCAACACGTTGCCCTGGAGAATAGTGTTGCCGTTGTGACTTTTCTGTAATGAATAGTAGCGGTGATTTGATAGGGCTGGGACCTGAAATGGGGCCGAGGACTCGACCACAGCTCAACCACGGCTGCACCGCAGCTGGCCTGCGCACCATGATGGTTTTTGTTGCACTTTCTAAAACCACAGCCTTAATATTGACTTTCCTGACAATTTTTTTTCTCATATTCTCTCTTTCTTGACAGATGTACAAATAAAACATGACAAAAAGTTGGTAAAAATGAGAAAAAACTCCTTGCAGCAGAACAGGGTCTAATACCTGTGCCTCTGTTATTTGGGGAAACTGCATTGAATTGTAGATGTGGAGAAAAAGTCCTATTAAATATGAAATCAAGCTTTCAAAAATTGCTGACATGATGGTATCTCAGTGACTTTCAGTGCTGGACTTACCACTTGCATATGCAGTGTAAGTCATGTCACTTTTGCCCCGACACCCTTTAGTTGGTGCGGCTGAACTTAAGTTGCCTGTAAACCCCTAAAGCCTCGGTACCTAGAGCTGTAGCCCAAACTTTTGTATCGTTGTGGACTTAAGTCCTTCATCTCTTCCTGATCCTACTCTGAAACCTGTAATCTTTTAATGTGGGCCAGCTTATCGGCCTTGGTGAATTTGGTCTTGAACTGAGTGGCACGTGGTGTTGATACTGTTTGGGGAGAGTGGAGTAGATTTTTTTTTCATTATCTTTTTTTTTTTTTTTTTTTTGCAGTTGTGGGGTGTGGGGGAGTACCTATACCTTAATATTTTCTCTCTGGAAAAGTTCTCCACCTCCCAATTATGTGAACAGCTCCGAAACTGTCAGGATTCCTCGGCAAGCCAGACCCTAAGATAGATTTGGGGGGGGGGGGTAGTGACACCAAACGGAGGCATCCCAGGAGCTCTGCTCTGAACTGACCTTTTGCAGGCTGTGGTTTGCTGTCATCAATGCCATGGCGATGACCTCTTGGAGACACATGGGTGGGCTCTGAGTGCCCTGATGGCATTGGGTTGTTTTTTTTCCCAATGCAGGCATCACACTGCAGGGCAGGAGATTAGTGGGAGCTTTTGTGGCCGTGACAGACACCGTCTATGATTAATAGTATGTTTGTGCTGCAAATAGGAGACCGCAATAAGACTGCTTGAATGATACACCTACAAACTCTTCTAGTGCTGCACCGTCCCCAACAGGCATAGCACTAAGCAACCTGGAATATCATGTGGCAGTGAGGAGTCTTTGTCTTGATGGGAGTATTGCTGTTCAAAATAACACGTGACTGCTCGTTCCAAAGGGCCAGGTTAATGGCAGTCACCGCTACTGTGGGAGGCCGCTAAGACGTTCGTTTTCCACATATAATGTTGCCATGGCGATCGGTCGTAAAAGCAGCAGGCGGTAAGCGCGGGGATCTTTAGGCGGAGAAACCTTTGCTCCAATTCAAATCAGCTGCTGATAGCTATTTTGGATTCTCTGCTGTTTGTATGAATGATTTAAGAGTGTTCTAGTAAACAAAATCCATATGTGCGTTGTTTGCTTGGCACCGTGCAAACGCTGGAAACGCAAACCATATAGCGCAACCATTTTTTGGTGGTGTTACAGTGACGGGAATGTTGGCAGTACGCTCAGAACATGCTGGGACCTGTCGATCGGGTCAAACTGGGTGCAGTCGTTGTTGGAATGGTACATGTTTTTTGGAAATTAAACTGAAGGCCTCCTTTTGTGTATAAATAGTTTGTGCTTTTCAAAGGAAGATAACTGGACTAGAACTGAGAGTATATTGACTTGGTGGCTCACTGAGCAGGACTGTTGTTTTACAGCTCCAGGGTTGGAGGTATGAATCCCACCCCCCGTTACTCCTGCTGCTACCATTTTCCAAAGGCATGCAATTAGGATAGCTGTCATCTCTACTGTATTATTATGAGTGTTTATCTGCATGTACCCTGTGATGGACTGGCATCCCATTCAGGGTGTAGCCCAGTCTTGTGCCCTATGCTGACTGGGATAGGCTCCAGCCCCTGTCCATTTCTTGAGTAGAAATATAATGTGCACTAAACCGTGAGTTGAAATTTTCCCGTGTGCATTCTCTCATTCCTCAGTGTATCTATGTGGGGAATTTTAGACATGAACCAATCCTTCATGGCACAGTAGCCAATAGTAGGTCATGAACAGACTAACCAACGTCCCCCACCCCAGACTACACATGCCAGATGTGTGTGAATATGCTGTCAGGCTGACTTTTAATTGTCCCCTTAGCAAATGGCTAATCTCGGCAGGTTGTTCCTGCCTGGAGGGCCGGGGCCATTAGGAGTCACATGCTACACTGGGATGGGATCCCAGCTGGCAGCCACAGTGCTGCAGGCGAGTGGCGAGCCTGTCTCCTGGCGTGGGGTAAGGGGGAGTCACCGCTCCGTCAGATACATACCCGTGAGACCCCAACTGCTGTAATGAGGAAGAACCCTGGTTCCTTCCTCATGGTGCGTCTTCCTCATGGAGTGTGGTCACATGCGCATATTATTTGGTCATTTGGCCTGGTACCAGGGATTTTGAATATTTAATCTGGCAATCTGAATCTCATCCCCCCCCCCCCCCCCCCCCCCCCCCCCCCCCCACTACACCAACCTGAACTTGTATGCTGACCCTCCTCCCCTCTCCTCCTCTCTCAG
>JAAGVU020000040.1:26291700-26302246 GCA_011763525.2 Mormyrus iriodes
CGTTTGACCTGAACGGCAGCAAAATTTATGTGGAATCACCTGAGCTCAATGCAGTACTGAAGAAGTAGACGGAATGTACCCCGTTGTCCTTTATTTGTTTGTTGTTTGTTTTTAAGATGGACTAAGCACTTACCCTGGACATCGGCCTGACCTTTACTTCATGGATCACAGCCCGGCATCTTGCCTGCGTTATGCAATTAGCAAAGGAGGTTCTGTTTCACGGAGCCGTGATTTACACCATGGATGTTTTTTGTTTTTTTTTTTCTTTTGAAAATTGAAAGCTGATGATGAGGGCTAAAGGGGAGGGGGTGCCGTAATGAGTGGCCGTTAAGCGGAGGGGGATGGGAAGAGTCGCCTTATTTACAGCGAGTCATCAAAGTGACAAAGTTCTCATATTGATTCGTTCTGAGGAGCGGCGGAATTTGACGCAGGTTCTCACAGGCCTGCCAATAACTCATCTCCAGCACTTCATAGTAAATATCCACAGGCGTCGAGTTCCCGCCCCTTGGAGCAGGCTGCGGGGACCAGGTACCAGCGCATTTTCTGTTTATGAGGGAATCCAGTTGCTGAAAAGGGTTTTTAATTTCAGGGACGTTTGGCTTTGAAAGGTTGACGCCAGCAATGGTTTACATTTCCTGAGCATTCAGGGTCAAGCGAGTCAGGGCAATTGGCTTTGAATGATGACTTCTCATTGAAACTGAAGCCTAGTACTTCAGTGCAGGTAGTTATACTCACTTTATTTAACTTATTTATGAATAACACCATAAATCCTTGTCATTATTTATTTTCCTGGCTGTGGTCCTCCTCCAGGAATCCCTTGAACAAGACTGCCAAAGTTTATAGTTAATTTGCACATTGTTTGGCATCACAAGTTTTTGAAGTGCACGCTTCCCCTGTGATGGGAAACCGGTGGCATGCCAGGAATGTGGGCTTCCGGACGGGGGATTAGCAATCGGCCCAGATGTAGGCTTCGCATGGAGGGGGGAAGCCTTGCCTTTGAGTCTAAGGCTTGCCTCATTTTCATCTGTTCCCATCATTGTAGTTCCCTCCAGACGTGTCTTGTGACGGTTGGCGGTCAGTAAGGGGGCTTGCCTGTGTCTTGGGTTATCTGCCTCTTTCTTTATTTGCTTGTTTATTATCCATCCATCCATCTTCTATCCGTGGATCCTGCTCTGGGTCACAGCAGGGCCTGGAGCGCTTCCCAGGCAGCATAGGGCACAAGGCTGGGGTTCCCGATTTGTTTGCTTTTCAAAAAGTCCCGATTCACTCATTTTAACACCGTAAAAGCTCTCTGTTGAGGTTATTCTAGGGTACGTTCATGCGTCTACATTATTTGCCTGGTTATCTGGAAGCCAGGCGCTGATTTGACTGTAGCTGGATGTCGTCAGTAAAGGAGTCGTTTTGTGTCAATGAATGACAAGCGTGACGTCCGTTTCCCCGCAGTTTCCTTCTTGTTGTCGGCTCGTTGTCCCACCTCTCTGCGTTTTTAGGAAAATTGAGGTGCCTGGAGAAAGGGAGGGAGGGGTTTGTGGAGGAAGGTGGTAGGGGAGTGTGGAGGCAGGCAGAAGCTTGAACCTGTGCCAGAAAAGGGCCGCATATGAAACAAGCGCTGCAGTCAGATTGATATTTTATTTTTTAATTTTATTTGTCTCCCTCACAGAGTCGGGGATGTTTTTTTTTAGGCAAAAGACGTGAGGAGCATGCAAAAGCAGGAGCTCCACCCCAACTCTGAGCTGAAGCATGTACCTGAGATTCAGAAAATCTATCCCCCACCCACCAGAAGAAAAACCCTCCCCCCTCACCACCAAACGCGTCGTTTCCGCATTTCTGTCGCTTCCAAGGCGCGAGAATTGGCTCGGTGGAGATAGTGTGGATCCGCGGTGACTCGGGCTTTTGGCCGGCCCCCGCATCCTAGACAAGTAATCAAGCGCTGGCGAAAGCGTTGGGGATTGAAAGGCAGCTTCTGCGCCAGGAGCAGTCACGGCTCCGCCCCCGCCAGACGACGACAGCTGCGCGGCTGCTGATGTAACCGTTTCTATTTGCTGTCGTGTTTTATGCAAGAGCCGAGCGAACACAGATGTTTCATTATATGCATGCGCTTCTGCATCCGTCCTGCTGCAGATGGGGGCGCTCTACTCTGTGCATGCCAGGGTTTCTGGACAAGCAGAGCTGCAGTGAATGATGCATCCGCACCTCCTCGCCTCTAAACAATTAGCGTGGCAGATGGCGTATTGGTTAAGGATCCAGACCTCAAGGTTGCAGGTTCAAATGTGTGTGTGTGTGTGTGTATAATATAAAATATGCACCTGCTCGTTAATGCAAACGGCCTGCTTCTCCAAACTGCAAATCATGGGGCCACAACTGAACATAATTAGCATGCAGACAGGGTCGAGGGGTTCAGTTACCATTTGGCTATGCGACTAAGCATCAGAAATGCTAAGATGCATGATCTATGTTATTTCGAATGTGGTTAGATTGTCAAAGAGAGACTGGTTTCAGCATGTCAGAAACGGCCACCTTTCCGGGATTTTCACATGCTATAGTGCCTAGAGTTTGGAGAGTTGGTGTTGGAAAGAGAATGGTGTTATAAACAAAAAGCGCTGAGTCTGTGGCAGTTCTGTGCAAAAATGCCTTGTTAAGGAGAGGGGTCAGAGGAGAATGGCCAAAACCTTTAAAGCTAATGGGAAGGCCACAGGTGCAAAGAGAACAGCTCAGTACAACAGTGGGGTGCAGAAAGGCTTCTCTCTGAACTCACGACTCACCTACCCTTGAAGCAGTTCTGGATCATACCTGAAACTTACGGTAGGTACACCTTATGACGTGTGACTATACATATACATCTTTCAAATACCCGACAACTGCAAATGGGTAAACCAACTTCTACAAACAAAAGGATGGATAAACACTGATGGTCCCAAACAGCATGACAAGAGGACACGCTCACTGAAACCTCCCCTGAGATGTATGCAATAACCAGAACACTACTATTTTGTCGTCGTTTTCTGGTATAAATCTAGCTGTCATGCAGTGTGCAAACAGGTTGGCTTTTACACTGTGCTGCCATACACAAGGTTATTCATCCTGTTCAAAGGTACAGATCAGTGCTAGGAAATCCTCAATAATAATTACTGCAAAGTGACAGCAAATACACACCATGCAACACTTTAAATCATACTCTGGCTGTTATGGAAGGTAATAATCATTAAAAAAAATGATTCGGCAGAGTGGAATGAACACAGGCTCAGGTGGTGATGGGTTTAATTCTTACTTGACCGTGCCATTGAGCAGTAAAATTAGCAGCCTTTTGGGAAAGCGCAATTAAATACAGTGTAAAATGATGTTTTAACGAGGATGACTAAAATAACTGGGTCAGTTGTTTTATGACTCTGCACATATATGCACCCTGTTTGTGGTGCGACCAGACTTATTGCGGAAGTGTTCTTACACAATGCTGGCTGGTTACTTAGCTTCCTGCAGAGAATAGGCCTCTCAGCTATTTAGCAGCTGCAAGATGGGGGGGTCCATGCATTATATTTTACAGATCATCATCATCATCATCATTTTTAATGACCTGAAGTCCATCAAAAGTTTTGTAGATATACTTTTCCTAAAAGCATTTTTGCAGGAATATTAGTAAAAGTATTTATAACCAGTAAGCTATCGGCTGTGACTGATATGCATCTGATAGAGATTAGAGTGGGGATGCAGGAGGAATGACTTACTCACAATCACAAACAGGCAGTTAGGCAAACTGATACCTCTAAACTGTCCTGGTGTTTGTGTATGTGAGTGTGTAGCCTGTTATGGACCCTAGTGTCTCATCTGGAGTGTAGCAGGATGTCTGTTCACTGTGCATCCTGGGATAGGCTCCAGCCTCATTGTGACCCTGCAGTGGATAAATATCCACGAATGAAGGATGGTTTTATCCATGTTACAGTTTTTAAATGTTATTTTAACATTTATACAGCTATTTATACTTGTACAACTGTAGAATTTAAGAAATGCAGGCTGTGTTAAATATTCAGAGTGTAGCAGCTGTATCGTCTTTGTACCCTAAGTACTCTGGTTGTTCCGGCACCACACTGCCTGCTATATCACTATAGGTGCATCATTAATTATTAAACCGTTGTCGGTTACACACTTGTGTAATGCACAGCTGCTCCCAAGTCACGGGCCGGGAGGACACACCAGCCTACGTGTCTTCTGTCACTGGGCAGTCGTGGCCTGTCGCAAGGTGGATGAAACCTGACCCCCAATTGGGCACAGTTACTGCCAGTTATCTTGTGATCTCCAGTTGAAGCCGTGAGCCACTTGGCGATGTTCCTCACACCATTGCGTATAGACACTATAATGATTTGTCCTGTAAATTAGGACGTCAACTGAATGAGAGCAAAGGTGAACCCTTTGTTTGCCTCACGAAATGCACTGCTGGAGTCTGATCAGTTCATAGTCATTTGTGTGCCCAGCCTTCCAACCTTAACAGAAATTCCTTATGACTTCCTGCCTAGGAATTTCCTTGTTTCATTTTCATACCTTGGGCATGTAATATTTAGTTAGATTTGATTTAGAATCTTTCCATCCAGGTAACAACAGATGGAAACCTATTATATTTTTTATTCTAAAACTTTTTTTTTTTTGTATCTCAACACACTGTGTATTGTAACACACATCAGGAGGCGCACCGGGTAACCAGAGACAGCTTTTCCATATCAGGTAGACAACATCCAATCCGGCCCTGTGTTGTCTCCACTCCCGTGTCACATGACTCCAGCTGCAGCTGACACAGGGGCTATCAGGCTAGCCCGCGGTCCCCTTCACCCGCAGGATCCCTTAAACTGTCACCAGAGACTAGTGTACAAACACTGTAATTTGACCAATTTGTATTGTGGTTACGCGCAGTACTGCCGGTGGTCAGCCTACAAGCTTACCCAGTTTATCCATGAGAAGGCTGTCGGGCTTCTGCGAGACCATGATTCTAGGCTTAACCCTCGATATTTTTTCTTCGCAGAACAGCAGGAAAATCTGCCCCCTTGAGAGGCCATACTTTTTTGTGTCTGGAGCGGGGTTTAAGGTTGAACTTTGGTTTGCTGGCTTTCATGCCATCTAGACCAATTTTTGAACTCTTAATGTGCCAGATCGCTTGTAAGGATGGCATTATATTTCAGCCACTGTCCTTTCATGTGGTGCTAACAGTCATGGTTCTAGACCGCTAAACCATCTGCTGGTGGGAGAAATTGCAACAAAGACATCTTCGTGTAGTAAAGGTTAAAAAAAAAGAACAAAAAAATGCTACACCCTGTAAATGCTGGTTGGATAACAGGGCCAGTTTAACAGGTCGGGTTAAGATTGGGAAGAACAAAATATTCTTGTGATTGGATACTTCCTTGAACTCAGGGGTTTACCCCTGGCTATTTGTGGTGGCCCTGGTCTCACAGTAACCCGTGGATACTATGTACACACGTGGGGGGCGGGCCTGGCGGAAGGGGAGCCGCTCCTCTTCATTACTGTTAAAATCATGGCGGGGGAAGAACAGCAGAAGGTGCTGCGGTCGTAGCTGTGCGCAGGGCTTGTCTTATCATGAAAGGGGCTCCATAATCTGGGTCTCTTCACATATTTATCCTGGCTTGCAAGGGAGACTCCTCTTTGCTGGATCAAGGCTTTGAGTAAATTATAACCCACTGGGATTTGGTGGCCTTTAAAGCCGGCTGCTCAATGGTTTTGCCAAAGCAAAGTTCTGGTTTTGGAAGATAGCTGGCTTTTGTTGGCATGGTGGATGAGTATGGTGGGCGGGGGGGGGGCAGGGTGATTTTTATTTTTTATTTTTTTATAGAATGGCAACTGCTAAATAACTGATAATGAACAAGGATGTTGTCAACTTTATAGTGAAAGTGATACCGTTTAAGTGAGCTGGAGAGTGAATAAATAGTATATATAAAAAAGATAATATAGTAAAAATGGTCACTGGAGGAGAGACTGGGCAGTATGAGAAGAATGCTTGTAACTTTAAGTTTAAGAATGGCCATAAACACTGTGAGTCCTTTTTTAAACCCTGCCTGGTGTTTTGCTGCTGTAGCCTTTTTCATGCTTGTATCAGATCATCAGCCAAGAGAAAATAAATGTCATGTAAATACTTTTACTGCCCTGACATGGTGACGTGCAGGGTTATGTAACAGTGGTAACACTTCTTTTTTTTTGTAGAATGATGGGAGCGTAATGCCATTTTAGTAGAATTAAGGTGCAGCTTGAAGGCTTCGTGTGCGGAGGCTGGGATTATCGTCTGGGCCGGGGGGAGACACAAATTCCTCAAAGGATTACAGGATTAGGAATTTGAAAGGTGATGCAGTTGCTCGCAGATGGGGAGGGCTAGGCGGACAAAAAAAAAAAAAAAAAACACAAAAAGAGCAAGCCCTGTGGAGAGAAGATCTCGCGATTATGCGGCTCTCGATGGTGTTCCCCCATATTTTAATTAAAAGCCACTGATTGAAAGATGTTGCAGGGGATTATGCACAATAAGGACTCCTGAGAAACTTAGGTGCGCGCGCGCACACACACACACACGCACGCACGCACGCACGCACGCACGCACGCACGCACGCACGCGTGTGCACCCACACAGCCCTCCAGCGCACTTCCCTTCACCGGGACTCCCCCCAGAGCATGCTGGGAATTATTTCATAGACGAGCATGACTGCATAGACTGTGTGCCGCAGATAAAGCATCCTGCTGCACCCCGCTCAGGGTGAAGCCTAATGAGTTGTCACTTTTTGATTATGGTGGGTGGATGGCATGAGGGAGGGAGGGATAGATAGGGAAGCACGGATGAGAGGAGAGGGACAAGATGATAAAGGGCACAGGATGACCGCATTCTGATTTATGAAACTGGGGCAAGGAGTTTTGCATCACAATGCCACTGAGGATGCTGCTAAAAGAGGACGCAGATGTGCTTCATGTTCTTGTGTAGCTAGTAATAGCTAGCAGATAATTTCAGATCACTGCACCTCGGGATGAATGGTTATCAGGATGAGACCCCATGCAGACTGGTGGCAGCAGCGGGGTGCGACTCAGGCTCTCCTGCTTCATCGTCTGTCCTTGAGTGGAGTTGCTTGCCTTCCACGAGTTCCCCAGCTCAATGGGGAATTTAATAAGTCTGTTGATTAGGTCTGGCATATTTGCTCATAAATAATTGTAATAATTAGTCAACTCCCCTGTAGCTTTAAATTTTCCCAAAAGATTATGTTTTAACTATGTCAGGTTAAGTATAATCTTTTATTAAATTCATTATAAAAGTCATTATACATACTTTCTCATGTAAACTCCCTATGGTAACAACCCCCCCCCCCCCCCCCCACACATACACACAAGAATTGGCACTTATACAATTAATCTATAAAGAAACTTCCAACTCTAGGTGGTTGTTAAACTTAAAATATGAACTCAAATGTCAGGATACTGGCATGAGGAAGAAGCCATTTGTAACTTCTATGGTACGCACATAAAATTTCAGCGGCCTGTGGGAACCCAGCTACATGTTAAGGTGCCCAGAGTAAAGTTTAACTGTAACCACAGAGGACATTTGAACACTTCAAAACAGCATGCCTCACCCGCCACCTCCACAGCAACAAAATGGAAGCTGACCCACGTTAAAAAACAAAATTGCGGTTAAGCATTGAGACTGCTTGCAGCCGTCTGCATTGAAAACAGGATGGCCTTGTGCACGCTGTTGTGTCACCTGCTAAACCTGCCACTTGTGTTAATGACTGCTCTATCTTGCAGGAGATCTTTTTTTTTACACCTTCTCTACCATGATAGGCAGAGTTGTATTGTAATATGCACTGCCTTGCGTCTTTGAGAAGATAACATAGTTTCCTATCTAGCCATTTATGAAGTGAGATTTTATGAAGCAGCTCCAGCTGTACATGAGGATTCAGTTTGCTTTGTGAGTATCAGAGTGCCAGTCCACAACCACGTGTCAGGTCCTTTACGTGCTACTGCAACTGCTGAGTTTACTTGTTGTTGCTGTTCTTGTTGGGCTACTATGGGAGCAGTCTTGTTCTTTTTTCCAATACTTGGGTACCGTTACTCTCAAATAGTACATTGTTACTTCAGATGAAAGTTATTACTAAATGATGTGTATTAAAGGCTCCATTCCATAGCAACACACTAATGAATAATTGCAAAGAGCATGACTACTCCTTAGATGACTGGAAAGTGTTACTCTTAAAAAGTACACCTGTTGCATATTAAAAATAAGGATAATGGATTTGAATACAATGCTTGCTCTTTTTGAGTGGAGTTTGCATTTAGTCCCTGTATTGAGTGGGTTTTTCTGCATACTCCAGTTTTTGTTCTGCATTCCAGAGCCCTGCAATTAAATAGATTAGCATGTCTGAATTGCCCAGTGTGTGAATGTGTATGTGCCCTATAAAGGATTGACATCCCTTCCAACGTGTCCCCTTGTCTTGCGCCCTACACTGCCTGGGACTGGCTTCAAGCTCCCCCATAAGCCTGTAATGGGCAGATGGTTAGATGATGGATGGATATTACTATCAATGTTAATTGTAAATCACATACACAGAAGTCAAAAACTTTCTGATCAGATACATGTAAGTACAGTACTTAGTCACTGTCTGAAATGCAGTTCAGTATACTATACTCCAGGTATAATACATGAAACGAGGTTATGTGAGCAATGGAGTAATTTCATTTATTTTGTTAAACATTTATGCAAGAATTAGTCTGTGAAATTAACCAGATTCTAATTTCCTTTGGGGTACCATGAATTTAGTCATGAATACCTGAATACTTCTCTAAGCTTTGAAGAACAGTGTAAACTAGAAACGTGGGGAAACGGACACAAATAAGATGAATGAGAACACTTTTTTTTCCTGGGTAAAAGTAATTTGAAATTTACCGCGGAGTTACTGAGTGGAATGTTAAAACGGATCCATGTCAAACATTAAATAAACTCGGCTGGGCACAAACAGCATATCTTGCCCTCATGCTTCAAATTTTTACTTCTCTAATATATTTGACTTGCTGTTTTATTAAATTACTTTTTAAAGTGTTATGCTAAAATATGTAAAATGATACAATTCTTGAAATGACTTAATATAGAATAATTCTAAGTGTTGTCTCCCTCTTTTTTTCTCTGTAGACTAGTGAAAAGTCTCTTGGACAAAGTGAAGGTGATCTGTTGGATTTCTTGGGAGAATCAATGAAATCAAAGCACCAGCTTAAAAATACTTTCAAGCATCAACTGGACTGGACAAAGCCACCACAGCCCTGTCATGGAAGCCAGACAGATTCTGATTCTAAAAGGGAATTAACGGGAGCCCACAAGATCCTTCCACCAGATCTGGCAGGCTCCCCCCTCAAATCGCAACTCAAAAAGGTCACAGAAAGCCTGTCCCAAAGTCAGTTTGCCGCCGGTGTGTCTAGTCAGATGAGCAGTTCATTACTGCAGTCTTCTGCCGCTAATGCATCTCTGACCACACAATCAGATAGCAATCTGATGATGCTGACGTCTTTAAGCAAAGAGAGAGGTTTGCAGGAGGTAGCCGACCAAGTGTTTGGAAACATTAAGAGGAAGTATGGCCGGAAGGAGTCAATGAGGTGTCTTGTCAGCCACAGTTCAGATATACAGTGGAGCAAGAAGGCAGAAAGTGAGTTAGAAGCAAAAAGTCAAGTAATTTCAAAAGACAAGCAAATGCATGGACCTGATAAAATGGTTGAAGTACCAAATGGAGAGGTTGAGGGCACTGGAAATAGTGCCACAGAGGAAAGTGATATGCTATCAGGATCCATTTCTCCACAGATAGAGGAGTTCAAAGGGTATCCTAGTAAAAAGCGACAATATCGACGGTCATCAAAAGATCAAATACAGCTGGATGACATAATGGATGAGACCGAGGTATCCGAGGTTGTGGAACATGCCATCAGGGGCTTTTCAGAGCCAAAGGCTTCAAACAAGGTAGAGTCCAGGACAGCGAAGCTAGCAGTGGAAAATATGTCTGAGACGTCAGAACCGGGCTCCACGGTGGAATCTTGTGAACTTGTGGAAAGTTGTCATGATAGACTCCGAAAAAATCCTTTGTGCAGGTCAAGAGCAGTGATCGACTTAAAAAAGGAGTTGAAACCTCCAAAGGGCAAGGAAAGGGGGTCATATCAGAAGTCCAAAAGCTTCAGTCAGCAGAAAGACAGTAGTCCATCAATAAGTGTTCCAGAACCTCCTTCTGCTTATCCCATCACACCTTCAAGCCCACTTTATGCCAACACTGATAGCTTGACAGTGATCACTCCTGTTAAAAAGAAACGTGGGCGACCTAAAAAACAGCCTTTGCTTACAGTGGAGACCATCCATGAGGGGACATCTACCAGTCCTATAAGCCCCATCACTCGGGAATCACCTGGTACTTTGCAGCAAAGAAGGAAAAAGCGAAATTTAGCAAATCTTATGCCAATGAGTACCATGGATGCTCTCCCTGCTATTGAGAATAAGCTAATTAAGAGTCATTCTGGTGTTTTTGAAAAGAAGCCAGTTCAGGCA
>JAAGVU020000040.1:26305554-26351981 GCA_011763525.2 Mormyrus iriodes
TCATCTTTCGATATCATTTTTACACACGCACAACATTGCAGTAAATATACCTGCAGTTCTGTTTTTTCATAATCTTGTACATCTGGCAAGAGGAGCATAGTGCATAGACGAAGACAACTATAATTCATAAATTTGCTTTCCTCCTATTTTTCGTTGCTAGCCAATGATTCTTCCTGAGATATATTATTCACACATTTTGATTTATTTTCTACAGACATGCAATAAAAAAAAAAACTCTCCTTGTGTTAAAAGAGCTGGACAGCAGCCAGAAGTTTAATGAATCCAGCCAACTCCACTGAAGGGGAATTGGGAGCCCTGGGCTCAGTTAGATTACATTTTCTCTCCCAAGGGGAAAGGGGGCTGGATCACAATCTGCTTAACCCCCACTGCAATCCACCTCCATGACGTACTGCCACACATGACAGACCAGGCTTGTCACGATTAAAACACATGGGGAAAAACTTGTAAAGCGTAGCATTTAATATTTATGTGGCTTCTTCTGTCAGTTTCAAAGTACTACTTCGCGATACGTTTTAGTTGTAGCAAAAAAAAATAAGGCAAATAATTTTATTTTCTCCACAGTTTCATCTTTCTCTGGCCCCCCCCCCCCAAAAAAAACAGGTAATTCCCAGTACAGCTAAACAATTTTTTCATGTATTCATTTACATAAAACAAGGTCATATACTCTTCTTCTTCTTCTTGCAAAATGTCCTTGCTGAAAGAGCTTTTTTTCATCGAACAAAGCCATTATTTAAGTTGATAAAAAAATACTTATTTAGTTAACTTAATATACCATGAGGTAGCTATGCTTAAGCTGTATAATTATAAACAAGCTCTCTAGGGATTTGGAAGGCAGAGAACAATTAGGTGCTGTGAGACATCAATAGTTCATAAAAAGATATTTTCTATTTTTATTCTGTCTGTTACACACACACACACACACACACACACCATATACAGATTGTGTGTATCTGTGTTGAGGGTGGCCCCAGGGAGAGGTCTGGGTGGTCTAGCTACCCCTATGACAGCCACAGCACATTTTTAGCACCTCAAAGAAATTTCTGTGGTTTATTTAGAATTTTTAATTTCTAATTTTGAGTGTCATAGTAACTTTAACAGAACAGATACTGCGTATGTGCGTGTGTGTTTGTTTTCGTGTGTCGGAGATTTCGCAGTAGAAATTAAATCGAGGCGCTGGCACATTAAGGAGAGACCCCTCATTTCAGAGCACCCTCACTGAAAAGTGAAGCGTCCCCATAGCACCGGCAAAAGAAACTCTGGCGCCACCCCTGGTCTGCGCGTGTGTGCGTGTGTGCGTGTGTGCGTGTGTGCGTGTGTGCGTGTGTGTGTGTGTGTGTGTGTGTGTGTGTGTGTGTGTGTGTGCGTGTGTGCGTGTGTGCGTGTGCGTGTGCGCGCGCGGATACTCACATGATGGCAGGCATCAGTGATTGTCAGTCATAGAAATGAATCGACGACACGGACCAAATGCTGACAGATTTACAGCAGGCATAAATGCCTTATTAAGCACTAATAAATATGCCATAAATGTTGCTCCTTCCAGTGCTCCAGGAGGCTGTTCATGCTGTGATTATACGCCTGGTAGAGTGCTGATTAATCACACATCCATGGCCGCTGTGTTTGCATTGTCTTTGTTTTCTAGTAAGTCAGATTATTATTTTACTGTACATCTGTCTTCGTGATTCAATCAGGTGTGATATGCTTATCGATCGATAGTGTTTCAATATTCTGCCAGAATAGAACTTTTAGTATAATTCTCTGTCAGTTGATTGAGAGGAATTAGACTGACAAAAGTGATGGTTCATTTTTTTAAGTAAGACTGACCAATTTAAATATGATCAAACCGTTTGTAGTCAATAGAAGTGTATTTTGATGTGCATTTTGACATTGGGATGCAAAACAAATTTTATGGGTCTTTATAAATTTTAAATCTGCTAAGCAGCATTGTGTTGCAAGCAGTAAATGTGATTCTTAATCCTAAACCCTCAATTAAATTGTCTCGATACATAAAGACCAAGATTTAAACATTGCTTGAAACTAAGTACGCTATTGAAGCAATGTGTCACACGCCGTGGGAAGCTAAGAGGATGAAGGTGGGATTGTCATCGTTTTGTTTATGTATGTTCCTCTAGGTTTGGCCTGATCCTATTTTGTCCTTTATATGAAGATAAATACTGTGGGGGAAAAAATAATTTCAACCTAAATGCAAAGACAAATAGCATTACAATCTCTTAGTCGATGCATACTTACATTAGTTCTTTTAATGATTTAAATTTAACGTTACATGTTCAGGGTAGGTGTGGGAAATGCACTGCTAAGGAACATTAAAGACTCCTTCTTGGATTCATGAATGTTTTGCCTGTGACTCACCCAGCAGAGATTTTCCTTCAGCATGCCCATGTCCTATAGCCGTGACCACAAGTTGCTCCTGAAGCATGGTTGTGGTTGCTAAGAAAGGAATGACTCCTTCAGTCATCACTTACTCTTTAAGATGATGGACTTTGATTAGCTTTGTGGAAAAGAAAGCAAGTGAACCAGAGATGAACCCACTAACTGAAATGGAAAACTACCAGCAGGTGGCTTAGTGGTTAAGGAAGTTGGCTTGAAACCAAAGAGCTGAGCAAAATACATAACCTGAATGAAGACCTGCAAACTTTATGTTGAACTGGACTTTCCTACCTCTTCCTTGCTTGATACAGCGATATAAACAGACACACATGCATACATATACATGTAATGCATACTGTCACACACACACACTCAGATACATACACAGACTAACTGTCACACACTAACTAATATTTAGACTCACCGATTCATCAAAATGCATATTTTGTAGCTGCAGAAGGAAACCAGAGTACTGGGCCGAAGCTTGTGCCAATACAGGGAGTTCGTGCCAACTTCACAAACGGAGCCAGAGGTGGGATTTGAACCCCCCAACATTCCAGGTCTCTGTGTATTTTTAAAAACATTCTCAGTTAGCTTCTGAACAGCCATCCTTGCATTTTTTTGCTTGTTTAGTGAAAGTTGTAGTCAGAAGCTTTTGGAACATAACCAGATCACTCATTGTAATGGTTTTATTTGCACAAATCCTCTCTGTGTTACTGATGTCGAGGTAGTAATACATTTTCATACAGTTCATCATATAAAGCAACTTCTATATTGAGAATCAGTTTGATAAGAAAAGTCTAATTCTAAGCAGTGCAAACAAACATTTACTGAAAATGAATTTCATGTGGCCTTTTGGCTCTTCCTGTTTAGGGTGTCATCATGCTATGTAGACCCTGTACTAAGAATTCAAACTGCTGGCAGCGTATGCCTCAAGATGAGTGGCCACTTGGGAGGGATGGTTTGCCAAGGTTTGTCTGCTCTCTGAGAAGTGCACAGGCCTTGTCGGATTGCACCCCGAAGTACTGTTAAAGTTTCATAGCAGTCGATAAACTGGCATCCCCTGAGCATCACCACAGGCAAGGAAAAATGGCAGCGAGCTGTGGTGGGAGGTCACGAGGAAGATCTAAGTCAAAGATGAACTGATTTGTCTCTTTGTATTCCTTCAATTGCAATATAATTATATGGTGTCCATGATGGGAAAACCAAATATACTTTTGCAGTCTGTTTTTCTTGTAAATACTGGATCCGCTGATTTTCACAGTGACTTAGCACTTAGCCCGAGATACTGAAGAGCGATTGTGGCTTGTCACATACACTGACCCTAATTTAGCAAACTGTGATGGTGCGATCGTAGCACCTCATTATTGAGACAGTTGTGAGTGGTAGTAATTAAATTCCCTTTTTGTTTTTTTTTTTCCATAATTCATTTTTGGTCTGCTAAAACTGAATGAATTTGTAGCGACTGATATCATTAGCATGTCTTTCCTCAGACACACATCATAAGCAGACTCCTCAGGCACAGTTACCACGGCTAAACGGAGTGGAATCCATGCTCCACGGCAGCAGAGAGGTGACGCTCTCAGCAAGTGTACATCACCTTGACACCTATATGTGTTGACGTGGTGGAGAAAAGGGTAAAATGAGGTTTGCAAGCTGTCTGGTGTGTTACTTGCCGTTTGGGCCAAAGCTGCTGTGTTCTCATACTTTCAATAAATGTCTGGCGTGGGAAGCGCAAATCATGTCCTGCAATGGAATACACTCCTTATTTTCAGTCTTCCACCTTCCTCACGACCAAGGCTTAAGACTGGGTCAATTCAGTTTGAACGGATCTGAAACCGAGTGGCTCTGGAGCCGCATTAAAAATGGTAGCATTTCAAAGAATTCCATTGTTCAAAATGAAGTCAAATCTTTTGAAAACAAAAAGCATAATGTGCCACCTACCATAATGAAACATGTAAATAGGCCCGTGGCATCATTCTGGTAGTGTTAAAAATCATTACCCCATAACCCTGACCAGGATAAGCGGAGAGATGGAAACAATAATTACCATTTTCATTCTGAAATCTTTTTACATTTGCTTAAGGGAACTCTATAAAATGAATTAGTATTCTCTTTCTATAATATTATTATTATTATTATTATAGTCTTTTGCATTACTATTATACTCTTCCACATAAAGGTTACATTAAGCTATTTTACTGTATGATAATCCAGGGTCCATTATCGGTAATATCATCTAAGGTTTAATAATGCTTTTGAAATTTCGTGATTAGAGCCTTGATGAAATAAAATCCACACGGGCTGCTTTCTAACTAGGTTTGTTTCCTAGTCTTTTAAATGGATTCTCATTGTCTTCCTGTTTTCAGTTCTTTAATGCTGATGGGGATTGATACAGATTAGGTGCCCAGAAGATAAAATATTTAAGTATCAATATTGAATTTGTGTCTGATATGTTGCAGTGGGGATGGTACAGTAGCTCAGTAGGTAGCACTGTGTCCACAGGCTTCTGCTCACATGGGTTTGGTTTCTGGCCAGACTCTGTGAGTGTGCATTTTGCATGCACTTCCTGTGTCTGCTTAGGTTTCCTCCCACAGTCCAAAACATGCAATTGGGTGAATTAATATCCCTATCCATACAGTTTGTGCGGGCGGGCGTGCGTGCGGGCGTGCGTCTGCACCCTGTGATGGACTGTCATCCCATCCAGGCATTTCCCCTGCCTTGTGCCCTTTCTTTCCTGGGATAGGCACCAGGCTCTCTGCGACCCTGTACAGGACAAGCGATTTTGGAAGATCAATGGATGGTACAACGAATCTTATTAAAACCTTGCAATGCAATACCTTCAGAGAGAAATATAGGACAAGTATCGGATGTATTTTACCCTGCTTCCCTGTAAGGCTCTGGCCTAAGGTAGCATAATTTTCAAGTCCATTCCCATCCTGTCTTAATTTATATCAATGAGCAATAGTTTTACTTTTCTCAAACGTAAAACTTTGTTATAATGAAAGTCACATTAATATAATGTAAAAGAACAATGTTTGGTCATTTTACAGGTTTTTCTTCGGTTTGTGTGCCGTTCTGGCAAGTGTTTAACAGACTGAAAGAAAAGGTCTTTATGAAGTTACTATATTTATTTTATTAGAAACGAAACAAATCAGGCCAAGGCTGTTAATTCATTTACATGAAGAAGCATCTCGGCTGTATAACATGTCAGGCTGTGGGTTTTTCCCATCAATGCTAAGAGGCAGCAGTGCAGAGCAGTTTGTTGGCAGTCATCTGTCATTTTCAGATAATGAATTTTGCACATATTGTTTTGTAATTTCGGTAATAAAACCTTTGTAAACTCATTACTGATTCTTAGCCATTCACCCACAAGTGTCAGGTATAGTTGTTATCAGTCATTGCTTTGTGTATACAGGGGGTGGATTAAATTATGGAAAGGCCTAAGAGTATATTAATATCAGTGACCTTATAAGCATTAGGGCCATCCTTTGCCTTCAGAATAACTTGTTTCCTTCTTAGAATGCTGACATACTGGTCCTGATCTGTGTGTATTGGGAAATCAGACCATTGTTGAAGCATACATAAATGAAAATATATGCTGCTTTCTGCAATCCAGAACACTCCATAAAGATTCAGTCTTTTTTTTGATCTGATGGTTGGGAGGCCATGGAAGGCATTTGACTCCATCTTGGTGTTTATGACACCATTCCCGACAGAAGTGTATTTGCACCATTGGGTGGATTTCTTGCTGTAATAAGGCCTCATATTCTTTGGCTCATATCGTACGTAACCACATACAGGAATCATTGAACCTAATAAGTCCGGTGGCATGCTCATACCAACAGTCATTGTAGACCAAAGGCATCCTTTTGCTTTTTCCAAGGCTAAACCCATCCAACTATAGTGTGAAATAATATCTCTATTACTGTATTACTTTCTCAATTGCTCAGGTATCCAGGTTTTGTGCACTTTATACCAGGTTATTTTCTTGTGTACTGGCCAGGGAAGCTCTACTGTAAATTCCAACCTTATGAAATTCATGTGCAAATTTCATTGCGACTGAATCACAGAATTGTTGATTTCTGGGGTCATTTTTGAGGCTATATTTTTGTGGTGTTCAGCAAGTATCCTGTTACATGTCCATCATCCCCTATCGGAGGGCTTGCACTTACAATTTCCCCTTTGCCGATTCAGTTTCTCAGCGTTTGACATGATTTTTCTGACTGTTAGCCTTAACACATCAAATACTTTTGCATATTTTGTAACTGATGCATCTGAAATTTGGGTGCACACTATTTGGCCTCTTTGGATATGCAAGCTTCCTCAGGTTACTTTGAAAGTTAAGTTCTTTTCTAGCCGCCCACACAGGTAAATTGTATTAAACCTAATATGCATCACTTTTGTAGTTAGGTTAATGATGTAGTCACTTCTCAGCTAATGTCCATTTCCTTATGGTGTTTCCAATGTTTTGTCCACTTTCTGTATATTTTGTAAATAATATCATTTGATTGTACTATTTTTTTTTTTTTTTTTTTTTTTTTGCATTCTCTTTTTGGAGCCATGTTGATCTACCTTATTCATGCCAGCTTCCAACAGGAATTGGCTAACTTACTGGGATGCTGCCCAGCACTATCCCATAAATCCATCTTTTTTGTAGTGGGTGTGTTGCTAACATCCCAGGAGAGCCTCATGCCTGACAGAATCTTCACAAATTCCTGATGCACTATGTGGACGGTTCTTTGGAACCAGGGTTTCAGCTTTATACCTGATGTTTTTTAACACCCCGAGAAGTAGACGTGATGTATTGTTTCCCATGTAGCAATGTCAGACTGGACACATACCCATCCATAATATGTACAGAGCATAAATTTAAAGCTAAAGTTTTCTCAGAGTTGATTTTTCTTTCCTTACTTGAGCTCTGGGTTTCCGTTTTTGTGCTAGCGTATCGGAAAGAAGAGTGCCTATGAAAGTCTATAAATCGGAGGTCTCCAATCAAAGTGTCTGCTAGGGATTTCATGGGGCTGTGTGGCTTATGTTGGACTCTGCTGAAAGCTAATGTCCCTTTCCAGTGATTTGTTGGCATCGGAGAGGTTTACATAAGCTTCCCAGTGATTTCATGGAGGTCGGGGAAGCAGGATGTGCGCTGACAGGCCCAGTATATTATTTGATTAACATTTTTTCCATCTCTTTCTTCTTGCATACTTTCCTAAATTAGAAATTAGGTTTCAGATGCTGATCATGAGCTTTTTTGTTTTATTCCCAGAAGACATCTTCATTAAGGTCACCGTTGTAGGCGTGCATTCTTATTGGCCACGGCACACCTGATCTGGCTGCAATGGCTTCTGGTTGGCTCGTCCCGGCATTTGATTTGCGTGCCAGGGATGGGATGCAGCTGGAATGAATGGGCGTATCGGGTAAAGGGCCTGGAGCAGAAACAGTCGTCGACAGTTGTAAATGTCCCTGTAGGTGGCCTTTATATGGCGGGTGGGGTGGGGAGGACAGCTATGCTCTGCTCTGCTCCTGTTTTCCCAAGGAAGCTGCATCCAGTCAATGCCTGCACATGCTCAGTCAGTCAAGTAGCCACAGTTCATTGAGATGTCATGGATCAGTTCTTTTGATAAGACTGACGGACCATCATATCACGTTACGGCAGTCAGATTCTGCTTTCGCTTATAGGTTTAAGCAGGCTGAAGAATGTCTCGTGATATTGTAGTAGATGGAATGCTTTACAGATTCGCTCGATTTAATGCTCTTTCCTTTGCAACCCACCAATGGTGGTCCCTGACGGCGGTGCTAGCTTTATTGTGAGGCCTAAATGGCATGTTGCTGTTGTCCCTCCTATACCAGCATTGAACAAGATGAGAAAACCCAACAGAGAAAAGTTGTTTGTTCTCTAGTATTTTGGTACAAACATTCACCAGCACTGACTTGTTTTTTTTGAGCTTGGTACCATCTGGAATCTGTGTGTTCATTGGCTTGTGTGTGCATGAGTGTGTATTTTTCTTGCTTATAAAGTCTTACAGACTAAGATTACATCACCATTGGCAACATTAAAACCAGATCTCCAAGAGGCACTGTACTGATACATAGTGATCTCTGTCTAGTAATAGGGATGTTATTAAAAATAATCCTTAAGATAAGATTTCTGAATAATCTGCTCAAAATAATGCATGAATTATACCATGAATATACAGACCATTGAAAACATTGTTAAAAAATGCAATATAAAATCAGTTGTGACCTACAGGGAATTTTCATTTTGTATTTGAATTATGGCAAAATCTAACGAAATATGCAAGGGCAACTGATGGGAAAGTAAAAGCACTTTTCAGCACGTTGCCAGACCCCAGTGTTATGGGTCATCTCTCATTTCCTGTGTATTTTCTGTAAGTGAAACATTATGCCAGCTTCTTTCCTTTTCTAAGCTGCATTACATGGATCTGTGCGCAGCGTGACGTTAATATACTGAACAGTGAAAGAGAACTTGTGAGAACATCTTCCCCCCATGCGTGCTTTTGGCTCCTACACTGAAACACTATTCATGAAACTCTTATTCACAGCCGAGCACTGATTGGTTTCCTGAAAGTCTATAGAAAAGAGCCTGGTTGGCTTGGGTTTATTTTAGACATGTCTGTCCACCTTTTCCTTAAATTGCTGTTTGTCTTGGTAGAAGTAAATATTTAACAGTCAATCAAGACATGTTTTTCAGTAACTTAGTTTTTATTTCAGATTTTTGTCCTCAATCTACTTATTTTCAACACAAAATTATGGACAAAATGAAATATTGAACAGTCAGCATCCCAGTTAATATTTTTGACTATTGCAGAGAAAAGTAAATGTTTACTCTTAAGCACTTTTTGTTCCTTTTTACTTAACATGAACCATGAAGCAAATTATATAAAATTATCCAGTATCCATTAACTATATTTCTCAGAGAGTCTAAAATGTTAATTCTATGTCTAAATCACAATGAGAAACAAAAAATAGCAATAATTAGTCTGATTCTAAAATCCAAAGTACACTCCAGAAAGATAAATGGTTGTTAATGGTAGGAAGTTTTTATGTTTCTTTTTTTGTATTTCAATATAAAATAGAAACCACCAGTACCATAGTACTCTGTAATGATGAAATGTGCTTTGAACAAAACAAAGCTCAAAACCGGTTATGCAGGTTTATTTGGTGTCTGTTGTCTGCCAAGCAATTATATAACGTGAGTTTATGTTTACGGTAAATAGAGCAGTCTGAATTTAATAATAATTCTTAATAGAGGCTTTATGGGTCCATTCCATGGAGGTTTCTTTGCTTAGAGCTGGCAGCACAGGTTTACCTGTGCTCTTGCATACTGTGTGTGTACTACGTGTCATTCCCAGCTCTAACTGTGCCTTCATGAGCTCCCATTTTCACAGCTGCAGTGACACCCTGTGCTCCCGGCATAAATCTTACGGGATTGCTGTCTCTGGTCAGTCGCAGGCCAACTGTAAGCCTTACGAGAGCAAAAATCTGCAGATCAAACCTACGCAAATAAAACATCTGCAATAAAAGTTTATTACACACAGGTATGAAACCCACAAATGCATATTTGTTCCTCTCCGCGGGGAACTTTCCATGGCGGGTTTTTCAAAGTGTGTAGCTCGGTCTGCTTGGATTGATCGATTCCCGAGAGGAGGGAGCTGCTACTCATCTGTAAACCTCTGGCGTTCCGGAGGCTTCCGTCTGTTGACAGGACGTCAAGAGCTCTGTGTAAACATAGGAGCTTGGTGCCTGCCGACCTCCTTCAGAACGACGTGACTCCCTTTGCCAGTGCACTGCTAGCTTTACTGTTTTACATCAGTATATTCACGCTCTGGCACCCTTTCTGTGCGAGAACAGCAGCCCTGGCCTGCGCTCCAGATGCGTGGAGGACGGCTGCCATAACACGTTTTGTGACTTTGCGGTTTCATGAAGATGCTTCCATGGATTTCCTGTCGTTATGGAAAAATCCTCTGTGCAAGAACACGTCTTTTCTCATATCCATTGAAAATATTTATATAATAAGCCTAGAAATGGCTAAATTCTGGGATGGGGGCTATAAACAGCAGCTCCATTAATTTGTTAGGGTATCTTGACAAAAAAGCAATCACCAATATGAAATATGTGAGCAGTTATATTAGAATGATTAATGTGTTTGTCTCTTATGTCTACATGTTTAATTTTATTTATTTATATATATATAATTGAACTAAATCCAAAATTAACAATTTCACCCTTGTCTCCACTCTTTTCGCATAAGCATTTAGTGGCAGCCAGGTGTTTTCAACATCTCATCAGTGCTTTCTTTTTTTTCACCCTCTTCAGAAAACAGATCTCCTTTGAAACGGAGGTTAAAGAGGAAAGAGGTGGAGAAGATGCAGTGTGAGGTGCGGAAGATGTGTCCCTTCTCCAAAATCCTCTCCACTAAAAAGAACCTGGACCACGTTAACAAAATTCTCAAAGTGAAAAGACTCCAGAGACAGGCCAAGACCGGCAACAACATTGTGAAGAAGCGCCGAGGACGGCCTAGGAAGCAGCCTCTGCTGCTGGACCTGGAGCCAGCCAACCAGATGCCCGTGCTGGAGAAGTGCGTGGACCTTCCAGGGAAGAAGACCCTGCGCACCAGCCTGCTGCCTGAGCCCTTGGAGTTCTCCAACCATGACTCCATCAGGGACACCATTGAGTCAGTGGTACACATGGCCCGATCCCAGCCTCAGCAACAACAGCCGAGCCGTGGGGGCAAGAGGTGGCAAAAGACGTCAGAGGAAGTCCAGGCCAAGCGGCCACGGCGGAGCAGGGGGACTAAAGAGGAGGAGACAGGTGCAACGGAGAGGAACACCGGCAGCTCTAGCCTTCTGCAGGCTAATTATTAACCCGCACGTCCTGTGCGCTGTGACCCTTTCCATCATCTTGGCCTTCAGCTGTATTTTTCCATTGGTTGTATTTCTATAACTGTTGAGGGCATTCTTGGAGACCTCTGGGGGGATGGGGAATGAGGTCATGATTGTCGAGCTGGCATCTTCTATTAAGCATAACAGGAAGTACCTTGCACTTGGCTACAGTTCTCTGTTCCTGCCTCTCAAAAATGCTACTGTGCAAGCCAGCCGTGCAGAGTGCTCCAAAAACGGTCCGCTTAGTTTACGGCATCTCATTACCATGGCTCTGCCAAACCTTTACCAGCAACTGTAGATAATAATAGGTTTGCTTATACTGTGCAATGCTGGTTACTTTGCCTTGAATCCAGTCCTTTAAAAGCACTGTACAGTGCATTATTTTAATATTACAGATTTGCCCCCCACCCAGCCCCCGCCAGTCCCCCCCCCCGTTCAGGAATGCTCAGAGCATGGGCAGATGGCAATATTTTGGAAACGAGACCTTTGGATGCTATCTCTCTAGCTGTGCACCAAAGGCCTGGCAGTAAATAAGAACACATACATATTTCAAATACACATTTTTTGTGTGTAACATTTCAGAGTATTTCTCGCTTAGCAGATTCATAGGAAATAGTCAAAGTTTTACCATAGGAACTGAAAGGTAATTTTTAGTTAATGTGTTTTTTTTTGTTTTTTTTTTTACCGAAAAGTAAAGATGGGTGTGACTGCAGACAACTTTGATTTCAGATGGAAGGTCCCACAGTTATTTTGTGTGCACAGAGTGGGCAGCCACAGATATGGAAGTATCAGGCTTGTTAAACTAAAGAGGAGTTTTTGAAGTACCATCTGATTAAACCTGGTCACCCTCCTTTACTACTTGTTCATAGTGAATCAGTGTTGCCTACACGTTCTATTTCACTTTCATACCCTGATTTGAAGAATCAGTCTCAGCACTTATAAATGTGATTAACCCTTCTCGTTTGTGGGCTGTGTAATTGGTTTTGGTTTCTGCAAGCAATGGATAGATTCCGCAATTACAAAATCATCCCTTTTTAAAGAGTATTCATGGCTTCAAATAATCCAGTCAAACAAACAGTGAGACATGAGATTCAACCAAGGTGCCAAATTCTGATGGTCAGGCCTCCTCCCAGCCAATGATGTGTAGCGTTAGATTTGATTTGTGTAGCGGGCAAGCATGCGGTGCTGGAAGGTAGGCTGCTTTCAAAAGCTCTGCTACATATGTCGAAAAAGAAAGATAAAATGGACGTTTGTCTGGGGATGAGTTCAGTGCCAAAATACCTTTTTTCCCTCCATACTGTAGCGAGTGAGAATCAGTGTTGTGCTCCATCTCAATTGCTTTCATTTTGAGGTGTCTGTCACTCAGTGTTTGCTGTCTATATGTACAACGTATAGTGTATAAAATCAAGTATTAAAATATGGAAACCAAATTTTCAAAGACAGGTGTCTTTCCAGTTGTTTTTGACCTGGTCTCGCAGGGGTAAAATGGCAATAATTTAGGCAAATTCGTTTTGTACAGTATTTTTAGCATAAAGCAGATGTGAGAAAGAGATCATGTCATACTACATCCCCAATACTTCCTCTCTCCTTCAAGAAAGGTTTCTTACTAAGCTTTGAGGAATGTGCTTTTCAAAGTCAGAATTTCAATATATTTTAAAGGGAGCCTTGCACTAAAAGCTACAATCAATGCATGGACCGTTCCCGTTTGTTTTTTTGTTTGGAAAATCCGGTCCGTGTGTTTGTCGGTAGGCTCCCGGCTTATGAGTGCCGCGGCTGTTATGCGTGTGCCTTATGTTTCTTTCTTGATGTGTTTCTTTCGGGATGTGTGGGAACATCAAGCCAGGAGTTGGATTAAGTCCTGTCATTCCCACCAAATCAGCTAGTCTTGCCGTTGTAGAATCCTTAAGTTAGCATTTGAAGCCGTTGCAGGGTGACTACCCCCCCGGCCATCCATCAGGTGGCCGATTTCCAGCTAGACGCATTAGTCTTCAAACGTAGTTTGAACTGCTTTTGTTAACGAGCGAATCGCAAATGCAGAAATAGTGGTGTACTGTGGCCTTCTGGGAATGGAGATGTGCTCTCTCACACCACGCAATAGAACAACACCCAAGTCCCTTTGCTGTCCTGTGTGTGGTTATTCCGAGATTGTGCTGTGTTTTGTGGCATTCCTCTTTTGCTATGCATTGTATTATACCAGTAAACAAGCTGGAAGGCAGACTTCCCTAGACCTGTTGGATCAGTTCATATGTTTAGCAAATTTTGTGTGTGCGCGCATTTGTGTGTGCGTGCGTGCGTGTGCATACATGCATGCGTATGTGTGTTTTTGTTTCCACCCTTTCACCAAGATAATTAAGTGGTCTTATTTTAATTTTGAAAACGTTCGGTAATAAGCTTAGCTAATTATTTCTCCATTCTGCAGAAAGTGACTATCATTGCAACTATTCCTACTGCAAATGACCAGAGCCTTCTGACCAGCTGCAGTGTAGCCTTAATTTGAAGGTCAGCTAAACGCCCATTGTAAATAGTGTAAGTAATGATCTGACTTGCATGGATGCAAACTGTGTTTAAGGTGAAGGTGGGCCTGCTCATTCAGCTACTCCTGTCGAGGTGGCTCTTCAGGGGCCCCGGTGGAAATTTCATGCCTGAAATGTTGTTCAGTGCTGGGTGTCACAGGCACAGAGGCCAGCTTGTGCTGTTTTCCTAGGACAGGAGAAATGAACTTGTTTTAGCAAACAGATATTCCTTTCACTCTGTGGCTTCATAAGTAGCTTGTATGCTTTCTCGATCGGGAACAGTTTCTAAATGCTATTGGAAGATTTTGCCAAAAATGAAAGAAATAAAGTTCATTTAAACCCTGATCTAATGTTGAGCCATTCAAAGCTGTTTTGAAAGAAAGCTAAATATTAATGTGCAGCTTTTACCAAAATACATAAATTCCGAATAGTAAAACACTGTTGGTATTTATTGCTATTTGGGATCTTGAGGATAGGCAATCTTGAGTTGACGGACTATCACACTCCCAGAATGCATTGCTCTTGAGCAAGCTATTATTGTGTTGAAGTGTAAAACAACCAGATGTTTTTACTTTACCAGCCGAACTACCGGTGCCTTTTAAAACTCAAATGTGTTCTTTTCATCTGGTTCTCAAACTTCAGCAGAATATAGTGAGGTAAATTGAATGTTGCAGGCCTGCGTGCAAAAGAGGGAAACTGCCCAAGACTCACCACGGACATGATTGGCAAAAAGGAAACAGAAAATTGAGATCCAACTGGACTGTGAAACACTAAAGAAAGGTGGCAATTTAAATATTTTCCTCTGGCATAAATACAGATTGCATTGTCTCAGAGCTTATCAAACCATATCATTGTTAAAGAAAAATATTAAGTGCAAATTAAATATTGAGAAAAAAATCCAATGGAAGGATGTACTTTGCAAGAGCACAAACTGAGCTCTAACCTGTGTTGGTAAATTTTAGTTTGTATACCTACTGTTTTTAGCCTCTTTTTAACAGAGTGAATTTTTTTCTTCATTTGCATGTTCTCGATTGTATGCATACATATTTTAGACAAGCAGAAAGTTATTTGAATTTAAATAAATTCAGAGAAAACTTGTACATTGTTTGATAATTTTTTGTAATGGATTTTTAAGTCATGAAGCAATTTTGTACATTGTATGAATATTATAACTGCAAGTTTTTGAGGCATATATGTGTGTGAGCGTGCGCGTGTATGTGCGCGTGTGTGGGTGTGTGTATATATTATACACACGCAAAATATGTTTGTGTATTATGTTTATATACCTATATCTATGTATACAAACACACACACGCACACACATGCACACACAAAGTATGCGCATTTGTATATGTACACATATGTATGTATATACATATATATGTATTTGCTGGCATGCTTTTGGTCATGTTTGTTCATGATCTAGTTGTTGTTTTATGTTTTGTTTTATCCCCCTTTTTTTCTTAAAGAAAAGCTCGTCTTTTTGCTGCCATTTGCTGGTTAGCAGTATAGAGCACTTATAATAACAAAGTCGATCTTGTTCATGTTATTCATTGTGTGAAAATAATAAATGAGTTTATTGAAAGTTGCTAAGAATAAGGAATGTCTGCCTGTTTATTCTGATGAATGCATCCTTACTGTCTCAGTCACACCACAGGTGGGCCTATTCTCTGATGATAGGATTATCCAAAAATAAATCCAGATTTTTCTCAACATTTTTCTCTAATAATGTAATGTTAAATCTATGTGCTGTTTTTTATTTCTTTAAACGTTATATATATTCTGTCAGTATGTCATATTGAGCATTATGTCACTTCACTGCAGCAAAGTAATAGAGATGTGTTCTCATCAACACCCCACCCCACGTACTCTCCACAAATTGCAACACCCCAATACACTAGAGTTTTGATAAATTGGTTTGGTTGCATCCTTGGCGCCAATTGGTTGAGGTAAAAGCGTCGAGAGGTCTGCGATTGGATGGTATCCCTCTGAAAGAATACTGTTGCCATGGCTGCCGAGGCAGCTGCCTGCATGCTCTAGTCACGGCCTTGCTCACAGAACCGCATAAATGTGTCGTGATGTTTTTCCCCCAGTTACCTGTGCTTTGAGTGGGCTGAGAACTTAAGGTTTCAAAGAATTTGAGTTGCTGAAGACAGATAGAGAAATAATTCATCTCCTATATAGGTAAACTAAAAAAGCTCTTTTTCTACAGAAGCAGCTTAAGAATCTCATTCTGGTTTAGCCAAATTATATATGTGTGTGTGTATGTTTTGTGTGTGTGTAAGTATATACACATGCACATATATATATATATATATATAGTACTAGTCAAATGTTTTGCCACTCCTACCCATAGAATGGTTTGTGCTGTTCTCCACTTTTTAGAATGATTTTAAAGACATTAAAAGTGTAAGATAACATATATGGAATATATTTGTTGAGGGGGTGGGGCAGCTCTGTAGGTTGGGATTCATAAGGTTGCTGGTTTAAATCCTTTGGTCTGGAGCATGATCCCACCATTGTGCCCATAAAGCAAGGTCCTTAACCCAAATTGCCCCAGGGACTGGCTGACACCACTTTCTCCTCTACGCCATTTTCTTGTGGTGGCCTCCTGGGATGGTTTTCCTACTGTCCCGAAAGATCCCACATATATGCTGAGGATTCGTTGTCCACTTTTCCTTTACTCTCTGGTCAAACTCCTCCAAAACCATCTCTGCTGGGTTTAGGTCAGGTGGCCCAGTCTTGTGATACGACACTATCACTCTCCTTTGTAGGTAGCATGTCGTGTCCAAATTTTTGACTATATATATATATATATATATAAAATTCTGTATAAGCTAATAATATAACAGTACAACCCTGAAAAGGACATGAAGAGATGACTGATTTTCCACAACTTTTTCCTGTTTTGGGGCAGACTTTAATTTTACTACCTTTACCAAAGGTAGCCCTGGGTAGAAAACTAGCTGCCTCACTGTCTTTTATTTTCCACCTAACATTTGCTCCATTCTCATTATTACAAGCTGGTTGCTCTAGATGAACACATCTTATAGGATATTGGATTATTAATGCTTCAGCACTTTATCCCATAGATACCTGCATCAACAATCTATAATCCTTTTGCAGTTCTAAGTGATCACTGACTCCAGCTTTACAATATTAAATATCCATCCATCCATCCATCCGTCCATCATGCATCCATTGTCCAAATATTAAATATATGGAAATTATTCCAATTGTGATTAGATTCACTTATTCTGAAAGCAAAATTCGCTGCTAATTATTCTGAAATAAATTTTGCAGGTTGATTCATATTTGAGATTGTGCCTTGTGTTTGACAAATTCACACATCTCAAAATGATTCTGAGGAGCAACCATTGCAACTAGAAACAAAGACACAGTGACATGGTATTGTGCTGCCTGGGAAGGGTGAGAAATATAGAGACTCAGGGGCACTAATGGAGGGGAAAGTTAGGATTCTTCCAAGGGGCCCTGAATGACACAGGGCCCAAAAAATATGGAACATAATTTTATTGGTCTGGGTTGGGGGCCCAATATGATATGTTTTCATGGGGCCAAAATCTCTACTGGCAGCCCTATAAGCACCAAGTAGATGCTGGATTGCATTGCAGGGGCAGTAACTGTTCTTGCTCACCTTACTAAGTCCTTAAACATTGGCAAGTGATTGATAAAAGTTTAAAATTGTAATGAGCTCAAGCCAGGATAAGTGGTTGGAAGATGGCCTTTAGCTAAACAGCAGAGAGGGAATTATTGTAATAATACAATGTAGACCAAATAAGCAATTGATTCTGATAAGCTATGTTTACCTTTGGGAGATACATGGAGCATTTTTCAATGAAGATAACCAAAAAACAAGTCTTGGCCTGGTGGCATGGACTCTTCTATCTGTCTCTTTATTTGACTTATTCTCAGGAATATGGTCAGAGAGCTAACTGATTTCATGATGCAATCACTGCCTGAGCCGGAATGAAAGCTGGACGGACCATCTCTGTCCCTGTGTGACTTGAGCAGTATACTGGTGTTTGGATAATTCTCTTTTTTAAGTAAATAATGATCTATCCATCATCCCTACATCCCTCCAGGGTTTGCCAGTGGTCAGCTTACCATAGGTGCATAAAAAAACATGAACTGCAATCACAGGACCAAATTTAGTAATTACATACTGAGCTCCTGGCTATGCAAAAAATTGTGGTAAATTGTAACCATTTACAAGGACTAAGTATATTGAAAAAATGAGAAATAAGTTCAAATTAAATCATACAAGAGATTTATTTATTAATTGTATAGTGGTTTGGAAACCCGGTTGTTTCTGTCAGTTCTCTATGATTTTCAGAGTACGACTGCATAAATAGCCCATTTCCAAATCAACAAGGGTATTACACCAATAAATGTTTGATTTGGTTTGACTCCCATAAAAACTCAATGTCTGATAGTGTCTGAAACCAGCGAACTGCAGTGTGTGTTTTCCACTGGTCTCTTTACAGTTCTCACCAGTGGCCAAAATCCTAACATGTTCTTGGAGGGAAAAATGAGGCAAGCAGACATTCCAGGCGAATCCCATGAGTCCGGGATGCATGTGAATGTCTCACCTCTGCTTATGTGGGAGAGTGGAGCACTAGCTAATGCATAAGATGCATTTAATAAAACTGCTGTTTCTAACCACTAGAGACACAACCACCAACGCAGTCAAAAATAGTAACACAGTCAAAAAATGAAGCTGTAACATCGACGTAAATAATTACCACTAAAATGCTTTAGCTATTTGTTGGTTTTTTTGCTTCTAATTTAATTTTTTTATGGATGGTTCTTATGCAAATATAAAAGGTCTTTAAAATGAATGGCATCCCTCTTTTAAGCCTTTTCCTTCTCCTCGCAGTCACTCTCAGGTTACGCTGTTTTCCATACTTGGCCTACTTGTCACACCTCAATCTCCTTTCAATCAGGTACGAAATGAAAGCCCATCTGGAGCTCTGAACCTGCAGTGCTTTTTAGTCAGGTTCCTTAAACGCTACGCCATCTACAGCCTTGCCTTTCACGTAATTCTTCTTTGTGTACCAGCTCTTTAATATTAGAATGCAGAAATGCAGATGCTATCTGGTGGCAAAAGCAGGAACTACAGTCAAAAACAAATTTAATTGTTCTATGTCTTAGTTTCCCTTTCTAACAATTTCTTCCAAAAGAAATAGCTTTAAATAACTTTAATCTTTTGGAAGCCACATTTTTGATTAAAATTATAAGCATTTGTGTACCACATACTTCCCCTAACATCCCCATCGAAATAAATGGATCCTGAAGGTTTCTTTCTCAATAAGCACAACAAAGGCTTCGACAACTTATGCTCAGCTGGCTATAATGATGGGCAAGGTGTAACATTACAGCTGTAATTGCTGTGTACGCTCAGGGGAAGGAGAGCAGTGCTCAGTGTCTCTGCCCCTGGTGTGCAAACATTTTGGGCTGTACTGGGTGGGGGTGGGGGGGGGGGTCACTTCAGAAAAAGGAGCTTACGGCAGACATCTGTTTTCACACACCACAGTCTGCAGCTCTCATGTCATTCTTTGACACATTGCCCCGGGTAAGTTTTGCCTGAACACTTTGAAAAAGCTTGCTGTAAACAGTGGGTTATCCAGATTTATTGCATTACATGCGTTGGGGTCCAAACTGAAGCACTAGCAAACAGAACAAGACAGGACGAGGTGCTGAAACCTTTAATCCAACATAGTTATAGATATTGTGCCACATGCTTTAAACTACAGACCCATGTTTTTACAGTAATGGCAGAGCGGAAATATACTTTGTAATACCGGTGGGTTTAAGCAGAGTCTTTTATTTGTTTTGTGTAGCTAATTTATTTTCCACATTTTCCTTATTGGTTTAGTTCACTCAAGTGGATTAGTAACTACCCTGCTCTGATCAGCAAAAAAACAGACGTGGAAATGATAATGTGTGAGACTAGGGTTGCTTCCAAAAGGCATAAACAATTTGTACAGGAGCCAAGAAACCAAAGAGAAACGAAAGAAAAATGACAGAAAGCATTTCAGGAGTTGATAGCTTTTGCATGCAGTCAATTATGGTCAAAATCTAGCAATCAATTTGTTTCGTCCTGCAACATCTTCTATAGGCCGGCTAATCAATTGATACGACTTTCGATTTTTATCATACTTTATGGGCAATTTTAAAGAGATGAGTCATGTTGCATATAAATCCCAGTAGGGCAACCATAACTATGTACTCAGTGAAGGGTGTGTCAATAAAATATTCAATGCACAGGCAAAACAGTAAGCAAGGCAATATACTCCAAATTGGATCAGTAGAAACCCAGCTCTATAAATAAGATATAAATGCTATACTGTCTTAGACATACAATCTAGGAATATAAAACAGAAACATGGAAACCACAGCAAGGCAGCATGCTTTGTACATACTTTGAAAAGAACCCTCAAAATAGTGACTGCATGCCACCCCAGGCTGGGATTATCTGGTGCAGGCTGTCATCAAGGGGAAAGCATGCATAAAACCATGAAGAGACAACTATATAATCGGATGAAACAGAATTCAACATTTGCCATGCATGTATCCTATATGTATTGTAAATCTTTTAGTCTAGCATGGTGGTGCCGCCATGGACGAGGATTCGCATGCCAGCTCCAATCTGTGCCTGTGGAATTTGCATGTTCTCCCTGAGCTGTGTGGGTTTTCTTTTGTAGTTACACAATTTGCCGTCTCTAAATTGTTCAAAGTGTGAATGCGCATACTGTGTGTGTGGACTGGCATCCCGTCCCAGTGTTTCCTGCCAAATAGGATAGACTTCAACCACCGTGACCCTTTGCTGGATAAGCGGTTAGACGGTAGATACTGATTGTAAACTACATAAATGTTAATTTAAGAATTTTTTTGTTTTTAATGGTTCATAGCTTTTTCAATTTGTGCCACAAGTTATCTGTTATAATTTATCTGGTGACTAGGTATCATATTATGTAGACACAATTCTAAAGTCACTACTCAGTACCAAATTCCCAAGATTTACTCAAACCTTGCCCCAACCCCCAGATTCTGAAAACCAACAGGCTAATTGGCATATATGGACGTTATTTTCTCCCAAAATACTTACTTATTGTTATTCACTTACATTTTCATGATTCAAAAGATGCAATTTGAAATGCCCATTTTATACTTTTTTTTATTATAATTTTTGCTCAGGCAGCTATTCTAGGTCAATTTGAATGCTAATTTTAAATGATTAGTGTTAAGATTGAAATGAAGGATGGACTTTGACCTATATTATGCAATCAGAATGTCATGACACCCATGCTCATGTCTGCCTCCGGCAATGAAAGTTAATTCATTTTGTCGTTACTTGCGAGATGACCGCACATGTGATCCGCGCACTCTCCAGGACCATGGAATGCGGTCCGGAGATCGAAGTGAGCATGCAGCCATCTGTACTGAGCGTCTCATTCTCGTAAACTGGACAGTCGGAAAGTACTGATGCTCTGAACAAAATCAGCATTCTTGAGGAGGGTGTTTCTTGGGGTGTGGGAAAGCATGGATTCAGATGTCGTATTTGTAAGCCTTTATTTATGTCATCGGCTAGAGGAAAAGTGAGCACAGGTTTGTCTGCACAAAGAAATAAAAATTATGAGGATATGCAACAGAAATACCACACACGTCTGGAGCATAAAGCTGGCATTTAGATGACTCAGACAGCTTAAAATTCAAAGTGGACTTGCCCATAGAATGCAGCCAAACCTCCGTGTTTAAAACACTTATTCAACTTGCTAAAGCCTTCCTAAAATGTTAATATTGATTTCTGCCATATTAAAATTATTTGCAGTAGAGGAACACTTGCAAACAACTTATTTACATGGATGAAAACTGTCATATACATTTTAGAATAGGTGTGGGGGGGCTTCTACTCTTGCCCAGTGGGATATTAATTCTAACACATTTTCATCCCTTTTCAGTACAAAGTATTTAATTAAACTAGTACAATGATAAACCTGACAGTGAACATAATTATGTCATAATATCGTTGAAACCCCTTGACTTCAGCATATCTTTTCTTATCCTTTTTTTGAATATTCGCAGGTAGCACCGCCTAAGTTCCATTAAAATGGCACTATTGAGCTAACTAACGTGAAACCGCTGCGAAAGAGCAAAACTCAATTAAATTAATACCCTTGCCCCCCCGCCTCCGTCGATTATCACCATCACCCGCACGCCGCCCCTCCCACACCCGCGACGCGCGCCTCACAGCGATCCGTCTGCGCCCATGTCCAAAGACGCGGCGGATTTCATTTACGCTGGAGAGAAGCAGCGGAGCGGGAGCCGCGGTTGCCACGGCGACGCCAGTGATTTATGGCAGTTCGGTGGGTGGATGAATGACTGAGGCTGTTGGCCGCGCAGCGTTACGTGCTGCCGCTTTTATGCGCCCCCCACCCCCAAGCAGCCTGTCAGGGACTGCCATCTGAAGGACAGATGTGTTTGAGGTCAAGGTTCTGTCGACGTTGACATTAATAGCCAACATTATGATCATTGTGTATAGACTGGTTTACTGTGTGACTTTACTGCATTTTTACACTAATTACATTTACATTTATGAAAGATATTTGATATACATCTTTTGGGTGGTCTTTAAGGAATAAGACAAAGGTTAAGATGTAAAATGAACATTTTATTGTCCCTTCACAAAATTCCGATCTGTACCCCAGAAAAATACATTAACTATGACTCATCTCCAAAGCTGAGTATCATTCCGAAATTCTGCAGCTTGTCTCTGGTGTTCTATATTTAAGGAAAACACTCTAGATCTTATTGTTTTTAATCTCTCTGTTACTCAGTAAACCAAGGTACATACAGTACCAGTCAAAAGTTTGGATACACAAAGGTTTATTTGCACTACTTTCTAAATTTTAGAATACTTATAAAACTATAAAAACTATAAAATATCATATATGGATTTACGCACTAACAGAAAATGTATTAAAAAAATATTTGTTGGGGGCAGCCCTGAGGGTTGGGATTCAGAAGGTTGTCGGTTCAAATCTCATGGTCGGCAGAGTAATCCCACCATTAGCCCCTTGAGCAAGACCCTTAACCCCAATTGCTCCAGGGACTGGCTGACCCTACTTTCTCCTCTACGCCAGTTTCATGAGGTGGCCTCCTGGGATGCTTTTCCAGCTGTCCTGAAGGACGCCACACATATATGCTGAGGATTTATTGCCCACTTTTCCTTCACTCTCTGGTGAAACTCCTCTGAAACTAGTTCTACTGGGTTTAGGTCAGGTGGCCCAGTCTTGTAATGTGACACTATCACTCTCCTTTGTAGGCAACTTGGCGTGTTCAAATTTTTGACTGGTACTACATTATTTGGGGCATTAGTTTGAAAAACAAGACAGGACGCTTGGACCTTTATAAAGAAGCTGAACTATTATTGCTTTGGAAAACATGAAACTCCATGATTAATTGCAATTATATTACTGTAATCTCGTGTATGCTATAAATGTCTTCTAAAAATATTAAAAATCATAAATAAGAGCAAATGATACTGTCAAGTTTGGTCTCATGGAGCCATCAGAGTGGAGTCAGAATTACCTCTATTTATATTTTCTGAGGATAGCGCAAAATAGTTTTGGTTTTGAAATTGCATATTTCAAATGCAGTAGTGCCTTCATTTATTTTGGTTTCTTTTTCTCAGTCATTGTTTTTCTGATGGTCTATCCTTTTCACGCCATTGTTAAGCAGACATTGTGGTTCAGTGATCTTAAGAATCTCTCTCACAATAGGACTTTTTCTGCTTCAAGCCCAGAAATGCATTTGCTAATTTAGTCTGGAATGAAATAGTACATTTGCCCATTTCATAGGCAGTGAAAATGTGATATTTAAGACTGCATCCATACCATGCTTGTGTCTGTGTGAGAGGGATTTTTCTGTTTATGGATGTGTGCCGGTTGTACATTTTTCTTTCAACAATACAGATTTTTGTCTGTTGAAAAGGATAAGGATGTCAGCTTTATGGACTAGAATAGTTTGTGAGTTTTAAATCATTGCATAACACCTGTAAAGCTTTGGATACGCATCGACTCAGGGTCAGACCTCAAAGAATTGATGGAGGGCTTTCTGCTTTTCACCAAAGAACCTTTGATTGGCATACAAAACCAGTAATTCCTTATGAAGGATGCACAAGAAGGAAGTACTCAAGGAATGACATGGATCCACATCCAGCTGGGTCTTTTTGATAGACAAGCCTGGCCCTTGAGCATAAGACACATGAGTGTCATAATATAACTGTTCTGCCAATAAGCTACTGGAGGAAGCTCTCAGGAAGCATTGGGACATTTGATGCATCGCTATTTAAAAATAACTTTCTTTAACAAAAGGGACAAAACAAGAAAAAAAAACTGGTAGGTACATTTCTAAAACAACATAAACATTATCCAGTCACCATGGTAACATTGCAGGAAGCTTTTTAGGCACATGCCATAGGATACTTTGGACGGTGCACAGATGCAGGTGCAAGGTGTCAGATGTGGTATCTGAAAGAGTATCTCAGTACCACATAATACAGCTCAGAATCTATATATAGTGACTATTGATTTGTTTTTCCTTCTGTGAATATGAGCTGATGATATATGAAATATGCAAAAAGGGTGTGGTGATCCTGGCCAAGAGAAGCTGTGTCAGTTAACAGAAATAACTGACACTAAGTGGCAGACTAAATACATTTTTAATATTTCACTCTTGATGCCAATTGAATGGTAAGTAGTGGAAAACCATACAAGCATCGCAAATTGTGATATACATATATAAGTTCCAAGGTGCAATCAGTCAAGAAGTGATCAAGACTAGTCAAACGAGGCTAACTGGGTTGCAGCATGTAACTCAGCATGTTAGGATGCTGTGGCTATGATCAGAAAGTTGCCAGTTCAAATTCCTGGGTTTGCAGTGAGATGTCAGATGTTGGGTCATTGTGCCCTTAGGTCCTTAACCCCCAGTTGCTCTATGGACTGTTGAATGCCACTTTGGATAAAAGCATCTGTTAAAATGAAATGTACGACGCTGGGCGGGTTATCTCAGAGATATGATGCTAAGTAACTGGACAGACCTGAATACTGGCTAATGGCAGTGTTTGTTAATCAAGCAAAATCCTCACTGAACTCATTTCTTAAAATTGAAGTGAAAACAAAAAGAGAATATTTTCCTTCCCATTGAATTGAATACTTCCGCTCTCTAAATAGGCACCAAGCCACCATATTATGGCCTGTATAATAATGCCAGGTTACAGTTATCAGTTGTTTATAGCACTGAATTATTATTATTGATATTTTGTTCCCTGACAATTTGAATGTCTGAGTCCAGGGAAAAAGAACAAAGAATATTTATTCCAAACAAATATAAATATAAATATGAATTTTGAGTGTAGATGTCAAACACTGGCAATTATGGAAATGGAAAACAGTGTCCCATCGAATTCATTTGAATGCGCCTGCTCAGGCAGTCAGCCTGGTGACAATGCAGCTTCTCAAGGTCTCAGAGGGAGTTCTTGGAGACCCCGCGGGTGTGGAGAAAGAAGATACCGTTTAACTACCACAGCACTGTGACAGGTTTTAGCCTCTGCAGAAATGTATGCAAAAGCAGCACAGACATTTTCATGCGGGGAATGGTGAGGGAATGTGCTAAAATTGAGGGCATACGATTGGTCAAATAAAAATGTTAAAAACGTTCATGGACAGATTTAGAAGTCATTGTTACACTAGTCCCAGCGTTTTTGATTGGTGGGTTTGACTAAGGAGAGCAAGATAATCATCTCTTTGATACCAAATCCCTGAAGTGCACCATCACTGAGAACCATCTAGGGTTAGCAGTTTGGTCCTAGAATTGTATCTACTCCTTTGGTATCCACCAAGGTAAGGCTAATAACAGAACAGTGCTAAACTATTTTAAGGATTCTGTAAAGATGCAATCAGCAGCTGTTAGTCTCAGCTAGAGAAAGATTAAATCTTACTAACTACCCCCATAAAAAGTATTAAGGAACACAGTGTATTCTACTACTATGACATAACTGGCTTTAGTCATTGTATTAAAATTGCTGATTTAAGGGTAACATTTTACTTGAGGGGGCACAAATAATGTAGTATTATGCTATCACTTATTTATTGATTAACCACTAACTAAGTCTTAGTTACATACTGATGTCATGCTCGTTCATCATTGTTGAATCGTGATGCATCTTTTATTCCAAGCAGTAACTATATTTGTTACTATATCTGTAAATTCAGTAAGTCTTTGTGAACTACTGAAGGATCAAGTCATGAATAACGAAAGTGAAATGTTTGTTCATCAATGAATCATGATACATGTTTTACATCAAGTACCTACTACATTTGTTCATGATTTTTACTTGCCCCTTGAGTAACTGAGTAACTGAGTTACTACTAAGTATTTATGCCCCCTCAAGTAGTGTTACCAGTTTAAGTGTATACATTTCTAGGGACCCTGTTTTGCTATTGCTCAATTTTAGCTTTTTCCAAAAGTAATACATTTCTATTAATCATGCTATATTCAGTTAATTAGTTGTTGTTTGTATGGGGGGGGGGGGGGATGGTTTACAACAATGAATGGATGCACCGGTTTTACGACTGGATTTACCCTCAGCTTAAGGAAGGTTTGAGTTCAGCTCAAAAGGACCTCGTCATATGATAAGAGTTCTACGGCTGCTTGCGCTTCATCTTGCAGCTTGTGTGGCCAAACAAGCAAATGCATAAAAAATGTTTTTTTCTATGTATTTTCCCAGTTTTCATTTAAAGTCTTTCACTAATGCACAGGTATGGCCACCTTTTTTTTTGCAAACTAATTCAGGAATGCATTATTTTGTCAGTGTTTCCTGAGATTATTTTCTGGTGGATTCAGGAAGGCACTGTTAAACGGTAAGTGCAAGCACAATAAATCATTATACCTTGTCTATATGTTTTCTGCTCACAGTTTGTTAAAAATACTGGTAATACTATGATTAACAGCTACTTAATGCTGTCAAAACAAACAGTGCTGAATGCCTGTTCAAGCATTTTTGAGATTTCGATTCTGTACTACAGAATGTATCCAGTTTCTGGATTCCTTTTATAAATCCTTTTCCTGCTGAGCATCTGTCTCCCAAATGATTGTTGGTATACTTTCCATACTGTTTTCATTGTCTTACCAACAGAATGGTGCACAGACTTATCTAGCTTGGCCAGAGCTTAACTGAGGGGGAATAAGTGGCCATTTTAAATGTGGATCCGGGCCAGTCTGGTAGTGAATTACACATCCTAGCAGACGCTCAAAAAAGCACATAAAAGCTGCTGATGAGAAGAAGGGATGTGTTATTCAGTGATGACAGCAGCTTTCTGATAATGGAAAGTGTACAATCTGAGGATGGAGAACTTGCTAGTTGGGTGTCTCTCCAGCCTTTAGGAGTGGTCGCATGACCCTTCTTCTCAGATGACAGCTGAGAGCACCTCATCAGCTACCTTTCTGATCACTGCCTGAACAGTGTAGAGGTTAAGCATTCAAAACATTCATGTATTTTAGTGTGATTTTTTTCTCATAGTACAGTATATACTGTCCATCCAACCATCCATTTTCAATAACCGCTTATCCATTGCAGGGTTACGGAGAGCCTGAGAGCTGATTTGGACATTGCTTGTCAGACATAATACTTTTGAAAACACTTTGCAGTGAGGAAACCCATGATAGAACACTGGAAAACATGTAACCCATTTTCGTTGGATTGTTATGAAATATGCTTTTGCTCTGGGGTAGATTATTATAACACATGTTTTTGGGGTATTTAACTCACTTTAAACTACAGAGTTACTGAATAGTGAATCAGTGGGACGGTCACTCAGGGAAAAGTTGCCAAATGTGAACTGGCCATATTCCCATGAATTTGGATCCATTATCAGAACGAGAATGTCCTAAAAGAAATTAATGATTTACAACTGAATGTGTAATTTGCTAAGGCAAGTTATTATGAACACATTTCAGACAAATAACGTGCTTCAATGAGCTGCAATCAAATTCTTATTATGTATTATGTTATTGCTGGCAGCTTAACATAAACGGGATTGTTGTACAGCCAAGTGTATGGAGAGAAACTGAAGTCATTAAAAAAACAATCACGTAGGTATATAGTTTAAACCTGTAGTAACAAAATCGGTCAAGCTGATAAAACGTCTTTTGTCCAGAATATGAAGTGCCTGTGTGAATAATTTTTCTACGCTGTCTTTTTCACGAGTGGCAGTAAACGGTAAACCATAAGGTAAGGAGCATGTGCTGATTACAGCACGTTGCTGCACCCACCACATGACAAACCACCTCAGGGATGAGAACTTGAGTGTAGCCATGTGGTGGGTGATACCTCAGCACCACACTAGTCCAAATGGACCAGTGTGAGTTTTTTTTTCCCAGTGGCTGGAATGTCAATCCTGCCACCAACCCACAAATTTCCCTGCAAGTTGTATGACCTTCTTGCAGGGCTGGATGTAGATTAACATCAAACTCAGGACGAAGCAATTGCAGGTTAAGGGCCTTGCTCAAGAGCCCAACGGAGTAGGATCACTCCTGGCATTCATGGGATTCAAACCAACAACGTTCTGATTGCTGGGACAGATCCCTGGGTGCAGAGCCATCACTCAGCCCCAAACCCTCGTAAACCATGGCAAAATAAAACTCCAATCCAGTAGGATGAATGTCGACAGGTATTCCATCATGAAATGTTCTGGTTCCCAATATATTTGGTGACAAATCTTGCAGCCAGATGTTTTGCTGTGGCACGAGTTTGCCCACCGCCGAAGGCACGAGCTCGCGTGCTACAGCAGCTGCCCACACAACCGGAAAATGGAGACAGTGCCTTGCTTTTATTAGTGGCTGTTATTTATTTGCAATGTGGATGGGCTTTATCCAACAGGACCCGTGCTGGTCATAATTCTGCTATATATTTCCAGAGGAGATTCAAGTTAAGCACCTTATGAAGCCAGCTGCCACAGCCTCCTCCTGAGACGTTTGCGTAAAACTCAAGTTGCTTGATGGCTATAAAACCTGGAACCTTCCATAACTGATCATCCAGTCCTAGGTCACAGTGACAAACACAGGGCACGCCCTGGATTGGATGTCGTGTGTGTCAGGGCAAGCTCACACACTACAGACAATTTAACGGAACTTATTCACATGGGGAGAACACACACAAAGGGCCAGAGGTGAGATTTTGGCCCAAAACACGGGAAATATGAGCCTATGCTGATCACCACTAAGGCACTATGCTACACCCTAACATAATATTCCCAATTTCAAATGTGTGTTCACCAAAATTACCATAAAATTTAAGTAAATATCAATTATCTTATTAAACAAATACTAAATTGCTTACATTCATGCAAGTGCACATCTAAATGGTTAACTTAATCGGCAGAAACATGTACCCAAAGTTAACTCGTTCTTATTAGAGACGTGAAAGGACCACCCTCATTACAACATCTGTGTTTTGTCTCTTGTCACTGGATAATCAGCTCTGCTGTCTCCCATGTTTCCTTCTTCATGGCAGCAATGCCAAAGGATTGTACTCTAGTGACAGCAGGGGTGTAAACCAATTATTATTATTTTTTTAATTAATGGGCTTGCTGGTCTGCCACAGAGGAGCCTCGCAGGCATGCAGACTGTGATTTAGCCAAGCTGACAAACCACACTCTCTCAAGAGTTAACCTCTGCAATAGATCTCTCTAGCACATTCTTCATAAATAATGCAGGCAAAAGTTTAGGGCAGAACTTCTTGGCTCTTGGCATGAGTGTGTCTCTTGTGCTTTATGCTTTATATTCCATTCTCCAATTCTCACAGTCTTTTCTTCCTATGCCAGCAAAAGGGATAATTTATTCCAAATGTGGCAGAAACTGGCAGGCTTTAACATGCATTACTGTCCAAGCTGCGCATAAGTCTCAAGATTAGGGAAGGGTAGTGACAACTATGGCAACAGGCAATGCCTTAATGTAACGTATATTTCTCAGGCTTAATCACGCAGCCTGCACCTCTTTTCCAAGTCCATCTTATGTTATATATTTTATGTCTTGAAAGAACAGGAAAGTTCCGTAAGTACAGAGCGCTTTAATTCACCTAACACCGGCTCCTTGTCCAGCCCCCACTGGGAAAAGTTAAGTGGGGAGAATTCCCCCAGAGCAAGTGGTTTTCTTTGTCTATGTTTTGAAAATGGTTCAGGCATTGATGTTATGGTTTTAATACACATGTATTTGTAAATATCTCTATGGCCTGTAGGTGTAGAGTGTGTGTCTGTCTGAGCTGGCGAACGTAAATGGTCAATTTGCAGTCTCGTAACTGTCAAGGGCATTTGACAGATTTGAAGGAGACATCAGCATCAGCTGATGTATAATTTAATTTTGACATAGCTTATGGTTCCGCCACCTTCTGGTCTGGCAACAAAGCTGTAGGAATTGTTTCAGCGTTCCCACATGGGGAGAACTGAAGAGAAACATAAGAGCATTTTAATATTGTTGATTTTGCTATGCTGACAAAGTTGAGTTGAATTTCAAATGATGCCAACTCAGCAAAATACAATAATACACAGTATGTGGTCCAGGTTAAGCATACTTTACATTATCCATCCATCCATCTTCTAACTGCTTATCCTGGTGAGGATTGAAGGGAGCCTATCTCAAGCAGTATACTTTGCAGTAAAATTAAAATATTACTGGTACTGATCATCACAAATTTACTCCTATGCAGAGTATCCCGTTCCTCAAACCCTATGCTGCCTTGGATGGGCTCCAGCTCAGTGTGGCTTTGTACTGGAGAACAGATGTGGAAGACTGATGGATGGATGGATTCATATGTATTTTGGAAAACTTGATGTAATGTTAATCAAAATAATTTAATGATAATAATTTTAAGTCTGGGCTACCATAATACTTGGAAACCTTGCACCCCTAAAGGAACAAAGCATAAAAATCTTCTTTATGGTATTTTATTGATGTCTAAATTACTGAATCATTGATCGGCATCATATTGCACTGGCAGCATGGAATGAAATACTCAGAACTGGCATGGAATAGGCACTGACTTGCCGCTCTCATGCTTCCAAAAACTTCAATATGTATATATTTAACTCACAGAAAAAGATATGCGCATGTATGTCTTCTTTTCAAAGATCCTTCCCTTCAATGTCTTTCTCACTAATCATTGCGAGTTTCATTTTTTGGTGATTGGTATTTTATCCTCATAGTTTGTTTGTAGGTCAAGTAATTAATTCTTAAAGATCGGAAATCATTGTATGTAGCTGGATAAACAAGGAATATGAAATACAAGCCAGTATTATCATTAATATTCTGCTCTTGGTGAATATTCCTGACTGCAGTTTTAAGTGCTATTTTGCAATGGGTGAATGAAGCTGTTATGATTGACTTGTTAATTAGTCTAATGTTTATAAATTTGTCCAAATAAGAAGAGTTGAAATAAACAGTAGAACAAAACGAAAAACCTAGCTTTCTGATATTTTCGTAACATGTTAGTTATGTAAAATTACCATGCCAAAAAAATGTATATGTCAGCCTGTCTCAGCTTGTTGATGTTATGTTTTTCTACCGTCTGTTAAAACGTTACCGCTACTGTCTTCTTTTCATTTGTACACCTTGATGTTCTCACCGTGTTGGAATTCCTTCAGAAACACACTTTCTTTAATCCCTTTAAGTGGGATGGGACCATGAACTTGGCACGCTATTCTGATATCATAGCACAAAGGAGACTGGTGTGTGTGTGTGTGTGTGTGTGTGTGTGCGTGTGTGTGTGTGTATGCCGGGAAGGGGGGGGGGGGGGGGGTGGGAAGCTGGTGAAAAGGAGGAACAGCACCACATCCAGAACAGATCTGTGAGAATTTCTTGGAGTTGAAGTGACGACACAAAAGGCTGCCCAGCCTGGGCGGGTGGAAAAGGAGAGGCTCCCCTGTCCTCTTGGCAGCTGCAAGTTAATTATACAGAGACTATTTCAATGGAAGGATTAGTGCATTCACCAGAAGAAAAGGCAGGGAAGACTGCTTCACTTCTCCTCCTCTCCCAGCGGAATATTCTGTTCTCTGGCCTCCCATTGAATATGCAGAATTTAAATGTTGTGAATCAGGAATCATCTGCAAATCACCTGATAAGCTGTCTGGTGTCCTGGAGACTCTGTCCTTGAAGCCCCCACAATGAAGCAAATGGTTTCTTTAAAGGATTTAGTGTATTTGTTGTTTTGACCAGCAGTGGCTGCTTGGCATTTTCAATGAAGGACAAACTTTCTCTTTAAATCTTTCATTGTGAAGGTTTTTTTTACACAGTGTTCCATGGAAAACTATTTCAGTTTATGGCGTGCCTATATGGGTAAACATTTGAATGATTTGGTGTTTTCTTGACCATTTTGTCAGATCCTGTTTTGTTGAGACTCTTTACTGGACTTGCTGGGTGGTCACTGACTTGGCGCTTGTAGGTATGATCCTTTGCAAACCCCAAGGACACATATCAGGCAGAGTTCTGGAAATCTACTTTGTTGGAATGGGCCCAAAAATACAAGGAACAAAAAAGTGTGTTGAAAAGCTTTAAAATCCTAAAATAATATCTCCAGGTGTTCGCCAATATTATGATTGTAACTGCCCATTTCAAGGCCGTACCCAAAGCTAAACAACAGCATATTGTTCAAACATGGTGAATATTAAAAGTAAATTTTGCTATTTTTATTTCTTTACTACTTTCCCTTTTAGGTTCTTTTTAGATATCTGGCTATAAAAACACTTTGGAAGAGATTCTCCACTCCTGAATTGAGACTGTTTCATGATTGTGTTACAGACTGTAACTAGTCACATGCCAGAAAACACTTATTTGATTTATTTTTTACTTGAATATCTCTTTGCTGTTTGGAAATTCTGGCAGACAAAGGCAAGGATTGGCACCAAGACGGTCAACAGTCATACAGAAGCCCATATTCCCCCCGATGCCCGTATTTTCCCTATTCCAGCTTCTCCTTTAGCCTCTCTTGAAGGTCTTTTCCATGCAGTCCACCTGTCTGTCGCCACCCCTATTTCACCCTGATAGGCAGAAAATGGAAATGACACCCTTCACCAAAGTAAGACATCATTTCCGAATTCCATTCCCTTCTTTTGGGCCAATTGCACACTATGCTGGGGTCATTTGCTTCTGCTCACAGTCTGTCCTGCTCATCATGAACCTTTCAATTAATAAATCTCAGCTCACTGCCTTTTTATAAATCTGATTTCATATTATCACTATCAGTACTCCTGCCTCTATAATTCCGTGGTCTTCTTCCCACAGCATCTGCTTGATATATTTCTTGAAAAGATGAACTTTATACTACGTAATTACATAGAGAATTACAGAATTCACGTTTAATGCCACAAATATTGTTCCAGCGTTACTTTTATTTGTTGGCTTTGTGTGGTTTATGGTTTGAATTGCTTGTCCTGCCTATGCCATACGTATTTCCCTTGACAGTACAAAGACATACAGATATGTGAGTCTGTGTGTCTAAGTTGTATGACTTCCCTGTGTTACACTGGCGTCTGATCCAGAATTCTCTCCTACCTTGTTGCCTGTACTACCTGGGATAGACTCAAGGCCCCCCTCACCACTCTATATTGGAAAAGCATTTGGAAAATCTGGATGGATCATATTTTTGCTTTTGGTATATGGTCAAATTGCACTAGTGGCCCTGGTCTCCTTTATTTTTCCAACTATATGTATAGTTGTAGGTTCCGTAAGTCACATTGGATAATACGTGCTACTCACATGAAATATATAACTTCAGATGTGTTACAGTGCTCACATCCAAATCCCAATTCCCAGTCCCAATTCATATGTTTAATCAAATCTAATTCCATGATGTATAAAAAGCATTATGCAAAAGTCAAAGAAAACATTTTTTTTATTTATCTTTGTAGTAAGGGTATATTTGCTCAGGAAAAAACACAGTTAGAATATATGCTAATGGTTAGAAATACAACAAAAATTAACAAAAAGCTTTGGTTCCCAATCTTCTCTGAGGGGTACCCCAGCCGGCAAATTTTCGTTTAACAGGGTGGTTTGGGAAAACTCATTTATATTCATGAGAGAAGTTACCTGACTGGTCAGTTAACCTGCTCCCATCGACATCTGCAACCTGTTTTGTCAGGGTGGTTTGGGAAATTTATATATATTTATAATAGAATCTACCTGACTGGACAGTGAATGTTGTCTAAGGCATTCACTGGCCAATCAGGTAGTGCTGCTCTCCTGAATATAAATAGATTTTCCCCAAACCACCCTGTAGAACAAAAATTTACCCCCCAGTCATGCCATTGATTCCTCAAATTTCACCACCAGCACACTTGATTAACTTAGTTAAATAATTTGATGAGGCCAATAATCTGATCAGCCAAATATAGTATACTAGTGGTCGATTTGAGTTTGAATCTCAAGGGCTTCGACAAGCACATGCAGAGCAGCAGGCCTACTTCATGCCCATTCAATTAAAATGTGGATCTGATCGCCTGCTGCTGCTTTATGAAAGTAGTATGTCAGCACACACCAAGTCTTTCAGAGATTTTTCAGGCTGATATGTAGTACAACGCCCCTGCAGTTTTGATGTAAGGCCACAACCAAACATTCCTCTGCACAATCTGCTAAAGGATAAGAGCTCCTTGGATTTATTGTATTTTTGATGATAAGTTTATCTGTGTAAAATCTAAGTGCAATTTTCCCAGATCACTCCCTTCAATGTTTGCCCTCTTACCTCATTCATGCTTCTTGTTTTGCATTCACAGTTAGTCTATCTGTTGTTGAACTGCAAGTATGTGGATTTCACCAACCAACTATGCAAATTACGGATGGTAAGATTCACCGACTGACATCGGTGTACCGTCATAAACGTTCACTATGCTACTGCCCCGATAAATAAAAGCGCATCGGATACAATTTGGGATGAACTCGGGATGCATGATTTCTAACATATTTTCATTGTCCAAATCCCATTTATTAACGTAAAATAGTAAGTTAAATCTTTTTGTTTTATTGATTCGGGGATTTAATGAGCAATTGGTGTTATTAATGTTTTCGGGGGTTATTATGCTTCCATGCCACATGACGATTCTAAGCTGTTTCGTGTAAAAGCAAGCTCTAGTTTGTGCCTGTTTAAGAAGCTGTAATATGGCTCCTCGTTCGTCTGACATTTAGGGGAATAAAATCGAACCATTTGTTTGTTTAAATGTTGAGGCATGTTTGGTGGAATTTTTGTTTGGTTCATTTGAAAGATTTTGATAAAATGTAATATGTTTAGCAGTTTTCTCTATCCGCTATGGGAAAGTTAACTATGCCAGTAACTGGTTCAAAATTACGTGTTATAATTCTGTCGTATTTGGCCATCTTTCGTGTACACTTAAAATTTTTAATTTGTGACCATTATAAACTGTTGAACGCAGCAACAGGCTCTTTTTGTGTCTTGTGAGAGGATAAGAATCGCAAATTCGTTCTTCTGTTTATGGGAAAGTGAGGAACAATCTATGACACAGTACAAAGGTTTTTTTTCCCTTAAGTTAAAACGAACTCCACGCACTAGGCGTACCACTACGCCGAAGATATCGTTGAGGTGCTCGTATATTCTGCGCAGTGATACGATCGGTGCAGCGAGTCCGGTATAAGAAAATAGTTCATACATTAAACTATTCACTACAAAATCTGTGGATTATCGTCAGTAACTGGGTCATGATTTCTGGGAAGAAACATTGCTGTTGAATCTTTCAAAAGTATTTTTCTGGCGTTTTAATTACCACAGAAAGAATGCCATTCGTTATCATTATATTCGAGTGAAGCCCGTTATTTCCAGTCGCCGATGTCATCAAAACTACGCATCTCCCAGCAGAACGACCTAGATGCATAGATTGCACTGCCCCTCTGTCTAAGCACAACACAAATCCAAACATTAGGCACAAAGAGGATAAAGTAACTTTAAAAAAATATATAATCTTTACATTATGAATTATGTGCAGAAGTCAAATTTATACTGGCATGCATAGTCAACACTTAATACCAGAATAAAGTGTATCGATGTGGCCTACTAATAACATTTAATTCCACTTGAGAGACCTGTGGGAAGCCAACACAGTATATTACCCTTAGCTAAATATATGTATACGCATGAAATAATATTATCATTATTGCCGCAAAATTTAAATGTATCGTTTCTGGTTTAAACAAGTTGTGAATTCGGTTAAATGCAGTATGTTTTTATGACGGCAAAAAAAGAAACTTTAGAAGTCTCCCAGCCTACTCTGGGTATAGTTACAGTATTCAAAAGCATCAGGAAATCACCACAACTGTCAGGATTGGTCTCTGTCCTGCCCCCTTCTGTATTTCAGTTGCCTGATTTGGCAAGGTGTCGCTGGCCATCTCGTTTGCTGTTAGCTCCTTGTGTGTTTCTGTTGCTCTTTTGGCTTAATGTGCTGATCAGGTGGCTATGTCATCCAGGATTTTCCTTGCTGTTGTGAGTTTGAAACTGGCTATTTATGTTTATTTGTATATTCTTGGTTAATTATATATTTCTAGTATTTCCCATTTGTAATATTGTTCAGTTACCCTTGTTATATAAACTCCCCACGTGTTTGATCCTTTTCTCTGTTGATTGCCGTCACCTGCGCGTATTCCTAGTACTTATTACTGCCCACACCTGTCTCTTGTTTATCCTAGCCATGCCTGTATTTAAGTGCCTGCCCCTGCTTTAGTCTTCAGTTGGTCATTGTAATTCTTCCAGTGTAACTATTCCAGTGTAGCTGTTCCAGTGTTTTCCCTGCGCTGTTGTGTTTGTTCCTGTGTTGCTCCCTGCTTTAGTTTGTTGTTTTGTACCAGCATGTGTGATTTAGACCCCCTGTGTTTCCATTGGTTTCCTAATTTTTAATATATATTATATTATATATATTATTTTTTACTTAAAATAAAGTCCCTTGTTTGTTTGAACCGCAGCATGGATTGTTCCTTCATCCTTCCACCATGCCTGTTCATAACCACATGTGCCATTTAATTTTATATTGAATTCTTCACCTGTCTTTGTGGAGAACAGCCTGGTAAGTCAGAATTTTCTGCAACCATATGCATTATGCCCACTATTGAATCAATTTGTTATAACACATTTTTTGCCACTACTCATGCAATGGATATATATATATATATATATATAAATATAAAAATATTAGGTTTGGGATCTGTGGGAAAACTTTCATATGCAGCCAGGCCTCTGTGGTGATTGCTGTTCCTGAGAGCTGCTTACAGGAAACTTGTCCCCGAGGAGCTCTCTGGTTTCCGCTGAATGAAAAGGTGCTGTATTCACAGCAATTAGGGAGCCTAACCCCATGCATATTATGTGCATGTAAGCCCAGTCTATCCAAATACAACGCAGTGGAGATCACAGGTTGGGCCCCCGCCCCACCCCCAGAAAAACATGCTCGCTGCCTCCTGACATGGGCGCAAGAAATGATCTTCCACAGCAGCACTTGTAGATGACACACAGTGAGGCAGTGGCACTTGTCAGTTGTGCTTGGAAACCTTTCGCCAGCCTGGTTTGCAGCAAAATTGTTTGTGATGGCCTACTGTCATGGTGAATCCTGAGAAACGCTGCAGTTTGGCATGTGATATGAATGCCTAACTTAAGGCTGTATACTTCAGACAAAATTGATGTAATCGACATTGTTTTGGCAAGACAACGTCATATGACCACAGTGATCACCATTTCGCCGCACTGCCTATGCCGGGTCCCCGAGGTGAAATTTCTCATTTGTTCTGATCCCACCTACTAAGTACGATTGGCTGACATAAATGTGATGCCACGGCATTGGTCAGCAGGACTAATTATGCAGTTATTGACATGCTTTGCACCGCACTGCACTTTAAATATTGGACATTAATATTTGTATTTGTGTATTTGTTAATTGTGAGTATCATAAATGTGAAATTTTTGCTGTGGAATACGTGTAAAAGTGAGTGTCTTTTTACTTGTTAGCTTCTCTGTCTGTGCCTCAGCTACTATTAAAATAGCAGCGGCTGTTGATAATGAGAACAACTTCCATTTGAAAAGTGCTGTCATCTCATTTATTAAAACAACCCACATACCCGCCACTATACATTTATTTGCACTCTGTATGTTGGTCTGCTACATCAGAAACATTCTGCGCCCTCTAGGGCTGTGGTGTGACATGGAACAAACAAGGCAGCAGCGTTGTTTTAAGTTGGCGACAGATTGTTTGCGGCATGCAGCATGTTTGATTTCATTTTGTACGGATGTCATTTGAAGTATAAAGCCAGTGTAAAGTGAGCAATGTGAATGTCAATGGGAAGTTTTTCAAGATAAGAAAAATTTCGTTGATTCCAGGGGGCAATTCTTGAGAGAGATTCCTACGAGGTCAGAATGGAGGTGCTGTGGATTAAACCTGGCATCTCATACATGTAAAGCATGTGCTCTCCCACTGAGCTACATCCCCATTTGTGTGTTTAGTCATAAAATCACTAGAAGCCAGCTGTGCATCTCAACTAAGGCAATGTTTGACCAATGAGACCCAATGAAGTAGTTGATTTTAAACCAAAAGATATAATTGTTATTGTTTATTCAGGTTTCAGTTATGGGGTCTTGGGGATGCACAGGACAGGCAGTAGAACACCGTGGATAGTCTCCCCATCCATCACAGGGCACACACACATTCCAAGGTGCCAGTTCATAACTTTGGACCACAGGAGGAAACCTGAATTCCCAAAATAGCATAACACATTAAAGGAGAGAACGTACATGTCTGCACGTATAGAATGGCATTTCAGTCTGTGTTTGTGCAGATTTAAAGGTGTGAAGTTGTATCAGATAAAGTTACTCTTAAATGACTGCATTAATGTGTTGCACAGAAATTTACCTTAATATTTAAATGATTTATTTGTTAATAAAACTGAAGATGACATTTCTGCTCTTTGGTACAACAACAATTCCCCTCCTAGGGCTACAAGGTTATACTTGTTGGTCATGAATCAAATTAAAGAGGATATTGCATTAAATGTGATCAGTTCACACCAACATACCGAATTTTACACCGTTTCTATTCCTGTTTAATAAATTACAACATACCCACCAACTCACTCAGGTTTTGGACTGTGAATCTCAACTGTATTCCCATGGCTGCCAATTCCAATAAGACCTTTCCGAATCTTAAAATGTTTGGCATTGACAGTGAGAACATAGTGAGTGCTTAGTTTAGAGAGATATAGCATTGCACTGTGCTCTGCAAATGCATAAAATATATTTGCGTCATCATAGGTAACGCTGGGTAAGAGTTCACAGAGCACAGCAGATCAATGCATGATCAAAGCTAATTTGCCAACCCAGGAAATATTCTGGACTATAAACCGGAAACACATGAATATGAAATCATTGATAATTTATTCACAGCCAGATTCTTTGGGCAGAAATTGCGCTATGAAATAGTAACCAGCCATCAAATAAAAGAGGCATGTGGAGTTTTTTTCTTTGCTTTTTTTTTTTTTTAACATGCACTGCAAGGGCAAATACTATCCATCAGCTTTATGAGGGCTCTGAGCTAGTTGCCATGGTGATGATAGTATTTTTTTTATTTCCTGCATCCTTCTTTACAGCAGTAGATGGTGTGGAAATGTCTATCCCTCAGATCTTTTAATCACGCTATTTCTATTGATATATCTTCTCCGCAGAATGTGTAATGGTATGTAAACCATGCCTCTATGTGGGTTCTGACTGAAGTCACGGTAATCATTGATGACAACTCTGCAGATGTAACGGCTAGGCCCATATAATTGCTGACAGTTCTGAGAGGCTTGTTGCTTGCAGTGCTGCTAAGCCCGTAGGCGAAATTGAACCTAATTGGAGCAAATATCTTTAGGCCTGTCAATCAAAGACAAATATCATATTAGTAGAATCAGAACAGGACGTAATCTCTTAGTTTTAAAAAGGTGATCATTTAAAAAAATAGACACATTAAACTGAAATTGCATTTGACATATTGACTCAGATGAGGGAAAGCAATAAGTGTAATACTGGGACATAGTACTGGTATCTCATCATCTTCCATATTCCAGCCACTTATGATGTACTGGTTCCTGGGAGGGTCTTTGGGATGTTTCAGGGGGAGGGGAAGTCTATTCTGTGAATTCCCAGGACATGCTTATGCTGCTGTTTATTTAAAACCATATGCAGATTATTTTGGGCAAAAACTTTTCAGTGTGTTAACTGTGCAAAAAACAAAAATCTCTGATTTACTTTTGCCTTTAACGAATGTTAATTGGCTTTAATTTCACTCTGAAATGTTAAGAAACCTTTGGATGCTCCAAAAGAGAATCTACCGTGACTGATTCTGCATTCTGTTGCCAGCCTCCCATATCCCATCCTGAAATCTCCCATTGTGCAAACCAGTGAGCAGGATCTTATTTTCCTCAAACGCATTAAAAAAACAGACTTTATGATGGGGCTAGGTACCCCCCCCCCCCCCCCCCTTTCCCTGAGTCGATTCTTTTCGGGCTCCCCCCGCAGCTGGCAACCAGAACCCTCTTGGTCTCTATTAATCCGGGCTGTCATAAGCCATACACAGAAGCTTGGCGGGGGCCGGGACAGAACCGCCGCGCCTCTGAGCCGCAAACGCCCATGATAAAACATGCCAGCGTCACGCCGCACTCTTTTGCTGGCTGCACTCGCATTCGACGGCCGCATTTCCTCGCACCGACGTGCACCAGGCTCTGATTGGCTTTAGAATCCATCGTTCCTTTTTTTGACTGACTTGCTTGCAGGCTACGTTCACTGGATCTGGAAATGAAACCAAAAACTACATGTTTATAGGGATCTTTAAGGGAACATTTTAGGTTCTTGTGAAGCCATTTTCAGGCATCCTGTGCCATCACTTTTTCTGTGTGTTTTTAAATAGTTTGATACCTCAGGTATCTTTCATTTTCAGTGCTTCTGGGCTGGGCCTACGTGATTGTTTTCCTTTTGTGTTTCCCACAGCAATAGATAGGATGTTGTCAAAAAGGTGCACATTAAATTCCTTGTGACATCCTGCCACTGCAAAAAGAAAATATGATACCTTGTTAAAATAATGTTAGACAAATGATCACAGCATAGAGGGATCCTAAAAATAGAAGCAGAACAAGTATGTCGTACAGGTTTATGCCTTTTCTTTTTCTTTGTATTACGTTTTTTATTTTATTGTAATAATTGGTAAGATGCAAATTGTAATAGGTGAATTTCCACAGTGTTCCATTTTGTAGCCTTTGGAATTTTTATATTTAATGTTCTCACAGCTAATTAAAATTTGACATTTATACTGTTCTGACACAAAGCTTTTTACACTTGAAATTAATGACCCCTTTGTGTGGGGAAAAAATAATAAAACATTTCTAATGCACTGGTAATATATTGGAATGGGATAATTAATTTAGGGTGGGATAACCTCAGCCAGTCTCAAGTGTGTGTGAAAACGTCTTTTAATTGTGTAGCACTGAAAAATGATAGGATTGGGAATCCAGATGGTGTTTCCAGGCCCGTACACTTTCAGCGATTTTTTTTTTTTGTGGGGGGGGGGGCAGGTATCTGTGTGTCTGCACTTCCAGGAAGATAAGAAACTTCTGCTGCGGCCTGATCGGTGGGCCCTGACAATGGTAAGCCAAGCACCACTCAGCCTTTCTCATTCCTGCCTTTTTAATAAAGCTGCACCACACAAGTTTTGTCCGAGAAATGTTTTCCAGTTCTGTTCTCCCAACGGCCTAGTAATCTGACCAAATGGGATATTGGTTTTATGTGTCTGTGTATTCACAGGCACACATACTTTTAATTTCCCAGAATACTATAATGACATAATTTCCTATTGTTGTACATTATTGCAAGTGGCAACTATCTGTATGTTTTTGAAAATTATAAAAGTAAAGAAGTACTACTGGAAAAAGTTTTTTTTTCCTCTGTTCACTTTCAGTTGGTTATTTAATCCACCTCAAAACTGAAAGGGACCTTTTTTCTGTTTTGGGGTTTTTTCTTCTTTACAGAGAACAGTGCTGAGCCCCAGCCAGTGACTTATTGCAAACATTACATATCTTGAGGAAAGAAGTTCAGGTTGCTAGTGGTTTTCCTTTATTTCATTTAGACCAAAACTGCAATGATGGTGGTGGGGGCTCATGTGCTGCCAACATCTGGTCTCTGTCAGTGTCAGGGTTCCTTTCCATTGCTCTGTTGCTGGACCGCGCTGTCAGGGAATGGATAGAAAGCAGATTTGCTGTGATTAATTAAAGGTGTTGCTTGAATAAGGGGCCCTCTTTTCCAGAAGGTTCCCAGGGCAGATATTTAGAAAGGCTTTTTGTGTCAAATAGGGACTGAACTCCCAATGTGCATTTCAGGATGAGGCAACAGTCAAAGAGTCCCGTTGGGGACACACCCACTGATCCCAAGCCAGCTGAGCTTGCGCTCCGTTTTGTCGTAACGGTAAATCTACTTACCCATGTCTGGCCTGAACCCAAGGCTAACTTCTCTGCCTGATGTTTATCCATGAAAGGTCTGCTTTCACAGGTGTATTATAGCCTACAAGGTGGGATTCTTAGCGGGGCTGTTTATCCAATTGATGTTTGTCCTTCTCATGGATGAAAATGTCTGTCAAAGATGATCTGTTATCTTCTAGTTTTACACACCATTCTAAAAGTTATGTAGTTATCCTTTTGAAAGTATCGTACAAGCTTGTGCTATACTATCTGTTTTCAACTAATCGTACTAATATTGCTTGGAGATTAGTTAACCTTTCTTGCCAACTCTTGACATTAACACCAAATTGTGTATATATAGTAAAGTATATTAGGTAAAGATTGTGGAAATTTATTTTACATTTACATTTACATTTACATCATTTGGCAGACGCCCTTAGCCAGAGCGACTTACATAAGTGCTTTTTTTTTAAAATGTTACATAAAAATGTAAATGTAATGGTCTTCAATCATTTTGATCAGTGTCAGTTGCTAACTTGGCTTTAATGCCATAATTAAAACTGAACGACTGCACAGCAAGCAATTTCAAACCAGATTTAATGCCCACTTATTGGAGAGGTGTGTCTTTTTGAGACATGAAGACCAATATAAGATACCAAAACCCCAGAACTAATCATAGTTCTGTAATATTTAAGCAGTGTCATAGACAATCTGTTATAAATGGAAAGTTGTTGGTTCGAATCTTGTGGCTGGCAGAGTGATGTCAACATTGGGCCCTTGAACAAGGCCCTTAACCCCCAATTGCTCCAGGGACACTGGTTGCCTTTACTCTCCAATCCTCACTTGTGTATAACTTTGGATGAAAGTATCTGCTAAACAAATGCAAAAAAATGCAAGGACTCCTGCAACAGACGTGTAACTATAGGTGGTATAACATGAACTGGTGATTCTGAAGTTAAATGTATGTCCCTAGACATGGAGTCTTCAAGCCGTAAAGAGAGAGTTGCGTTTCCCTACGACATGCATTTAGCATATAGTGTGTATGTCACTTCAAAATGAAAGATTAAAGTTTATCGCTAAGAATGCTGCCTTTATGTCTGTATTGTGTTTCGATCAACGTGCCTCTCTGTTTTTTATATTTTGTATTGTATGACATTATATATTTTGAATATATTTTTTGCCCCTTTTGATCAATATACAAATTAAAGAATCAGAAAATCTATGGGAATAGCAAACATTGTGCAACAGTGGTTTGCCTAAGCTGTTTTATTCTGACACGCTCGAAGAACAGCACGGAATCACTTCCGCAGAATGCTGGTACCTCCTTTCCCTTCCACTTCGTCTTATCACTTTTTCCTAATTTACTCAGCTTGACATAGAATTTTTTTGTTTGTTCGTAAACTCAGAACACAATTAGGTACCGAGGGCATTGTCTCTGCAAAGAGTACATTTGTTTTCTTTCTCCATGGAAAAGAGGCAGAACTAAAGGCTCAGAGAAGCATTCCGTTTGCTTTTTATTTAGAGCAGTCAGTTCAGAAGATCATATGTGCCTTTAGAAGAATAATGAAGGATGAATACTCTTCCCCATGCTACGTGGCTGGGGTGAAGCCCCACCACCCCGATACCTTTGCTGGATATGCAGTTGCAAGATGGATGGATGGATGGACACGTAATATACATTTTAGTCAGAACAGAAGCACAGAAACTAAGAGAATGAAAAAGAAATGGCATTATCAGTCAACAGTCAAATTGACGTCAATTTCTGTTTTGATAATACTTGATTCAAGTAAGTTGACATCTTTTTAAAGAAGCATTTAATAACCAGTTAACTAAAATGGTTATTTGTGCATTTCTTTTTGAAATGCAGTAAAGGATAGTTCCATGGATCTATCCCCATGGTTATTGATAATTCCATAAATCATTCAGTTTAAGAAGCTTAGTACTTACATTGTGAAGAGCCTAACTTTGTTTTAAGCCTGTCTAGGGGCTTTCTGCAACCACAAGCAATGTTCACATCATGTTTCATGTTAAGCAATGTCAGCCCCAAATCAATTGCTTCCTTAGAATTTAAGAACAACCATCTTAAAGATGGATGGCCAGTCATATTCAGAGCTACCCAAACCCCTAAATAGTATTTTTTGTTTGTACATCCAATTTCCAGTCTTGGTTAATGCTTCTTTGTCATGTGATAAATTTAAAATAGCTTTATACTGGTCTTAAGCCTCCACACTGATGTCTGTATTTTGTTCTATGTCAATATACTCTGTGAAGAGTGATGTAACAGGAGAAAGTAATTTGTCTATGCACAGATAAGAAAAGTCTTAAACAAACCTGGAATAAGTATGGAGCTGATATTGTTGCTGAATATGGTTCACCATGTAGTGGGAGATATGCTTTGTCTTTAGTATTTGCTTTTTGTGTCTTGTGTTACTTTTATTCGGTCTTTTATATGAAGGATAACTATCACCATTAAAACATTATATATTGTTGTAGCAGCACATCTCAGAGGGTAACACTGTTGCCTCTCACCTGCAGGCCGAGGGGTTTGAATACTGCCCCTTCTTTGTTAGGAGGTTACATTTCCTCTCCATGTTGTGTCAGTTTCCTCCAGGGACTGTGGTTTACTCCTGTGGTCCAAATACATACAGTTATATAGATTGGTATCAAAATTTCCAGTAGTGTGTGTACATATGTGCCTTGCGATGTACTGACATCCTGTCCAGGGTGTTCCCCTTCCTTGTGCCCTATGCAGCCTGGGATACAGTCCAGGCCACCATAATCCTATACTAGATAAGTGCTTAGATGGAGGTATCATCGTACAGCTGTCCTGATCATAAATTTGAATATATTTTTTTAAATAGAGTATGAACATGTGGCACAGTTTGAAGGCCTTTAAGAAACACAGAAAGACATACACACACGCACACACACAGATCTAAAAATAAGAAAAATTCCAGTAACCGCTGTTGAAAAATTGGTAATCAGTTAATTTTCCCATATGCATATCCAAGAGGAGAAGGGCATGAATTTAACTGTTGATTTAGGGAAAACATTTTTTCGTGGCTAATATCTAACCTAAGGCAGTACAATGTCTCTATTATGATACCACAATCAAATATTAATAATATAGATAAGCTGAAATTCATATCACTGCTTATTAAATATAAATTATGAATGCCTGAAACTGCTGCATAATCACACACAGAGATTGTTGTGGCCTCACTTTGTGTTTCGCTGCTACTGTGATCTTCCCAAAATGATGTGTGACTCAGCACCTGCCAGGCCTCTGCAGCTGGGCCGGTTGCTGCCCTGATGTCATATTGGAAGTATAAACATTCACAATGGCTGAAATGCTTTCTCCGCCCTTCACATTCACTAACCAGGCAGCTTCCATTGGTCAGGCTTACTGGAAAGACACCCACAACTGTATATACAAATGTCTTACCCGTGGGGCATTTTATCATCGTGATCTTCACCACCCACTTGTGTGGAAGGATGTGTTATTTAGTACAAACACAGATTGCCAGGAAATTTGAATGACTGTTGTGCAGCTAATCTGGCTCATTTTTCATGGTGGTTTAATTATTCAGACTTCAAGCATTCAGGTAGCATGAAGTGATGTGTGAACAAAATACTTTTAAAGTGTTTTGTATGTTAAATGAATGTGATACTTCTTTAGTAGGCTAATGACTATGGTTAGGGGTAGACTCAATAGATTTCAAAAAGAAAAAGAATACCATTGATATAACTACTTTAATTTCACATTTAACCCTTGTGTTTCAAAATATGTATTTTGTTTTTAATGTGTTAAAAATGCTGCCTTGACATAAGAAAACATGAGATGTTAGGTCATGCAAGAAGTGTACAGATAACTAAGCAACACAGATATCATTATTTATGTGGCTTATACTATTGGAGAGCTATACACACACACACACACACACATACAAAAGTTAGGGATATTTGGCTTTCGGGTGAAATTTAGGGAAAATATAAAAAGTTCACACTACAGTGATATTATATCATGAAAGTAGGGCATTTAAGTAGAAGCATGCAATGGTGATTTCCT
>JAAGVU020000040.1:26352081-26387015 GCA_011763525.2 Mormyrus iriodes
TATATATATTGTGTGTGTGTGTATATATATCAATACAGCATGTAATATTAGACATTGGCCTCTGCCAGACTGTGCCTTGTATCTCCTGCTGCCTGAGATTTTTACTAGTCACCATGAATCTGTTGACATATAAAGACATATAAAGAGTAAGACCACAAGTGCACCCCGCTGAATGCTGATTGGCCCCCAAAGTGCCCCCTTCCCTGTCATTCACTTGTTTAAAACTTATCATTGGCCAATGATAAGATTGCTCCCACTGTATCAGTAATAGCCCCTTTTATGCCCCCACCTTAAAAAAATTGCCTCAGCTATTGAAGCTGGAAAGTTGTTCACAGTGGAGGACTATAGCTGATGAGCTGATGGTGGCATTCTTTGATGTGTATTTAAGTGTTTCCTGCCAAGTGTGAAAGGGCTGGGATTAAATCAGCGATTTTAGGATTCTAAGTCTGAGGCTATGGTACACTTACTGTAAAGAGAGGGTTGCTTACTTGAGGTGAGAAGTGAACAGAACCAGTCCTAGTCCATGTGGTGCCCTAGGTGAGAATCATTGCTAGTGCCCCCTTTCTGAAGCAAAGTGCAATTGGCTGGCAAGTTGGCGCCACCTTAGAAGTTGACACCTTAGGTGGCTGCCCATGTCACCTAAAGGATTGGCCAGCAGATGAGGTGGGCATCTTCCCCTCATGATGGGAATGGGAAAATGGGGAAAAATGGTCAGAAAAGTTATCGGGTCAGGTCAGTGGCAGCTGTATTAGTCTGTGATGGTGACCTATGGCAGGTTACTTGTCGATTTACATCCATCTCATCAGCCAGCTTTCACTCATGATTTGTTGGTATAGTATCTGAGATATTGAGGTTATGAATACAAGTGGCTATAATAACTCTTTGTGACAGGGTGAAGCGCAATCCAGGAGAGCCTTGAGTAAAGCTACCGCTCTTACAAATTGAGAAGAGCTAGCGGAGGTGGTTTGGCCATCTTATAAGGATGCCCCCTGGCTCATCTTAGAGCTATTCTGGGTACTTCCCACTGGGAGGAGGCCATGGGGCAGACCCAGGACATGCTGGTAGGATACATTTTCCAGACGGCTTTGGAGAGTGCATTGGAACCACCAGGATCTTCACCAGGATGAGCGCTTTGAAAGTAGATGTATGTGTATATATGGTGTTATGACTGGCAGTGTTAGATTCCAGTTGTGGGAAGGGGTGAGGGGGTGTCTATAGTAATTGGCTGTAATTTCTTCCTGTATAGTTTCATTTGTATAGCTAGTGTTACAAGGAAAAACAGGCATGATGCCTTGATGTATGGATTCTTTCTCAGCTAAACCGTAGGATACATTAAATGGCTTGCTTTTTTCTGAACTGACTTAGAAACACATTATGGATATTGTATTTGAGGTATTTGAGAACTTGTAAACAACTCAAAGTAATGCGTCTTCTGCCCTTTGTTGATTTGCTTTTCATTCAAACTTTTAAATATTATGTATTTTATACAGTTGTAACGGATCTGCTAGGAGTAGTCCTGGTGGATTTTAAAGAGGTGATGCACTCTTTATTAAATTCAACAGGCTGCCAAATGTTTAAAGATACAAGAAATTTCTTAGTAAATTCACAAATGACTTTGGATATTATTTTGTGTGTGGGAGTGCTCTGATCCTAAAACTGTCTGTGTGTAGTACCTCGATTTGCACAAGAGGGCTGGTAGCCATTTTTTTGCTTTTGAAGTATCATTTGTGCCAAGTAAGTTATGTCTTATAGGTTATTCACCTTTTATAAATAAATGGTGTGGCCATAATGCCCATTAGCAATGTAATACAAGGGTCTCACAAAAGTGTTTCAAACATATGTCCTTTACACAATTGTGAAGTGACTAGTATACTACATATACTGAGTACTATAAAACCATTCATACATCATCCAACCTTTAATCCAGTACTAGGTCATTGGAGGGCCTCCACCTATCCCAGGAATATAAGACACAGCATAGTGGAACATCATGAATAGGATGCAGGGTGCACACTTACACGCACAAACACTCAGTATATGAGATTTAGAGACAACAGATAATTAACCTGACTATGTGTTTTTGGGTTGGGGAGGGTGAGGGTGAGATAATCAAACACAAACTACTGGTCATTTTGCTGATTTTTGGGCTAACTTTTATTGTTATTAGAGTCAAAACAAATTTTATTCAATTTTTCAGCCTTAACAATGCAATGAGATAAAATATCACTTTGTAATATGGGTTATGGTTTCATTATCTGCACATTGCCAGTGTATATGGACATGGGCTGCTAATCTGAAGGTTGGTAGTTTATAGCCCATGTGGTGTCCTACTGTAGTATCTTTGATCTAGGTATCTCACCTCAATCCCTACAGTAAAATATCCACATGTGTAAACAGATCAAGGCACCAGCTTATACATCTAAATGACACTAGAAACTAAATCCATGCCAGGCCTGTAGAATTCATACTTTGGAGGATCAACTGAGCTGCTGTCTCCTGGGTTTAACATGAAGCCTGTTCTTTTACTTTATGTTTCACATACATGTCAGTTCAGCTCATTGATATGCATCAGTGTGTTGTTTCCAGATTATGACACCAGTCTAGCTGGCTGGGCACCAGCGAACGCTGAACCTACATTGCCACAACCTGCTGGGCGGGTAAGGGGATTAGCCAACTGAGCTCAGTCTCTGTCTGATAGAAGCTAAGCTAGCAGTTGTGCGTATGTTGTGTTGACTCCGCTAAGTGACTTTTCTGTCATCTTGGATGGCTCACATACTGAAGACCTCAAGAGTCTGTGTGTCCTGACAAACATCAGCTTATGAACGTTACAATGTAGTTTTTATTAACTTATAATAAAAGCATAGATAAAAATGAAGATGATGGATGGAGGATGATGATGAATTTTGATCAAAAAGGTCACAAATGAACAAAAATGTGGCAGCGGCTGGAGAAGCCCAAAACAATATAATGAAGCAGCAGTCAAAAAACCAAGAGACACTGATGTTGCACATTGGTCACCCTCCCTCTTTAGAAAGCCTGTCATATGTTTTAACAAGATTAATATAATATGCTTTAACAGTATGTTAAAACCAGTACTCTAATTATCAGAAAGACAGTAAGTTTCTCAGTGAGAATGAACTAACTGAAGTCTCGACATATGTCTGAGTAATCAGACTGCTGCCGTCCATCAATTTTGAAACGGGAATTTAAACACAAATATTGCTTTCTTTTGGTCTAAGTTTCCATAGTGCCTCACCCCTATTTTGACCTTAATATATAACTGTAACCACAGTGTCTGATGTGGCAAGCTGGGCCAAGATGTCCCCTTCCTTTCCCCTGTCAACTTGAATTATTTTAAATTTTGTTATTGCACTTCTCAAGCCAAGCAACCTAATCACATTAAAATGGGAATAGTTTTGTGAGGCTGTAACTTGTTTGAATTGGCATATTGCAGTTTGCCTAAAAAATATCCCTTTTAGAAAAATTACCCCTGCTCTCTCTTTGATAGAAGGCCTTCATAGATGGCATGCCACAAGTCTTCAAATGAATACATGAAGTGCATGTGGTTTGAATGAGTGCCTCAGGGCACTTTCGGAATAGAAGCTGTTTTCTAAAATGATTCCTTACATATGATACCTTCTGTTCAAATTTTGATGATTTACAGAGAATAATTATGAGTTCTATAGGTTTGCTTGATCAACCCGACCCTGATTCAATTTAAGAATTACACAGTATCTCCCCCTTTTACTGAATGCCAAACATGTAGCTTAATATTGAACTTAGGAGATAATTAAATCAGCTCCACATAGTCTTAGTGCTGAAGGTTACTGAAGATAGACTGGAATGCTATCCAGGGTATTCCATGCTTTCCAGCCTATGCTCCAGCACCCCCACCCCCCACCCGCCCCACACTGTATAATTGATTGGAAAATGAATAGATAGGGCTACTCTTCCTTATGATTACAGTTGTGCACAATGAATAATCAGTTTCATTTTGACTTTGAGTCACGGGTGATTGTAGGATTTTTTTATAGTTTGGCGGCCTAATAGGGGCCTTGTTTCATACACAGGGGCCAACTTTATCATTAGCCAAGGATATGTTTTGGATTGTTAAGTGACTGAAGGGGACCCTCCAGGGGCTAATCAGCTTTCTGCTGGAATCAGTGTCCCTGTGGGACCACTCCTGTATACGCCCTTTTGACTGCATTTTGTGTAAGTTATAATTTTGTGCAAATATGGATAGATATATTAATTTAAATTAATATATTCATTTTAATAAGTACTGGAAAGTATTGCTGATTTTATAGTTTCATAGTTTTTTATATCTCACGGATATCCACCACAGTGCACTTATTTTGCCGTGATTTTTGTCTATATGGGGTTTAATCCTGCCTACTGTATGACAAGTTCATGTTGCTGTTGCTGGTCTAAATTTTTATTTTTATTTTTTTACAAGCCATGGTTAAAGTGTTCACCTTTGTAGTGACGGGATCATCATGCATGGAAAGCACAGTTGCTTCATTTGCATGAAGTAATCTGTGCACATCATCTATGTTTGAGTGTTTATTCATTTGTGAAAGAGAATATGCGATCTGCTTCAGCTCGATGGCTACAGTGGAACACTCATACAAATAGATATGAAATTTCATATCCTCACAGTAATGTCAGTGTGTCCTTGCCAGTTTGTAGATTGTTCTACTCTCTGTCATTCTAGAATATTGAAGATAACTGGTTTATTTGCTCCCCCCTATATTCCAAACAGGAAAGTACAGGATGTGATCCTTAGAGTATCTTAATAAGCTAGCTTAATGGAAGAGTCTAGGTCATAATATGAAAAACATAATAAGATCTGTTCCTATGTGATGAGCCATTTCACTTCATGTAAAGCTTCACATAGTTTGATCCTCTGTAATTTCATGTTGCCGTTTGGTGGCTATAGCATAGCGAATAATGGCTGAATCCCATGAAGACTACTTGTGAAAATTCAACAAAAGTAGAAACTTTGTATTGTTTTCTACCACATTCCTTTGCCTTCTGATGGTGGTTGTGTGCTTCACCAGCCAGATTTCCTGCTTTTCTACAGGCCCAGCTATACAAAATGCCCTACCTTGTGACAAAGGCCCCCCCAAGCCAGTCTACATGTCTAATGCGTCTGTCTCTAAAATGAAGGGCAGTGAAAAATCAGGTGACATTAGCGACCTCACAAAGCACTGGCTTGAGGGCCAGGAATGCTGCCTGTCATGACTCTCTTGAATTACGGCTATATGTAAGAGGTAGCTGAGGCTAGGATTCTGAGAAAGAGCTGTCAGTAGAAAAGGATGGTGGTTTCTGAACTTCCGTTATAAGCAGGTTGCAGCAGGAGCTGTTTTATCAATCTGCAGTCAAGGTATGTCTCTCCATCTAGCTGCACATTTCATTGCGATTACCGTAAGGGTATCTTCTGTCGGTGACTATCCATCAGTTCCATTGCCCCATGCAAAACAAATAAAAACAGAATGGAATTTGTGAAGGATAATTTTGCTTTGGACTGATGATAAGGGACTTGGCTATTAGCCTCAGGATAAATCCAATAGCAAATTAATTCATGCTGAATCTTAACTCTCTAGCATTGATCTAGCTTCCCAATCTGTCAAGCTGTAGAGTATGTACTCCCAATATGCTTAGTGAGCTATGAGGAGCCCTTGCAAATAATGTAGATGCAGACAAGTAGAATAAAGTAGCATGTTGATCCCCGTCCAATGATATAGCTTTATTACATGCTGTTTGTTGTCTGTCTTGTATCTGCAGAAGACATTCCCTAGACATCACCTCCAGCAAATGGAGTTTTGCCCTTAGGTCCAGGACGTATTGCATGTTATTTTGAGTGTTGCCTTAACAAGGCCCAAGGTGTAATGCAGCTGTCAGCCTGTTGTCAGGAGTACAAACAAGAATAACCCAATGAATTACTGGGGAAACTCTCATATGGCAAATCATACAAGATCAGTTCATTTATCCTAATCTTTGGTTTCCATGAGAATAAAATTAATAGATGTCAGGGACGTCATACCATGCCAAGTACTAATCTTTAAGGTCTTATCATTTGTCTAGCTTTATTAACATACATAATATAAGTGTCTTAATCTATCAGAATCTCTTTTGTAATTCTAGCAATGGAGAAAAAACAAAAAGAATTGCCTGGACTTTGCAGTAATATTTAAAACAACCAGTATTACATAGTCCTGTCCGACTCTGAAAATCTTCATTAACACAAGGAGGTGCACTGGTGCTTTGGGGATGACCTCAAGTTATGTAACCGCCATTCCCAATAATTTGCACACCACTAACAAATTTCTGTACGGTTGCCTGGGTAACAATGTTAAGCTATTACCATTTCTTGAGTTCAAGCCTCTGCTATGTGTTATTATGGCAGTTTTTGTGGACCAGCAAACCTCATGATCCCTTTGTCAGTAGGAGTACCGCTTGGTATAGTCTGTCCTTCACTACACAGCACTGAACAGCATACAAACCTATGATGCCTGGAGGCCTTCCCTAGTCTCCCTTTTAAGGCTTTTTCTTTTAAAATAAAAACAGCCTGATAGGGAAGGTGAGCTGTCACAGTAATACTGTGGATGTGAACTACTAAATGAACATGGCCTTTTTAATGTCTAATTGGGAGCTCATGAATAGACACTGGATCAGCCTTTATTAGCTGTATCCCCTGTCCAGTCTCAAAAAGGAAGTGATGGATTTAGGACAAGGGACACCCTGAATACAAAAAAACCCAGTGTGTGTGTGTGTCTGTATGTATGTATGTATATATATATATATATATATAGCTAGCTAGCTATGAGGAGCCCTTGCAAATAATGTAGATGCAGACAAGTAGAATAATGTAGTATGTTGATCCCCGTCCAATGATATAGCTTTATATATCTAAATATATAAAATTCTTTTCGCGTTTGAAACGGAAATTACGTATGACCACAGAACATACTATAATACACTACGTGCGTATGACCGGAAACAGCGTAACTAGCGCTTACATTTTGTATGAAAACGGTGTACATGACGGGAACTAATCACTTCGTTTGTGGACGCTGTTTTTACATCGGGCTTTCTGTACTCGGGTGGGTACACCAACGTGGGCCGCCAATTTTTTTGTGAAGGTTTCACACGCAGTGCACCACTGACAGCTGTGAGCCTCCACATAAAAAACACGAGACTCAGAAGAAATGCGGGCAGGACGCATGTTATACACAGTACAACATGTGCAACATTCGCAATCACCAGTCCACTGTTCGGGAGAAGCTCCAGCGGCGTCCTCCGAGGAATACGTCCGATGAAAGGTCGGGGAAAAAGAAGAAAAACTCTCACCGACTCCAATGACGTTCCGCTCCGTGCAGAGCCACCGGTCCACTTTTTAAAATTCGTTGCCGTTCGTTCAGTCCTGTCTCTCATTCGCCATTCCTATCCCAACGTACCCCTCTTCCCCATTAGACCATTCCCATCCTGGTCTCCCGCATTCAAAACAAAAGTAATAAGTGCATATAAAAATAATAAAAGCAGAACACCCAAGACCCAACCATGAACAGGAACGTTACAGTGCTTCATATATATTACTTCATATTCTCATATGATAATGATGTTAATGTTGTTCATATTGATTTCTATGTTATTGTCAATGCTCTTTATTTGTTGAAAAATAAAATTGGTAATTAACAAACTTATTTTATAAATACTGCATTTTATTTTTTTCCCTTGCACTCTGAGCGAAGCCACTGGGTAATCTGCTAGTGTGTGTGTGTGTGTGTGTGTATGTATATATATATATATATATATATATATATATATATATATATAAACACCATTTATGTGGCCTGGTATACTCAGCAATATCCGGTATGCTGCTGCAACCAATTGCCAGCCATGGAAAACCAGAAAAGATGTCCAACCTCTGAAGGGAAATGGAAACTAGGGGTCAGATGGGGGATTTTAGAGAGAATGCAAAACTGAGGGAAGAGTGGGAAGAGGTGGAAGAGGGAACAGGATTCGCTAATGGCCAATTTTCAGGGGATCTCCTCATGTCAGACCAGATAGTTTGGGTTTATTTTTTCATTGTTAACTAGCCTGAAGAAGACTGATGCTAGCAGCAGAGCCAGTCCAATGTGAATTTCAGGATTAAAGTCTTTAAAGAGAAAGACTTCCTTTTATATCCTGCATAGCAGCAAACTTGTCTATAAGCAGCACCTTCAAAACTCCAGCATCTGCAGCATTAAGATTTTAGCAAACTTTAGCAAAAGAGAGATCTTCCTATGAAAACAAGTCCATTTTATTCAGAACCATCTTCTCAGAATGTCATGAGTGGTTACATACATACAAGATGAATACTGTGGGCCTCTAGGTTGATCCAATGAGAGTCTGTTCATTTTGCTGCCACTGGTATATAGCTGCCATCATCTTGAACCGTCAGCACTTCAGGATTGTAATACAGTCCCTTTTTAAGGACCAGAATAGAAAGGACAGAAAGTTGTTAAGGTGGCCTAAAATCTCCATATAAGCAGCTTAGTGATACATGGTCAATAGTTCTCTTCTTGCCTTTGTGCCTCCGGTTTCATACTCAGTTGTTCTAAGGGTAGTAACGATATCATGGCTATTCTCTGTGGAGTCCATCCAGGATTTCGGTACAGTATGTGGAGGATAGTGTGGAGAGGCACAGAACAGAGCTAGGTGATATGGGGTGCAGAGATCTGCTGAGAAACATTTAGTGAATTTTTCCCAATTACTGGGGTAGGGATCAGGATAAAAAACTAGAACTGATTACAGCTCTGAATGTTGCTGTCACAGACAAGTCCTAACTGCTCTTCATTCTGAAAGCAAGAGACAGCAAAGTAAGAGACAGTGACAGACACACACATGAAAGGAGGGACAGATAGAATTTATTGGATAAAATAACCTGCACCCCTTGTCACCTGGCTTCCTGTATCCCAAAATGGATCTAAGCATCAGTGTTTTAGACTGATCATGTGGTCTCCTGTGTCATAGTGATGGAGGAACAATGAGGCAAGCAAATGCTTTTTTCAGTTGATTTTCAAGAAGGTGGTGAAGGCAGGAAGGACAGAGATACAGGTGCTTCACAGTCCTTCAGAGCCTATTTCAAGCACTCTTCCCGTTTGTGGTGACCCCTGTATACTCTCTCCTGAGCCTACCTCTTGCTACTACAGTGGGCTGGCAGAAGAGAGAAGCAGACATATAGCCAGCAGGGGTGCAGCATGGCAGGATGGGAGATGAAGTCTCAAGAGGATCAGTTATATTTTTAACCTTTAAGGGAACGCAAGAGAATGTAAAAGTCTCACACTTACCTGTGTTTCTGTTTGTCTTGTTTTCCTTGGTGTGTAGCTCTAGGAGGCTTCTTTGGAAACACTTCGAAAACCTGGATTGACGGATAGCAGTGAGGGAAAAAAATCCCAGTGCCCTCTGCCTTACATAGTCCTTATTAATTACAATACAGCAGTGCACTAATCAGCCTTCAGAAAGATTGGAAACTGGAAAGAGAAGCAAACAGCAATGTTTGCCTTTTTGTTAAAGCCATTTCAAGAAAGGATTATTATTTATTATATTGTTATATTATATTTTTTTAAAATTTGTCATTTCATCATTTGTTGATCAAGAAATTGGTCTACAGACGCTCCCCAGCTTACGATGTTCCATGTTACTATATTTCAACTTTATGATTATTCAATAAATTACATGAGCTTTGTGTTAATGATTATACTGAAATGTAAGCTAATGTAAGTGTTCTATGCACGTTTAAGGCTAGTCTATGATGTTTATTAGGTTAGGTGAACTGCATTAAAATACATTTTTGCCTTACGATATTTTTGCTTTGTAATAGCTTTATTGGAACATAACCCCATCATAACCCAGGAAGCGTCTGTAGTTTATTCTATTATTCATTTTTCTGCTCTTGTTCCTCTTGAGTCACTGCCAGAGAAAACCCCCAATTTACTCACTAAGAGTGTGATGGTGTTGACCAAGTTGCAGAATAATTTTTATAAGCGTTCACCTTAAATGTAATCTGCATATTCATGCTGGCTTTTATTCTACAGAAACCCCTGACACTGTCCTATGAAGTCTGACCCTTCCCCCCCCCCCCCCCCCGTCGGCAGAATGACAATCCCCAATAGAGTACACACATGCACATAAGCTCACAGTACAGACGTGTCATTCCCAATGTCTTTGAACCACAGGATGACACAAACATGCATACAAAGAGAAAACTTTCAACACATACAAACAGAGTTAGGGCAAAGCTCGAATCCAGAACACCTGAGATGTCACCATCTCTTAAATGGTATTCCAACATTATCCAAGAAAATCCATCCATCCATCTTATAGCCACTTATCCAGTACTGGGTACTGGGATGGGCCTGGAGCTTATCCCAGGGGAAAAGGCCGGGGACACCCTGGGCAAGATGCCAGTCCAACACAGCTTAAAGAATATATTTTAGCAAAACTACATAATATGCTTGCTTTGATCATCTTCAAAATCCATATCCTCTTAATAGAAGTAATACATGCACCTTAGACTGAGAATTTAAGGCAAGTCCATGCTTTAAAAACAACATTCCTATGTAAAAGCACTGGGTGCTTGAACTTCAGAAAACCCACACATTCCTTCAAAGATGCTGCGGTTTATAACCACGTAGTTGCTGCATTTGAATGAGTGCGATTATGGGATTTTTATAATGCTCCGTCCTGTTAAAGCACTGGAAAGCGGTTGTCGCAGTAATTACCAGCGATTATTCACCGAGACCTGTCAGAAATTGCCATGCGAGGTCTGTAGGGTACAGCCGCTAGGCCAAGTAAGTCACGGTGAATATGTATGAGTTCCCAGGGGGACAGAACTGTGAATATGTTTGGTACTATCCATTTTGTCCATTTCAAGAACAGATCGCAGCAGTGAAGAGTTTAATAATGAGGACACACCCAAGGTCCCTTGATCATTAGAACACATTTTTAATAATATTTTCTTGATGTAGGGGTATTTGAGACTTAAGCAGTGTTTCTTTGAAGAACTGCAGCTTATTATAAACTGGGGATTATGGGTGTTATACAGATGTATTATTTTAAGACCACCCTGAACCAATGTATAAGATCTTGATGATTCCCTCTATGCAGCCAAATGAATTGCAGTCACAGGGCGGCTGCTGTCTGGATTCCAAGAAGGTCTGAAAATGTTACAATGCAACATTATAACTTTAAATGTAATATTACTTGTACAGTACTACAGCTAATCTAGAAATTCTGTAATTCAATGACAACAGTAGTACGGTTTAGAGTGATGTGATTTAAAAGTTTGGAAACATTAAAGTGGACCATCTTGGCAAACTGTACTGTTATTGTCTTGTTTGTATACTTCCATAAATGTTATATACAGAGTCAATAAGTGGGTGTGGTCCCCCATAAGGGATTTATAAATTATGCAAATCTGGTTCCACCACTAGAGGTTGCTATAGACCCCCCCCCCCCCCATCTTGTACTTCATTTGTTATTGCCACAAAACATATATCAAATTAACTTCAAGCTCCATCACATTTCCACAATAGACAAGATTCATAATAGATGTTGTGTCTTATCTGATGGTCTTCTGTCTCTAGGGGTTCAAACAGAGGTTGTCTTGCTATGAGTGGATGTAAGTTCATTGATCAGTTTTCACTGTATAATAACTGTAAATTATAATTTGACCATAATCTGTATGAATGTGGGCATGTTCACAATGATCCTAATGTTACTTTACGTAAAGTGTTTTGCTGAATAACAACTCTAATAATTATGTTGATGATGATGATAATATTAGAAAAACAATAATAATGATGTATCAGTGGTACAGTAAATCATCTTCAGTTGTCATTCATAAATATAACATGATTGTGATCATTTCATATTCTTCCTGCTCGCATTAGCTACAATTTGTCTTAGCTAGTATTTCAAACTTGTAAATATATCTAAGTATCTACACTTGAGAATCTGAAATATAATGCACCGTAGATACCTTTGGTGTACCTGATACACCAAAGAGTACATATTTCATGCACAACTGAATTATTGCTTTTTTTCTAATCCATCTTGTCAGCCAGGCAAACAATTCATATTACAGCCTCTCAAATGGCAATATTTGAGTATTACTTATAATGTGAAGCTAGTGATGGGTTATAAAGTATCTTCCAATTGACAGGATTTTCATGTAAACTTTATGGTGCCTTGGAATATAAAGTCAATTCAAATTAAATATACAAGCTTCCTGGGTCACTCTAACCTTGTTTAAGGGATTGTGATGCATTTGTAGTATCGAGTTTATTGGTTTTCCCTAATAAAAAGGAGTCTGTATGCATTTCATGTATTCTTGGGTAAATTAAATATTAATTAAATATTAAATGAAAAGGTTACACTGCATTGTTACTGTATCAATACCATGTCAGTGATAATTATAATTTCACCTCTTTGTCCCCAAACTGCTGGGTGACATTCATTTACCAGAAGTAATTGGACTATCCCCTTGCACACTTCATGACTGTAATAAAGACATATGTCACTGATAATAACTACATATCATTTATGTATCTTACGGCATATTTTTATTCAAGGGCTGGCATACGGCCCTCTCACCTCTGAGGTTGATGTGTACATCTGCAGTAGTATAGATTTTTATTTTATTTTTTTATTAACCCTGATTTCATGACAAACCTGACTACTGCCTGACAACTTCTGTAAACCTGAATCAGCCAATAAATATGTAATAAAGCTAGATCTTTCTGCTCTCTTCTCCTTCTCCTGTACAATCTCAAGCTTGACATTATCTCCATAAAAAAGTCTTAGGTCATTCCTTTTGAAAATACATGCAGTTTTCTTAGAAATCTGAAGTCAAACCTAAAACTGACCTGCAGTTTATTTTAATAGATGATAATTAGTACTTTAAATACTTGTGTGACACCAGAAGAGCCTGACTGCTTGAATGAAGTAGACATTATTGTTTATGTTCCTGGGTGCAGTCTCTTTTGAAGGTCCTCTCCACAGCCTTGTGGATGGAAACAGGGCAGCAGTGATTCTCATGCTGTAGACGCAATGATACACGCATTGGTTAAACCCAGTCACTGTTACAATTCATGCTATTTTGTCTCTTGGCCTCTTGGCTGCACACCTGCTGGTCTTCCTGTGTTGGTGCTGAGTAAGCAAAAAATAATATTTTTTTTTCTTTTCATAGAAAGACCCCCCGTAGTTCCACTCAGCATACTCCAATCCTGTTCCAGGACCAAGTACATTTTTCCCTCTCAGCACTTATTTTTGTATTTCTTTATTAAAAACAACAACAACAACAACAACAACAACAACAATGAAAACAATGACTCGAAGTCAAACTGCATTTCGTCACTCTGTAACATAAGCATACTAAAACCGCTGAGCTACCACACCCTGCTGTTTGGGTTTTATAGCTGACTTTTATGCTTTTTGTATAGTCATGTTAAAAAAAAGTTTTGGGTACCAGTCTGCTTAAAGAAAAGTATATCAAGCCCTGTTTGACCAGAACCCAATGGCTTCCAATGACTGTATAGATTAATACCTTCAGATTAATACTTAGGTACAGCATGTTCGCAGGAATAAAACCCATAGTTAATGTCTATCTGTCACTCTGTATAAAGCTGAACTCATTTGAAATGATTTTATCCCGGTTCATTAATTCTGAAATTGCATCTGTCTTTTCTTAAAGCCAAAAACAAAACAACAGTGACATTTATTGGATGAGATTGTGGAGACAACAACCTTATAATTACGGATGTTCATTGCAACCTCAATACTTTTTCATACTTCTTTGTGGATTTTTTTCCCATTAGACACAGTTTACATTTCATTTTTGTGTGAGAATAGAATATTTGGACTGACACACTAGAGCATTTCCACTGAATTGCAGCCAGATCGTTTTATTATTTCTTTGTTTGTTTCAGTGCTTCATTTGTAAAGTCATAACTATTGACTAGGAAGCATGCTTATAGTTAGAAAACATCCCGAATTGCTTGCACTGGGGTGAACAGATTGGAATATTTCTTACTATTTGTGGATTTGAGCTTTAGCTTTTTGACCCGAAGAATAAAGTCCCAAATGCCATTTAAACATTAGTGCATTTGTCACAGCGTTAAAGACATGTATGACTCATAGCCTAACCATTTATATGAAAACTTGCTGCAGGTGCCAAAACGAGAAAGAAGATAATTGTTTTACAGCAACACAGAGCCATAATGTTCATTGTTGCCTGCCAATGTTTTGATTTATTAAACAGAACTTCGAGACGACACATACTGACAGTGGAAGAGATGTCACATAGCAGATGCGTGCAGCAATGTGGTTTGTAAAGACAACTTAATTAATGGTAGTCATTAATAACCTTTAGCACATTGTTTTGTCTTCATATTATTCAAATCTGTAATAAATTCGCAATACCAGAAAAATGAAAGTTATAGGGCCACTTTTAAATGGATGTGCCTGTGTTTCTGATTAGATATACATCTTTTCTCACAGATAGACAGTCGTGAACAAAAAAGCTTGACTGCTTGCCATTTCCTTTCAGATCATAGATGACGCGAATCAAAAATTGCACATCAAAGCACATATTTGTAATGTGATTCAGGATTAAGACTGAATCATTAATGAGCATTTGCAATACTGCTCAGTTCCTTATCTGTAAATGAGAGATATGAATAATCTAGTGACCACACACATCAATCCGAAAACTGTCCCCAGTCATTCATACTGGTGAATAGAAAGGAGCCAGTGTTAGGTGCAAAGAACACAGCAGTACATCGGGAGTTTGCACAGGGCAATATACAGTCCAGTACTTACTGACCTAGTTTAGCATCTGCTAAATAAATAAATGTAAATTTATCAACCTTGTTCAGCCTAAAGGGGAGTAAAGGGTAAGTTTCTCGGACATGAACATGCAACTTATGAATCAACCATTTGAACTCTTTTTTCAAACATCTGAAGTCTTCATTTAAATTTTACATACCAACTCAGATATTAAGTTTCCCTTCCAGGTTCCAGTTACTCAGAAGTGATCATTTATGAATTCAGGTCTCCATGCGTGACTGTACAAAACCTGAAGGTATAACCTAAATTCTACAAATGACAACTTATGAGAATATATTTTGCATACAAAAGGCATCTTTGACACCTAACATATGTTTGAAATTACAGATGTTAATACTTGGTAATGAAATCAATGCTGTCTTTGCAGTGCACACATTAATTAGCAGGAGGATGCTGACAGCTAACAGTTGGGCACATGGCGGCAAACAACGAGCTATATAGAGGAGTGGGGATGTTTATGCATTTGTTTGGGCACGCGGTGACAGAGCTTATGTCCCGCTGTCAGTTATGACAGGGGAGCGGCTGCCTCGTGTGGGAGTGATTTCACCACGTAGCGTTACTGGAACAGACATCTCTAGCTATCATACCAAGCACACCTGTTCCAGCCTTCATTGCAGAGGACCCAGCCGTCCACAAGCACCCAGGCAATGAACCGTCACACTGCGCCCCATATGCTTACGTTTAATCAGCTGAAAGGCAATGAAGATTGTTCGTTGAAAACTTGGTCAATCATTCTGCCATTAATCACCAGCTAATCAGCATAAAGAATCTTGAATCTTGAATCTAAAAGATACAAGCATTGTTTAAATAGCTGGACAGCATGCACAAGGTTTGATGAATTTGTGTCGATCTTCTACTATGTCAACCTTTACGAATTTGGGCATTTGAAGCCTAAAGCTAAAGTACGTCATAAATTTGGGCTAAATTCATTGGCTATTGGTTAAATGAACGCAATGTAACCCTTTAAATTGTACTTTGATTTAATAAAATTATGCTGCAAAATTTAATGCGGAGTTGTCAAAGCACTTAAACTGAAATCTTTGTTTAATTTGGCAAAGGTTAATAAGTATTTTATTGAATTAAGCATATTTTCTGTTTCTCAGATTACTAATACTCCGTTTAAATTTCAGCATAAACAGGGATTGACAAAGCAATGTATTATGTTAGTAATGCACCCTCAACTGGTATGATTGATGAAAGGCAATTTAGTCTATAGACCACATTTACTGTTCATTTTCATAATAATAAGTAATACATCCTCTGCTGGTATGTAGGTAGTCTAAATAGGTCTTTGATAATGGAGAATTAATTAGTAGTTAATTACAGAAACACAGGTGAGAATGAGATAATTTGTCCTAAATTACAGTAAGTGTCTGGCTGCTAGCTGCCCTTGATTAAAATTCATACAGGACAAACACAGTCATTAAATTAGGCTTTGCCTTCAGTTTTTGCAGCTTAATTTGTTATTATTTTAATCAGTCTTTGGCTAAATTTTAAACACACTTTTTAAATTCCTTGATATGAAATTTTAAATACACTGAATATCCTAAAATAACATCAACTAAACACATGTTCACATATACACATGCAATCACTAGCCTCTTTATTAGGAACACTATTCTAGACCCCCTTCTGCTTTCAGCATAGCCTGACTTCTTCATGTCATGGACTGAACAAGGTGCTTGAAATATTACTTATAAATTCTGGTCTATGTTGGTATAATTGCATCAGTCATTGCTGCAGATTTGTCAGATCCAGATTTCTCCTCCTCTTCCAGCACATGCCAAAGATGCTCTATTGTATTCTAATGATTGAGAAGGCCATTGAAGTACATTGAGAAGGCCATTGAGTACCTGAACTCATTATAATGGTGATGGAACCAGTTTGAAATGAGATGTGGCTTGTGACATGATGCATTATTCTGCTGGAAGTAGCCATTAGAAGATGGGTAAAAGGATGCACATGGTCAGCAACAACACTCAGATAAGCTGTGGCATTTAAACAATGCTCGACTGATATTAGGTGGTTCAATGTATGCCAAAAAAATAGTCCCCACATCATTTCAGCATCACCACCAATCTGAAGTGCTGACACAAGACAAGTTCAGTTCATGAATTCATGACATTTATGCCAAGTTATGACCCTACAATCTGTATTCCACAGCAGAAATTGAGATTCATCAGAACAGGCAATTTTTTTTCCAATATTCAACTGTCTGGTTTCAGTGTGCCTCTGCCCACTGTAGCCTCAGTTTCCTGTTTTTAGTTGACAGGAATGGATCCCAAAGTGGTCTTCTTCTTTTGCAGCCCATTCACCTCAAGTGTCGATGTGTTGTGCATTCAGAGATGCTTTTCTGCTTACAATTGTTGTAAGGAGAGTTTATTTGATTTACTGTAGCCTCCCTGTCAGCTCAGACCATTCTGGTCATTCTCCTATGACCTTTCTCATCAGCAAGGCATTTCCACCCACAGAACTGCCATTCACTGAATGTGCTATGCTTTTCACACCATTCTGCATAAACTCTAGAGACTGTTGTCTGTGAAAATCCAAGGAGCTGAAGAGTTTCTGAAACCCCCAAATCATCCCATCTGGCATCAACAGCCATGCCACAGTCAAAGTCACTTAGACCACATTTCTCCTTCATGTGATGTTTGATCTGACCGTTAACTGAAGCTCTTGACCTTTGTCTGTGTGATGCTATGCATTTAGTTGCTACCGCATGATTGACTGATTGGATATTTACATGAATGAACAGATGTTCCTAATGAAGTGGCTGATAATTGTAGGTTTAAGCAATCTATTTATTGATTAGTTTCTATATTTATTGAGGACCTGGATATAGTGATGTTACATTTATTCGTCCCAGCTAACAGCTCCAATAAGCTTTTACATTAAAGTGTCATTGTCTCTGCTGATTTATGACTCCTTATGACAACTTGGCAGCGTAAAGATTGTAATTAATTCTGCATGCCTGAAGTTTCCTTCTACTACCCCATCTATACGATATTTAATTCCCAGTTCATATCCATAATTACTCAAAGAAATAAAGCACTGAAACATAAATAAGTGTTTGCAAATGAACTGTTCAATTTATGTGAAAATATTTGATAAACACAATCTCGTAGAAAAGTTTATGGCAAGGGTTTGATGATGGCTTGTTCCTTTCTCTTCAGTAAGTCAAATAATAGTGAATCACTCTGGTATGAGGTCCAGAAGGAGAAATGATCTGGCAGGCAAGCATACATGGAGAGCTAGCGGCTAGAGTGCATTGTAAATATCAGTTTGCTGCCAGATGCTGTCCTGGAACGAGGCATGTCCTTCTTTCGTCTCTACAGGACCCCTGTGTCCTTTCTGGTGTGGGATGCAGAACTCAAGCTAGCCAAGATATTGTCTTCTGTTTGTAAGGTTTTACAGAAGAAACACTAACAATGAAATATTGGATAAATCATTACCCTGGACTGCTGCAAAGCATAATGACCAATATGTATTTTTAAAAAATGCACAGAAACAACCATAATCATGGCAACGAGGGACACATCACTGCAGCACTTCACAGGTGGCCCATCATTTGCAAGCTACTAGATACATAGTTAAAATTGAAGATTATTTGTTATGGATCTGCTATGTATGATTTCTTTAAACAGTAAGGGATCATTACAAGGGTAAAAAAAAACATTAAAATACCATTTGTCTTTCAGTTTTCAAAATAGATTTTTTTGACGTGCAGGTAATGGGAACAACTGGAAACATATTATTATTTTATGCAATAATATTCAACGTAAGTAAGAAAGGATACAATACCACTATTCAACTGAAGAAAGAAATGGGATAGTAGCTTATATAGTGGTATATTCAAGATTTTTAATTTGTTGATTATGTTGTTGTTATTTGTTTGTTGTTATGCTGGTACGACAAATATAATGTTTAGTTATATAGTGATACATACGGCTGTATACACAGCCGTTGTGTAGCGTCTGAGAGAGGATCTCTTCACTTATTGACAGTACTGTCACTGATAAAAAATAAGGGACGTCTTAGCCATTCTCTGCATATGCGGCGTCTAACACGACTGGGCACAGTGGGCCGATTATCCACACCGACTGATCTCCTCCAGTCGTTAGCTGCACTGTGACACTCTTTGCCCATTGAAGACAGGAGAAAAGTGCTCAAGTGTATCAGCCTGCAGAGTTCCTGTATTTCTTAACATTGGTGGCCTGAAATCAAAGCTTTTTGAAAGTTTAGAAGTTTTTCTTGGATTTCGCCAATGAAGTTAGGGCACAATGAGCATGCCTGCAGTTATAAAAGCAAATTTCTGAATGGCTTGGTTACTCTTTGGGTACATAATATTTGTCTGAATTTAGTTTTAATCACTGTGTTGCTGTCTAAATAAATACTAAAATCATAGTTACTGTTCGTATCCCCACATGATATTTCACCAGTCGGGCATATTTGTTTCCCAATATATAGCTTTCAAGCCGAATGCTTTTTAAAATATTTGTAGCCCACAAATTGTATTAATTTTGATAGCTTGGCATATAATATTGGCAGTGGGGTGACTTATTTGTTTTAAAAAAAAACGATTTACTCCTGGATTGTAGCCCTTTTCATTTGGCGGGACCACAAGACCATATGCTCCAATTTTGTGGCTCCGTGGCCTCTGCTAACTGCTTTAGTGTGTACAGCATGGAAACTATTTGGTGCCAAAACTTAACAACATCAGCTCTGCACTTAAAATGAATAAATTGTGAATAGCACATTCAGCTAATAAAATGGTCCATGGTTTCAGCAAAGAAACATTATTGAATTGAGCTAACCAATAATGCAGAGGCAGACTTTGTAGTAAACAGTAAATGATTATTCCACAAACTGAAGATGATTAAAATCTTGTAGCAAGTGTGGTGATATAATACTATATTAAGTTACAAAAGTAAAGTTGTTGTAAAATCAGAAAACATTTGATAGTTTTTTTCTTTTTCTGAAGAACTATATGAAATGCAATGTCTTGGCTACCGTAAATAGCTCTTGTTATAAATTGGTGCACGTGATGCATGGTGTCATTTGCAGCACATATATTTCCAGCAAACATTTATGAAAATGTCACTGACACCATCTGTGCAGCTACCCAGACCCCGCTAGCGAGGCAGTGCAGTTTTCTGTTTACTGACCCAGTTTACCACTGTTGTGTTGGCTAAAAATAGTTCCGCTGAAGAAATTTCCATTAATTCTACAATGCTACTTTAGCAGTTTTAAAGTAGTTTATTTTTTTATGGCTGATTATTGATTGTGGCCAGAATGTTCCTGTTTCAAATACACATCCTTGATGACTATGCTGCGTATTGAGTGTCTGCAGCATGCTCTTTGTTCAATCATCCTTAGGCCTACCTGTCAGTACAGTATGACTCTCAATGGGGCAGTCTTTGCCTTTGCACAAATTGGAAGAATTGCATCTTATGTAATTTATAGCCACTATTAAGAGCAACAGTACATTGTATCCATTCGTTTATGGCCGACCGCCTCCCATGTTTGATATTTGGATCATGTAACAGCCATTTTCACAAAATGATCGTTAGTTGTGGTTTATTCATGTGTTCTGGGTGTATATGACTGTAGTACAGCTCAATGAGTCAAATGAAATGATTACATCACCCCCTGAAGACAATGTAACAGTTCATTTTTTCATTTTATTCCTTAAACTGGAGACTGAGACTGAGTTTAGCTAATTGTATCTGATGTTCCAATGGTAATAGCTCATTTCCAGATTGTGGAGAACCCTGGGGACAAAATGAAACCATCCCAGCCACCCCCTCCCCAGAGACTCACCTGTCCAGTATACAACTGTTTTTTCACAAATATAGGCCACTATAACCATAATAGAGGATACATATTCCCTGAAGATTTGTGTTCAACAAACACAAATTGTTAAACAAACTAAATGTTTTCAGATTAAATTATTGATGTGTTTTCTGATACTCCTAACCAAGGTGACCCTGTTTGTTTGCAAGAGTTATTAAGGTCAGTCCTTGGATGAAATCCAGGTCTTTTAAAAAAGAAAATATGGTGCCTGCTGCTACCATAAACAAATGACCAAATCCTTTATTTAAAGTATACAATAGGAAAAACACATTGTATGCCACTGTTGGATATAAAATCTGAGCACACATACTGTGTCTGGCACAAAGGTAAAACACCCCCACCCCTACAACTAACCCTATTATTATGCTTGATTTATCATATTTGTGCTCTACCAATGTTTCTTACTATTATTTACTGGGAAGTTACATTCTGCTTTAGTGGGTTTCTTATATGTGTATAATTACAGTTATTATTTTTCATAAACTCATGCTTTATATATATAATTCTCGGTTATGTAATTTGTGTTAAATTAATGCCTGTCAATAGTTATCCAAGCAATCCTGGGAGAAATTAGAATGTTTCCAGTGATAAATGATTATAGACCATAGGTAGACAACCTATTGGGCAAAATAAATAGGCTTTCATATAAATTTACATGGAAACTGCTGCCATCGGGAGAAGAGAAGCACTTTATTGAATATGTAGTGCTGACTTGACTGTTGAGTCTGCTGAGAAGGAATAGTACATACATCCAATTAAATCAGTGACAAGTGGCTGACATTATCAAATGCTTTAATAGGATGAACAAAAAATACTTAAGTTTCTGCTCATCCACATTTTTCTAATACTAAGGAAATATTTTGCCAGTGCAAGTAAACAAACGGACAAATAAATGAGTGAATGATTGAATGAATAACAGTTAACTGACACGTACGTATGTTTACATGTATGTTAGATATGTATAGTGATTCATAAATTCAATTTATTTATTTATCTCTGCATATATTTTTATTTCTGCTATTCCTTTTCTCATGCTTGGTCGTCATGCAAAATTTATGGCAACGGTATCCACAAATGTGTTTGAACACACGCAATATTAAAACATAGGATCTACACTCACCTGCTACTCAACTGAAACTGGTGGCCGGTTGGGGATCCAAATCATAACAAGAAATGTTTTGAAAAGAGAAAAAAAAAAAAAGCATTACAGAAAACGAGTGATTTGGTCTTGAGTGGCAGTTTTTCACTTAGGCAAAAGCAGACAGCTTCTTCCAGATGAAAGAAAGCGCATGTCAAAAACTGGCTTTTCCATATGCAACTGGCATTATGATTTACACTGGAGACCATACAACAGAAAGGGGCTGGGGAAACAAACTATGCAGGGTTTTCTCCCAAAATATGAGGCATTTAAATCTTCCATACTCAACATCTGGAAATTTTCCAGTTACAGATCATCGATTGGTTTATATTTTATTTCTTGACAATCTTGGGAAATGTGAATGGAATGTTAACATAACACTAAATCTCCTTCAACATGCTGCTTACATTTGTTTGTTTATGAACTTGCGTGATTCACCAGCACAAAGTACACTTTACTAGGCTTACATTAATCCATCTGGGGCAAACACGATTAGCCTTATGGTCTAAGTACAATAGACAGTATGTTAGCACTGGGCTTAGATACCATATGGTTACTTTCACTGTGTGTAATTTATCAATTGAAAGTAACCCCATGGCAAATTCTAACTATATAAATGTATAACCCAGTGTAAATTTTAATCAAAATTTTGGACAAACATTTTCTACAAGATATGTTCCCTGTTCTGGTTTAATTCATGTGCAAACATTGAAAAAAAATCTAGAAAGAAACTTTACTTTCCTGTCATAAAACATTTAAATGTTAAACTAGGGGCATTATTTAGTATGGCATGACTGTGGTAATATGATTAATGAAATCATCGACTACATAAACATACTGTAGACCACACAGTCATGGTGTGACAAGCAAAGACATAGAGTGTTAAGTCCTCTTCACCATTACTCGCGAGGGACATAAGAAGGGTGCTCATTGCTTTTGGTAAGTTAGCCTTTATGTACATGTAGCATGGTATATATACACAGAACACACTGCTGGTCAAGTACATCTAGAACAAACTATAGGACATGAGGAGAAGATTATACAACCTGCTTGAGAGTCCTCGCTAAATAAACTTCAGCTTGTTTGAAAGATGAGTCAGGTTGAGATTACAGGCTTGCCCTTTGACCTCTGGGCTCATTCCTTCGGCAGTGCAAACCTTTCATTGGCCAGCGAGTCCCACCACCCCCCACCCCGTGATTGCATCATACTGTACAGCACTTGCGCAACGATCTGCTCCTCTCCTCCGAGGGATTTAAGGAAAACAAAGCGGCCAATTATTGCAATCACAAAGTCCATTTTTCTTTGCAAGGCAGTGGAGTATGTTATTATTATTATTGTAAACTTTTCAGTGTGAGTTATGGCACACAACATTCGCTCCCTTTGAGAATTTGCTGGACGGGAGCCATTGCAGCTGGAAGCCATCGTGAGCTCCAATTACTGTCTGTCTGTGTCAACATCTGGAAACCACTTCTGATGTTTGGGCAGTCTGCGTTCTGGAGCGAGCAGTGCTTTTTAGCCATATAAAGCCAGCCTGATCGGCGGTGGAATGTGGAGGACAGAGGTGCGCATGGGCCCCGTGGATATCTTTCAGGTTGGCTTGACGTTGACAAATGGCCGGAGTGATCCATTAAAATGAAAACACGGATAAGAAATGGGAAGCACGTGAATGCTATTAGTATCAGGACCCCGAAGGAGTCCGCAAGCATCGGATAAGATCCCCGCTTTCGCTGGTTGAACAACATGACCTGGTCTCTGCAACCTTGAGCTTCCATATACTGAAAGAGGTCTTGCTCTGGAAAAACAAGATAGACATGTCGACTTCCTCTTTTGTAAATGGACACCAGCCTGGTGGGCTGGAGGGTCCTGCACAAACTCAAATGCCCACCTTCAGTGGTCTTTTTCTTTGCTTTATGTTTAACACAGACTTCCAACGTTAACTTGAAATAATAAAAATTGATCATTTTTGAAAAGGGGAATGGAAACTAGAATATGCTAGAAAATAAATAATTATGATTTCTTAGCACTGAAATTTCTGCATGTGTGCAGTTTTTGGCAGTGTGTGTGGGACTCATGTTCTCTCTCTGGGTTTGCAAAGGTTTCCTCTGGGCATCCAGTTATGATTTAGATTTAAATGTCTTGAATTGTAATAGATATCATTTTAACAGTGTGATGGATGTGAAGGTGCTGTACACTGTACATATGTTTTAACCTGGAAAATGCTTTGACACATTAACACACCAAAGTCATCAATATTATTTTTATCAATAGTTTATCACACATATTTATGGATATACATTAAAACCAATGTACTACATATTTCTACCTATTTTTTCTGTTTCTACTATAAAGTCACAAGTCCTTCTTGCTTATATTGTTTTGAATGCATTCTGATGGCAAGTCCAGCAGGAGCTGAAGACATAAACATGAAGTAAATATCCATGAGTAAGCCCCAACTATTGTTCAAAAGAACAAACATGCCCTGTAAATGTAGGAACATGCTTTGTTTAGAATGGATATGATGAGATATTTTACTCTCTATATTTGCACTTGCTGCATAAAATTAAAGCTCTGGTACTGATTCAACTTTGATTCCACTGTAAAGGTGTTCATGGCACTACAATGTCTTGCAATGCCATTAAAGACAGCTGTTATAATTTGCCACCTGTATTTAAGTATGAGAAAGCACCTAGGCTAGAACCAATAACATCATGAAAATAACAACTAATTGAAAAGCGTATCATGGAACTTTCAACAATGATGTCACCTTTTGGCATTTTATTAAACATCCAATATACAGAAACAGCTTAAACTGTGGAAGTGTACCGCACCACCCACAACTGAGAGGGTTCATTGTTTTCTTAGACCAATGTTTCCTAGTCTGGTCCTCGGGGGCCCACAGACAGTCCACGTTTTTGCTCCCTGAAGGGATCAAAAAGGTGGACTGTCTGTCAGGGTGCTGGGAGGGAGCAAAAACGTGGGCTGTCTGGCAGGGAGCGCGGAGTGAGCAAAAACATGGACCAACTGTGGGTCCCTTAGGACCAGATTGGGAAACACTGTCTTAGACCCATCAATATCATCACTCCATCAAACATGCTGCTGGCACTCCTTAATTGCACAATTAATTTACATATTTTGCATATTGATTCATGAAGCTGGAGCGTCAGCTAGACTGTCAGAGGAATGTTATGTACAATAGGTTAGTGTAAATGATGAGAATATTACCTTGCTGGGTGTTTAGATGTTAATTTAAAGGAGCTCTTCAAAATGTCTGCTTTGTCTTGAAAGTGGCTCTGACCCATTGGCTGCAGCCACAGTGGTTTGGCCCGTCTCCACCCTGCTGCATGACAGTCTGGAAGTCCCTAGCCCCTTGATGAGAGGCCTAGAATATAAACACACAGAGAATGTAATGAAGATTAAATGGAACGAGCCAACAAGCGAACCATTGTGTACTTACCTGCAGTTAAAAAACACACAGCCTGGATTTCATTAGGCATTCTGGGAAGTCCAATTTATTGAATCTTAAAGAAAAGAAACAGTATATAACCCTTGGCATGGAACGAGATGGATTCCATTGCGAGAGACGAGCACTTATTTTTCATAAAAATCTGCAAAACCACAAAAACGAGCGGCAGTGGAAAATATCTTGCTGCTTCACAAAGCCGAGAGTTCACTGGGACTTGGAGTCCGTGTTTATTTGTGTGTTCTCACTGAGGGCCAAGGTCAGCCTTTGAAATCCCTGCGACTGTCGTTTGTGTTCTTTTCCTTCATTTAATGCATGCAGCAGTTTTCGCAGACGTGGTAATAAGATTTGAAAGTAGCAATGATTCGCTTCTCCCAATACATAATACATTTAGCCGCACCATATTCTGTACAACAGAAACACTGTAAAATATAATAACAAAGCAAAGCATTTTTAGTGTTACATCACTGTGGTTAGGAAAATATTAATTTCCTCCACAACTGTTTACTTTAGACTGTGCAGGCCTTTGCAGAGGCGTTTTACTTTCTTTGGTTCATATTTGAATAATTTATTTTGAAAATAAATCACCATCCCTTAACAAATACACACTGATTTTTTTTGCCTTTTACACTTAGATGTTGCAAGTCTTAAGTCTTCAGAACCAAAAACATTAAATGCTTGGCAATCACTGAAACTCATATCCCATCCCCTCCGCCGTCATCATCTTCACAATTCTTTGCAAGTTTTAAATTAGGTGCTAATGATCTGTACCCTCATCCATTCCTAATTAGTGTCAGCGTTATGGTTTTTTTCCCCAACAGATGCATATTTGGACCCCAGTTAAGGCCATTGTTTTGCACTTCGGTTGCAGGTCACGGGAGACAGCCACCAGGCGGAATATATGAGGTGATAACAAAGGACAGTTGGGAAAATAAACCAGATAGTAAATAAATAAATAACGACATTTAAAAATGAGCCCATTGTTCCTGATGAGGTTTCATGCAAGACTGGCTATGACTGTAACAGCTATTATAGGAAATCCTGGATTATACCCCCAAGGCTGCCATATGGAAATCTCATTGGGTTTCTGTCCAAACCTTCTCTTAAAAAAGGAAACTTGCATTCCTGCACATTGGAGTCATGCAGTATCAAGTTTGATCGACTTTGGCAGGACCTTAAAAAACACAGATGTAGGCTTTCTCAGTCCCCCGCCGCTCCACATCCTGCTGGGCTTGTCTGGTTTGGCCACTCCATAATAACCTATTAAACCTTGAAATAAGATACAGCTTTCCAGGGTTCACTGCTCCTCTAACCGAGCACAAAGGCGTGATTACCTTCCCACTGCACTGGCAGAGAGGAGCATGTTTGTGAAAATGCACGTTTACTTTCAGGCGAGCTCAGTTGACTTTTTTTTTCATTCCAGTGGCATTGTATGGACTATCTGCATTTTTGAATGTCACTGAAGGCTTTGATGGACAAATGGCAGCATTAATCGCTTAAACTAAGCCTCCCTAGGGAGTGATCCTCTGATATTTTGCTCCAGTTTCCTAGCACACACCTGGTGGAAGCTTTGGCAACGTTGTATGTTTATCCCCATGTTCACAGTCACAGTCAAGATTGCAAAACCACCATGTTCTTCAGCTGAACTGCTTTAAGGCATTCCTATAAGGCTCAGTTGATTGATAATCAGCATTCTTCTGACGTTCATCGATTTTCCATAACTGCTCACACAATGCAGGGTCATTAGGAGGAAACACAAAGCAGGGTAGAAGGTGTGCGATCGCAGGGCACATATATTATCCCCAGAACAATTTGGAGGACTTTTGTGACTGTTCAGAGGAAACCCACACAAACACAGGGAGAACATGCAAATTTTACATACACGTAGAGCCCAGACTAGACGGTATAAATATGTATAAGGTATAAGGTATAAAATCACAGCGTCACACCCTGAGCTGCAGAATGTGTACTTTCTGGTAACATTAAAAATTTTATATTCAGTACAAATACAAGAAGGATACCTACATATTTCTAAGTTTTCGACATAATAGCAGAAGACAATAGAAGACAATAAACGTTAAATCTAAACTCAGACAAAGATATATTATCACTGGAAGAAATTATGGAAAGCCATGGCTTGAACATAAATCAATATCTTACTTTTTATATTGCGTTTTTACTGCTCATATACTGCACTTCTGGAGTCTGTGAACGTCCCCTATGCGCTGTAGATTAAACAGCTTTAACCGAAGAAGAACCAAGACGTGGGAACCTGCATCATACCCTCACAGCCAAGGTACCTCTGATAGGTTGGCAGAACATCTCAAAGGTCTAGATGTTTCTAGAATCTGAGACAGTTCCACGATGGGAGACTCACACAGAATGTTCTCGGTCAATTATGTGAAACTTAAAATGAACTTGAAAATCAGTATAAATTCTGTACAATAAACGACAAAGAACAAACATACATTTATATAGTCTGAAGTTGATTAAAGATGGTAATGTAACATTCTGAAGTAATTATGAAATAATCAATAAGAAAATGCTACAAAATATTTACTAAATTTGTTGTTTGCAGATTCTGAAAAAAGGTTTTATGCAATATTCATGTTGTGATAATGCACATTGTTTAATTAACCTAACTGAGAACAGAATAGGGAAACAGATTGAGTATTGCCAGTACACAAAGAAGGAGATTTTTGGGGGTGTAACACTATGTATACTGATAATTGTAAAGCATTGTCAGCTTACATAAAGACATTACTTCAAATTCTTTTTGACTTTAATAATTACTTTCTGCCGATATATAACATCTGCTAAGTGAAATCCACCTATCAGTAAAAGTTATTTCCAGATATCTTCAAATAATTTGAAACATTTAAGGGATTTTTATAAGTAGGATAGGTTTAGTCTGATTTATGGATATATTCAATTTTATAACATGTGCACTTCAAATAACTGCAAAACGACTTCAAGAAATACTGCAGTGCATCAAATATAGCATAAATACTGTATTTAAAGAACTTTTATGTCAAGAATTCATTTGGCTCCAGATTTCAGTGTTTGCTGTCATAGCAGACATGATAGATAAAAATACAGCAAAGGAAGTAAAAAACACTTTAAATGGATACATTAAGGGCATAAATTCTTCTCTAATACATGAGGTTAAATGCCATACTGATTTATGTATGACTGAAGAGGATCTGAGTACAGTTCCTTAGAAAGACAAAGCTGGAAGGAAACAGTTCCGAACTACTGAATGACTCTCGTTTTATAAGATATAGATGGAGTTAAATGTGTCCCCATTGTTTATTTAAGCAAATAATAACTGCAATTTATAGTAGTTTTATTCCCCTTCCATTCTGAATGAACATTTTGCGGGTTTGGCTGACAACACACTTCTCATTGTGTCATTTTAGTCCAGATGTTCCTCACCAATGGGCTGCTTTGCATTTAAATTGGATTTTTGCATAGAGTGTGCAGACAACTTCCTTTTTATGTTCGTCAGGCAGACCAGTCAGCAGCAAACAGCTCAGAGAATTTGGAAAAGGATATTTTCTGGAAATAATGTAATTCATTTATTTCTGACAGTCTTTAACGTTGCACAGAAATCATTGAAAATGTGTTACACAAATTGTTTTTAAATCTTTATCGTTACATTCCCTTATTTGCTTTAAGATTCTCTTTGGAATTTAAAAAAATATTTATTTAATCTCAAATCAACACTGTACTAAAAGAAATGTATATGTATTAAATCTATGTAGGCAAGCTGGAGGTCTAATCTGGATACTCCAGTAACAAATCCCACTTAATGAAGTATCCAGTTCTGCCACCTCTGACCTAAATATATAAATATGCCAACCTGAATGGATATGGGAAACATACTGTGAGACAAACAATGTCTTATATGACAGCCAATGATGTTTGAAAATAACTTAATAGCGACCCTTAGATGTTGATTGTGTTTCACATGCTAAATTAAAATAAGCTAATGGTTTATTAAAAGCTATACCTCACCTGCTCATGCTGCATATTTTTAAAGAGTAGAAAAGCTTATTTAACTTGAACAAGCACCCTAAGCACACATAAACAGCCTTAATTCATAGATAGGGTTAGAGTCACTGCGCTATTGTATGTAGCATTATAATGTATAGCAGTTTTAATACTTAATCAAATCAATGTTATTTCTAATCTGTTGTGTATTTGTCTGTATACATTCATTGTCTTTTAGCATCTTTATACACCTAATTCAACTTTACCTTATTTTCAGATTTTATGGATATTCAAAATGTTTAAAAAATCTCAGCAGACATATTAGATGCACTAGGCCCATAATGGGATCTTCAAAGGCCCTACCAGACTGTGGAACAGTGACAAAAACTGACCTCATCTTTTGGGCTACAAGCCCAGCAGGGTAGACACCTTAGCAGTGTGTCAATATAAAAAGTCCTGAGTCTGTGAAAAAGTACTCTTATTAATAATCTTTTAATTGCATGCCACTGCTCAGCTAGTAAAATAGGTGGAGGTCCAGGATAGGTTTCATGCAACTACAGACATACGCCTCCCCTTTTCAGTCTTTGTAGACAATCATAGTACATTATGTATAACCCCTTGCATTTAGTGAAGAGAATCTACTTATGAATCATCTTCCAATTGTCTTCACTATCATCCAACCCAGACTGGATGATCAGTGTAATGAAATTGAGACTCAGTGAGTCATCAATGCGAAGTCTCCCTAGGACCACAGGTTCCTCTTCTCTATTTCTCAGAATGATGTAATATATCTGTTTTTGTTGTTTTTATATTTGACCTGTTATGTTTGATCTGTTCTGTAGGTTAGGGCTGCATGGGGGTTAAGGTTGTCGTAGTTGGGATTAGGTTTTTGGCAATAGAAATGAATGGATGGTCCGATTTTTATTTCTCCATTTGGGTGGAGCTTATCTTATTGGGTGTGTGCAGTTCCGCAACGGACAACAGCAACAATCTTGTTATGTAAGGCCTATAGCTGTTCCAATCAAACAAAGGCCAAACTGGTCAGAATCCCTGATCCTTACCCGGCTTCTATCCATGCCAAAGCCTTATTAGCGATGTTCCGAAATGGAGTCATTGTGGTTGTTCCTTTTGGGGGATGACTAAAGAGCACTGTTCACATTAGACTTATTTTCTTACTTTACCATTCCTCTGTGGACCTGTGTATTTATGTGTACAGAATGGAATTTACAAAAGCATGATGGTAGTATAAAGTGTCAATAACAAAACAGCAATAAAATACATGTCATATAGCTACTAATGTCGCTAGTTTATATAATTATTATATCTTAATTGCAATTTATATAATTAGCAATTATGTAACTGCAATAATTATTGTATGTGAATATGAATCAGCTTGGTATGCATCACTCATGTACAGAGCACAGGACAGTGTGAAGATTTTGATTAATTCATTTTAAATATCTATTGTTTCAGTCATACCAAGTTGTCATGGTGTAATAAATATTATACTGGCATGTCACAGAGGGCTAGATTTGCATCTCTGTCCCAGACAGTGTGAGCCACAGTACTTCCTCATTTAGCCAAGGTCTAATAAGCAGTAAATGCATAGAAACAGCGTGTAATCCTTAACGTGTCTTTAAGATGGATTTTATCTTGTTGAGAAGAGTTGCTAAATGAAATATATGTAAAAAGCCCAATGATTTGTATAGTAATGATCTAAATATGTTCTAAATCTGTTTCTCTGCTTTTTATAACACTATGTGATAACAAAGGGCAAGACGTTATATAATACTTATATTATATAACACTATATGGACAAAAGTATTGAGACAACTGGCCATTACACCCACATGCAATTTTATGACATCCCATTCTAAATCCATAGGCATCATTATGGAGTTGGTCCCTCCCTTGCAACTATAATAGCTGCCACTCATCTGGAAAGGCTTTCCACATGATTTAGGAGTGTATGTGTGGGAACTTTTGCCCATTCATCCTAAAACATTTGTGAGGTCAGGCACTGATGTTGGACGTTCTCTGTTCTAGTTCATCCCAAAGGTGTTTGATGGGGTTGAGGTCAGGGCTTTGTGCGGACCAGTCAAGTTCTTCCACAACAACTCAACCAACCACGTCTTTATGTCTGTTGCTTTGTGCACTGGGGCACAGTCATGCTGGAACAGAAAGGCCCTTCCCCAAACTGTTCCCACAAAGTTGGAATCATAGAATTGTCAAAACTGTCTTGGTATGCTGAAGCATAGAGTTACATTCATTGGAATTATGGGCCTAGCCAAACCCCTGAAAAACAACCCCATACCATTACCCTCCTCCCCCAAACTTTACAGTTGGCACAATGCAGTCAGGCAGGTAATGTTCTCCTGGCATCCGGCAAACCCAGACTCAGACTGCCAAACAGAGAAGCATGATACGTCACTCTACAGAACACGTGTCCACTGCTCCAAAGTCCAGTGGTGGCGTGCTTTACACCACTCCATCTGACATTTGGCATTGCACTTGGTGATGTAAGGCTTGCATGCAGCTGCTCGGCCATGGAAGCCCATCCATAAAGCTCCCGGCGCACGTTTTTGTGCTGGGGATAATACCAGAGGAAGTTTGGAACTCTGCAGTTGTTGAGTCAACAGAGCGTTGGTGACTTTTACTCACTATGCGCCTCAGCACTCAATAACCAGGCTCTGTTAATTTACGTGGTCTGCCACTTAGGGGCTGAGTTTCGAAACACGTTCACTTTGCAGTAATACCACTTACAGTTGATCATGGACTATGTAGCAGGGAAAAAAATTTATGAACTGACTTATTACGAAGGTGCCATTCTACGACAGTACCACACTTGAATTCACTGAGCTTTTCAGAACAACCCATTCTGTCACAAATGTTTATAAAGCTGACTGCATGGCTAGGTGCTTGATTTTATACACTTGTGGCGATGAGTCTGAATGAAACACCTGAATTCATGTATCCCAAAACTTTTGTCTATATGGTGTATAATATGAGGTAGATATTCAATTTAATTTTTCAATAAATTTAATATTTCAATAAATGGGGGATCCAAGATATATTAAATGACAGTACTTGCACGTATGGGATGTTCATGATTACTTAAAAAAATAGCATCCTATAATAATATATGAAAGGCGCTGAACTGATGCCTGTGTTGATAGTTTTTACTGTCCTGGCTAGGAGTCTCAGTGACTTTATGAAGAACATTCCTGACTCATCAACTTGCTTATGTTTCACGAGAAACAGTGGCTAGAGTGATGCTGATGCAAAAGTCCCCGGGTAAGACATCAACAACATCATTATGCTTCAGAATATCTTTTTGTACATTTAGTGGTGCAGAGAACACAGGCAGTGGTTTACTGGGCTCTGTAAGTCACGATCTGATGAGTCATCCTTCACTCATTTTCTCAACAGGAGTTCTACTAGTTATGTTTTGGTGTAGGGTACATTCTTCTCCCTTCAGCACCTCAAGCAAGGTTAATAGCAATACATTCATTGCCATTCTGAGTAATCATGCTCATCTTATACTGAAACATTTCTAGCCTGATGGATACTGGACATTTCAAGATGACAATTCCCCTTTTCAAATGGCATAAATGGTCACCAAATGCTTTAATGAGCATGTGAACAATAAAAACAAAACTCCATTAATATCCCAGCCTTGACACTTCAGCTCAGATAAGCCCTTTCATGATATTCAGAATTCCTGTCACAGTTTTGTCCACCAGCATGAACAAAACAGCATTTCTTGTGTAAAACTGGTGTCTTTCTAGGCCAAGATACATTTAAGATGTCAATTTAAGCTGTTAGTAGTATAGATATGTAAGATTATTTTAGTAGAAATCATTTAATTTACTGAGTTATGTCATCTACTTATTCAAATCTTGTTCTTAATCTGCTGATTGGGATTTATGGATTTGTTTGCCTATTTGAGGTTATAGAATGTTGATTGGATTAAAAATAGGAAAGGGGCCAAACAGGAAGCAGGAAGAAGGAAGTATTTGCTATTGTATAGCAAGATGATTGGCAGGTTCAGTAAATGGTTGAAGATGAGAATTGTGACAGGGTGCTACAGCCCCATACCAGGCATTCACAAATGAAATAGCTTAACTAGGTATGCTAAAGAGTTAGCGGAATTCCCGGCCCAGTAACTTCCATCTGAGCATGGAAATTATAATTCACTTGGATGAAGGTATTAGCCAAATTAAATAATAATAATACTTTAACAGCACCTATGTTGATTTTAATAAATATTAAAATTTGTGGTTTGCATATTTTGTTATGGAAGATTTGGTCAGTTATTAACAAGAGAATTATTCATTTTTAAATTCTGTTCCACTTAATGTGTTGCCAAAAGGCTAAGAAAATACAACAGGCTGGTTTTCTGTTTAACATGTCTTCTAACTGCTTCTAAAGACAGTTTTCCTACCAAATTATTTCACCTTAACACTGTCATATGACCAATGTTGCATGCTCATTCGGGTATTAAAATCTATGGAATATGATCAAATCACAGTTGGTACTTCAGCAACAAACATACTAATCAACATAATCCCATCGATTGACAATACACCATTTCACTGAATAGGGTCTTTACTGTTGTGTTTGTGATTTATTTCTGTAAACTGTTGAGCAATTCAGGCATATAAATAACTGTCAACATGCTACCAAAACAAGACTAGCATTTAAGCACCCCTTCCCTGTCAATTATTCACTGTGATAGGCTTTGTCCTTGATCAAAGGCTGAATGCGATATCCCATAAATACCATGCTAAATATGTTTGCTTTGTTATGATTCTGATTCCCAGCTTCTGAAAGAGCACAGCAGTTGAGCCTGACTGTATGAGACATTCACTGCTGGGGCTCAAAAGCTTATGCACTGTCAATAATACAGACCAGTCTTTCCCAATCCAGTCCCCAGGGACCCGCAGCCGGTCCACATTTTTGCTCCCTCTGAACTCCCTGCCAAACAGTCTACATTTTTGCTCCCTACACACAATCACACACTATGGGCGATTTATAGAAACCAATTCAAATAACTGCAGGTGTTTCTGGTGCAGAAAGGAAGCCGCACAAACACAGAGAACCTATAAACATTCCACCAGAACCTACAAACAGAAAGCAATCAGATTCAATCCCCCAACCGTGGAGGTGTGAGACAACACTGCTACCCATTCAGTCAATGTACCACTCAGCACTAATATTTTATTTTATTACACAAGTAAAGCTTTGCTTTTAAAATGAGCAAATATGAAATTCCAGTAATTGGATGGTGTTGTCTAAACGTTAACTACAAACTAATAAAGTACAGATAGTCAGTAGAATATATTTGCCATATAAATGGTTTAACGTCTTCTGTTTTGTGACAATTAAAAAATTATTCTATGCACAAATACTTGCACTGAATGAAAGGGAGGCTGCAACAAAAAACAAAAACAGGACAAAGTCTGCAGTCAGTACTGTTTACCTGTTTCCATCCATCCATCCATCCATTTTCCAGAACCGCTTATTCCATATGGGTCACGGGGGGTCCGGAGCCTATCCCGGAAACTGCGGGCGCAAGGCAGGGAACAACCC